>VZQC01014997.1:4303-53275 GCA_009823505.1 Rhizomys pruinosus | reverse complement strand
GCAATTAGATATATAGGTATTTAAACAGTACTAATTGTTATGGTAGGTTACTTTGGTATAGACACAGATGTTTGGATGGTATGTTAATCCATGAATTACATTTTCTTCTGTTAAGTATGACAGGGTCTTCATGTGGCTTATAACATCTCCTAACCATTTCAAGGACAGACACCAACTTAAGGTGAAGGGATGGAAGAAAATATTCCAAGCAAATGGTACCAAAAAGAAAGCAGGTGGTCTGTCTATTTTATATAGATCTTATTGTTCCTGTGTGAAGTGAGCATGGGGAAAATGAGTCTACAAAAGAAAGACCAAATTTTTCCTGACTCACATAACCAATTAGTGGATATGCTAATTCATGAACTCCAGTGCCTCTGCATATCCTTCAATCACATCTCTCCCTTCAAAATATTTTGAATCCTGACAACTCTCTTCCGATTAGCTGTACTTTACTTATGCATGTCAGTACCATATCTAACCTGGTTTATATCAATTGTTTATTCATACTAACATTCTTGCTTTTATAATCTAATTTCCAGGTTTCATTCAGTTCTATCCTGAGGAAATGTTAATGTAACATTAATATAAGAAGAAATTATGCCACTTCTTGGCTTAAATCCCACTCACAACCTTCCTATTGAATTTGGAATAAAGCTTTTTTTGATACTGTCAATTTTACAATGTTCGTTTCATTGACGCTTGACTTTTGTTCAAGTCTAGCCATCTGATATTCCTCAAATCTGTCAAGCTTATTCCTGCTTCATGGTTTTAACACATTCTTGTAACTCTGCCTATATTGCTCTTTTGCCACATTCACCCAATCAGAGATATTCATCACTTCAAATTTCATCTAAGTTTTCAGAGATATTTCTAGACTACCTTTTCTTCAATCTAAAATATGTTTAGCATTATTATCCATTCCTTTATTCTCTGCACCACCTTTATAATAGTTATCACTGTCTAGAATTGCAGTGTTTGCTTTTCATTTATTATATTCCATTTCCCACGGAACAGTAAGGTTAAGTAGGAAATTTACCTGTCTCGAGTTCTACAATAGTGCCTGCTTAACAATAAATGTTCAATTGATATGTATGGAATGGGTGTAAGAATAGCTTCACAACCATGATTTTCACATTTTTGTAAGGTGATAGTGTCAACACAAAACCTACTGTGTTACTGGAAAACAAGGTAAAAATGTCCCTAGATAATTACCTAGATAATGAATTAATCACATAGGCTCATTTGTTGTTCACTTGGCACATTTTGGGAACAGATAGCTCCAATGAGCTTCCATGTTCTAGTACCTTCCCTAGAGGATGATATTTGTTGGTTCCCACGGAGACCAGAACAACAAAACAATCCCAAGTGTAGATCAAATGAGGGCAGTCACATTAGGTTCTGTGCTCACAAGGACCCATGCTGTGATGGAGACCAGAGCATAGGAACCATGTAGGGAGTTAAAAGTAGAGAATCAGAAATAAAAGAGCTTAGCAGAATGAAAAAAAGTCTTGCTTTCAGGCACATAATTTTAACTTCAGACTCAGTCACATTTTACTGTGTGATTGTGTGTATTTGATTGAAAGTCATACCCTCCTTAGTTACCTCATCTATTAAATGTAGGCAACCTACTTAAAATGGTTCTTCTGAAGATTTATTGAATTGCGTATCTGTGAAATCTCCCATTATCTGACAAATAAGTATGCAGTAGATGATAACCATCTTTCATATCTGAATTTGAAAGTGATAAGGCTAAAAACATAGGTATATCTGATTATAAAATATCCTTTTGCTTTAATTCCTCTTATTTTCTTGCTCTCTTCCTTCAACAAATATCTATCTAATTTTTTTGCACATAAATTTGTCAATGAGCACATTGATAGCTGCCATTGTAAGCCATTTATTCTGGGGAGGGATTTCAAAGAAGAAATAAACATATGTGTTTAGATAATGCTGTTTGGAAAATGATGAGAGTTTTCTTAGAAGGGAAACATGATACTTTTACTTGCCTGGAAGGATTACATCATGTGAATTGTGGGTGGTAGATTATATGTGACCTATACCTCACCACTTTTTGTACTTTAAAAATTTTTATATAGAATCTTACAAAGTTGACACAACTGTCTTGAAGTCACTCCAGAGGCCAGGATGGCCTTGGAATTATGATAGTTCTTTTATTCAGTTTACTGAGTACCAATTACAAGATTGAAGCATTAGGCTCAGCTTCCTTCCACACTCTTGAGCTACTCTGTAGAAATTTTTTCCTCATTCTCAACTTCTCTTTGTCTTTACTATCACATACTGTGGCCCAGTTGAAATCTTGGTTTGTTATGCACTAAGGACATCAGTCAACGTTAGTAGAAATGAAGACATTGTAGGAACTGAGCAAGGTCTATGTAAATGGCATGACAAAGACATGAGTCTTTACTGAAAACAAACAAAACAAAACACTAGTTTATTTGATAGGATTCTTTCAGCTAAAAGTAGCAAGAACCTTCATACACAAAACATTATACCAGAGGGTATTAATGCTGGATGCTTATAGATATAATATTATAAATTTTATATTTAAATTTATTCTTGGTTAATAACTGAAACATTTTATCCTTTGCTCAACAGCTTTCTATTTCTTCCATCTATGTAGCTCTGGTTATTACCATTCTATTCTCTATTAATATGAGCTGAACATTTTTAGTTACCATGTGTGAGATATAGCATCATATTTCTCTTTCTGGTTTATTTCAGTTATAATGCTATTTAGGAAAGCTGATACATTAATTTGCTTGAGTGAAGTAATAACTTAATTAGGTATATGTACGTTAAAACACGTTTTGTGCATTGTATCAGTTTTAATAAGAATGTACCTCATAGGCTCCAAGCATTTGGTCACTTGGTTCCTGGTTGGTGGCACTGTGTGGGGAGAGTCATAGAATCTTTAGGAGGTGTGGCTTTGTTGGAGGAAGCAGATCACTGAGGCAGGCTTTGAGAGTTCAAATCCATTCCTACCTTTAGCCTGGCTCTCTCTGCATCCTGAGTCTGCTAGGAGAGGTGATCTCTTTGCTCTCTTCTCCAGTGACCTCCTTGAAACCGTAGCTTTTCTGCTATTAGGCAGTGTCTCTTTGGAATCATAAACCAAATAAACTGTACCTTCAACAAGTAGCTTTGGACATTATGTTCTACTTTAGCAACAGAAAAGTAATTAATACATAATTTGGTACCAAGAGTTGGGTATTTCTCTGAACAACCTGACAATGTGGGGTTGTTTTTTTTTAGAAATATAAAAGATTTTAGAAGTTTGTACTAGAAACTAGTTGAATGTTGTAAGCAGAGCTTAACAGGCCAGTTTCATAGAATCTTGGAAGAAAGAAGTCCTGAAAGCAAGGTAGTTCCAGAGGAAAATAAGGACTTGAATAGTAACTGCAATATTTTGGCAAACCACTGGATGCAGTCTACCTGCAGCCTGAAAAGCTTACCTGAGGCTAACTTGAAAAATAATGAACTAATTTCTTTGGCAGAGGAAATCTCAAGGCAGCCTAACATAGAAATGTCAGTGTGGTTATTAATGGTGAGTACTATGGAGATTTACAATGAAAATAGTAAATGTAGCAGAAAGAAATGCAAAATGTATAATGGGGAGAGAAAAAAATACTAAAAATCTTAATGTTGGAGACAAGACATGTGCTGTAGTAGAAGCTCTCTTTGATAAGAAGACTAGAGCCATTAGAGAGAGGCCTCCAGATTTGTACTTAGACAATGGAAGGACAATACCACACCCAGCTAAGTCTCCAACTTTTGAAAAGAAAAGGATTAAGGGATTTTCTTCTCTTAGAAACCCACAATGTATGAACACCACGGCTGCTAAATAGGACGTAGCAGTGCAAGTTCTATCTCTGGCTGGCAGCAAAACTACAAGTGTTATTCATGTGGTATTGACATTAGAGGGGTTACCGATGCAAGCATGATGGGGCCATAGATTCTTCCTCAGTGGTTTCAGAGATCCATAGGGTCCAGACTGTGTGGAAGAGGGGAGATTCCTGCTTAAAGCTAGCCCTGGCAAGCCAAGTGGATCTGAAAGGCCACTGTATGAAACCATGAAGGTGAAGCCTTGTTGGCAGTGGATATCTCAAGATGTTGGTGATGCCAGAGCTGTGAGGTATTGTCCAAGGAAAGATAACTACACTTTGTAGTGTTACCAACCCAAGAGAGAGATGTATTTTGTATACAGCAAAGCTGGAAGGGCTGAGCCACCTGAGTTCTGTGGAAGTAAAGTCCCAGATATCAGACATGGAACTACTGGATTTGCTGTTTACCCTCCTGTTATAAGTCTTGCTTTGGTCCAGCATTTCTTCAGTGTGTCCATTCTCCTCTTTTGGAATGTGAATATTTGACTCCATTTTATGTTTGAAGTACATAATTTATCTTGATTTCTCAGGGGCTTATAGTTAAGAGATTGCTTTAAGTCTCAGAAAAGACTATGGACTTCTGAATAGTATTCAGACTGTTAAAGACTATGGGGGCATTTAAAGTTGAACTAAGTACATTTTGCATTATGATATGGTCATGAGCTTATAGGGGCCAGGGAAAGGACTGTGGTAGATTCAATGAAAATGTCCCCATATCTCCAAGTATTTGGACACTTGGTCTCCAGTTCATGGTGCTCTTTGGGGAGGGCCCCAGAACCTTTAGGATATGTGGCTATGCTGGAGGGAGCATGTCAGTAGGCATTTCTCTGCTTTCTGTGACTGATTAAAAAGGTGATTGCTCAGCTTTCTGCACCAGCTACCTCCTGCTGCCATGCCTCTGTGGCAATAATGGACTCTCCCTTTGGAACAATAAGTCAAATAAACTCTTCCTTCTCCAAGTGGATTTGGTCATTGTGTTTTAGCACAGAAAGAGAAATGTAACTAATGCATACATTAAATCTATTCAATATAAGGAGAGAAGCAGTTTGATATTATACAGAGCACTAACTTTGGAAGAAATGAATCTTTCTGGAGGTGTCACCCAGGCATTGGTAAATTACTTTTAAGGTTTACAGGTATTTCTAATAAACAATCAAGAATAATTACTGCATTTAGAATGTATTATTTCACATAACTGAAAGGGAAGAAGTGAGATTTCATGAACTGGTTAATTCAGTGTCTTAAATACTTATTAAAAATACTTTTATTTCCTTATTTTACTTTTCTATGCTTTTCTCTTCTTTCTTTCTTTCTTTCTTTCTTTCTTTCTTTCTTTCTTTCTTTCTTTCTTTCTTTCTTTCTTTCTTTCTTTCTTTTTTTTGAGACACAGTCTACCTGTAGCCCCTGCTGGCTTGGAACTTGCTATGTAGAACAGGCTGGACGTGAACTCAAAGAGATCTGCCTGCCTTTGCCTCCTGAGTGCTGGGATTAAATATGGTTGTTACTGCTATGTTTTTCATGAAGGCTATCTTTCTACAAAGGAAATGGCAGATCCAGACTCTGCATTACATTATTCATCAACACCATGTTCCATTAAAAAGGATTTTCTGGGGCTGGAGAGATGGCTTAGCGGTTAAGAGCGCCGACCGCTCTTACAGAGGACCTGGGTTCGATCCCCAGCACCCACATGGCGGATGAGAACCGTCTGAAACTCCAATTCCAGGAGAACTCCAGTTCCAGGGGAATCCGAGACCCTCTTCTGACCTCCGCGGCATTGCACGACACGGGTGCACAAACTTGCATGCAGACAGTACATTCATACACATACAGAAATAAATTAATAAAAATTAAAAAAAAAGGATTTTCTGCTAGTCTTTCATGTATGGAATCACATAATCTGAACCTAAGGGTACTCTGACTTTTTCTTTTCCTATTTGCATCCTCTTTATCTCCTTCATTTGTTGCATTGCTCTTGCTAAAATTTCAAGCTCTATGGTGAACAGGAGTAGAGAGAATAACATATCCCTGTTCCTGATTTTAGTGGAAATGTTTCAATGTTTTCTCCATTTAACATGATCCTGGCTTGGGCATCTTATAAAGTACTTTTGTTATGATGACATATGTCTTTTCTTTTTTTAATATATTTTTAAAAATGTATTTATTTATTATTATTATTTTTATGTGTATGAGTGTACTGTCTGCATGTATGTTGGTGCACCCGTGTCATGCAATGCTGCAGAGGTCAGAAGAGGGCGTCAGATTCCCCTGGAGATGGAGTTAAAGACAGTTCTTAGAACCATGTGGGTGCTGGGAATTGAGCTCCGGTCCTCTGCAAGAGCAGTCGGTGCTCTTAACTGCTGAGCCATCAGTCCAGCTCTGACATATGACCTTTCTATCTGTAGATTCTGGAGGATATTTATACTGAAAAGATGTTGGATTTTTCAAGAGACTTTTGGAGATTTAATGGTCATGCAATTTACGTCTTTGAGTCTGTTTATGTGGTGGATTCCATTTATTGAAAAAATGGAGAAAAATGAAAGTATATCCTCATCTCTTCACCTGCACAAAACTCAACTCCAAATGTATCAAGGATTCAACATAAGACCTGATACCCTGAATCTGATAGAGGAGAAAGTACTCAGTACGCTAAAAGTCATAGGCACACTAAATGATTTCCTAAGTAGGACTCTAGTACTGCAGGCATTAAGAGACCAACAATTAGGGCTGGAGAGATTGCTCAGTGGTTAAAAGCCTTGCTGTTCTTTCAGAAGAGCTGGGTACAATTCCTGGCACCCACACAGAGCTAGCAACAGTCTGTAACTTCCGTTCCAGAGAATCTGACACATTCTGACCTCTGCAGGCATTGCACAATAAAAGTGAACTTACACACATGCAGGCAATACACTCATACACATAAAAAAGAGATCAACAATTGACAAATGTACCTCATGAAACTAAAAAGTCTCTGCAAATCAAAGAACACCATCATTTGAATGGAGATACAGCCTACAGTATGGGAAAAAATCATTACCTGCTACTCATGTGACAGATATTGTCTGGAATAGACAAAGAAATCAAAAGCTAAATATCAAGAAAACAACATAATTAAAAAATGGGATATAGAAGTAAACAGAGTTCTCAAAAGATGAAATACAAATGGCTGAACAACATCTGAAAAAATGCTAAACATCCTTAGCCACCAAGGGAATGCAAATTAAATGTATTTTGAGATTTCTTCTTATCCTAATCAGGATAGCTAAAATAGAAAACAAATAAATGACAATATATTCTGGCGTTGATGTTTTGAAAGTGGAATACCTATCCACTGCTGTTGGGAATGCAAACTGGTGCAACCACTATGCAATGTACTGTGGAGGCTTCTAAAAAAGCTAAAACTAGATCTACCACATATTCTACCCATACTACTCTTGGGCACATACCCAAAAGTTTCTGTATCCTACTACAGAAACACTGTTCATTTATGTTCATTTCTGTTGTAGTTACAAGATTCAGGAAGTTGAAGTAGCCCAGATATGATCAAAAGATAACATTATAAGTTATCAAAAGATTTGGTGAGCAGGTGGGGTCCAATGTGTAGCCTTGCTGCCCAGCCAGGGGATCTACCTCCTGTCTCTAGAGCCATAGAGAAGAACTGTGTGCATGGATAGAGGGTCAGACAGTGGTGTGCACATTCGGTGGCCAGGTGGGTTCCAGCGTGCAGGCCAAAGGAATAAACACTCCCCTCCCCCACCACGCTCAAGGTACTGGTACAGTGGTGGAGACCATAAGCTGCTGGTGCTGTGGTTTGCTGTGGTTGGGACGATCCAGCAGGTGCAGTGTCAGTGATTCTAGGCTGCACAGCCAAAGCTGAGGAAGAAACCAGCAGGAAGCAAACTGAGTGATCAACCAGTCTCCCATATTAACATTTGAGATTAGCAACAGAAGCCAAAAAAACAAACAAACAAACAAACAAAAACCAAGTCCACATGCCAAAGACACAACAGAAAAACAACAATATGGGAAAAGTTCATAATAAATCCCCACCAAACTCAACCAGTCATGTAGAAATCCTGACAATGAAATCTCCCTGGAAGAAAACCAAGACACCAACCTCAGAAGAACAATTGTAGACATATTTAAATAAATAAAAAAATATAAAGAACAAATCAGATAACTAAGAGAATGAAAAAAAAAACTCATGAATGAACTAGAAAGAAAGAATGATAAACTCTGAAAAGAACTAAAGGGAAAGAATGACAAACTCCAAAAAGAACTAGAATAAGAGAAATACAAACTCCAAAAAGAACTAAAGAAAGAGAATGACAAACTCCAGAAGGGACCAGAAACACTGAAAAGATTTCAGGCTGAAAGGAAAAAAGAAACTGACCAGCAAAGCAAGGAGCTGCAAGAAGAGAATGAAAAGCTCCAAAAGGAAGTGGAAATACTGAAGAAATCACAGTATGAACTGAAAAAAAATTGAACATTCATCTAATCAGCAGCAGGAAAGGATAGGAAAAAGCATCAGAAGAGGAATGGATGAAGCAGAAAAAAGAATATCAGACCTACAGGATAACACAGCACAGCTAGAAACCTCAAGTAAAGATTATGAAAAATTCAAAAAAACACATAAGAGTGGAACAACCAGGAAATGTGGGACACTATGAAAAGACCAAACCTCCTCATCATAGGGAGAGAGGAAGGAGAAGAATCCCAAGAGAATGGTATTGATCAGATCTTCAATAGAAAAATAGAAGAAAATTTCCCCCCAAATGAAAAGAGACAAACCCATACAAATACAAGAAGCACATAGAACACCAAATAGACAAGACCAGAAAAGAAATTCCCCATGCCATATCATAGTTAAAACACTAGATGCTCAAAACAAAGACAAAATACTGAAAGCCACAAGAGAAAAACAAGTTACATATACGGGGAAACCCATCAGAATCACAGCTGACTTCTCAGTGCAAACCATGAAAGCCAGAAGAACGTGGACCAAAATATTTCCAATGCTAAATGACTTTAGATGTCAACCCAGATTACTATAACCAGCAAAAATGTCAATCATAGTTGAAGGAGAAAGAAAAATCTTTCATGACATAAACAAAACGAAAGAACACATGTCACAAAAACCAACACTTCAGAAAGTACTTGAAGCAATTCAAAGAACAGAGGAAAGGAACAACTATCCTCAAGCAACCCAAGAGAGAAATTATCAAAAGCATAACAGAACAACTAAATACTAGACCAAGAATGCAAACGAAAAATAAGTTGAAAGGAAACAATACACATCTCTCAATAATAACCTTAAATATTAATGGCCTAAACTCCCCAATCAAAAGACATAGACTGGAAAATGGATTAGGAAACAGAATCCATCTATATGCTGCCTACGAGAAACCCATCTCACCCTCAAGGACAGACACCACCTTAGAGTGAAAGGATGGAAAATATTCTAAGCAAATGGTACCAAAAAGTAAGCAGGAGTTGCTATTCTAATATCAGACAAAATAGACGTCAGAGTAAAATTAATCAGAAAAGAGGGCCATTATATCCTTAGCAATGGAAAAATTAACCAAGAAGACTTCACAATCTTAAATGTTTATGCACAAAACTCTGGTGAATCAAACTTTATAAACACAATCCTTTAGGATCTCAAGACATAGATTAATCCCAGCACACTAATAGTGGGAGATTTCAATACCCCACTGAGTCCTTTGGATAGGTCAACTGGACAAAAAATAAACAGAGAGACATCAGTACTGAACAATACAACACACCAAATGGACCTCACAGATATTTACAGAATATTCCATCCACACACCTCAGAATATACTTTCTATTTGGCGCTCCATGGAACATTCTCCAAAATCGACCACATGCTGGGACACAAAAGCAATCGCAACAAATACAAAATGATTGAAATTATTTCATGCTTTCTATCAGACCACAGTGGAATAAAGCTCAATATTAACACCAGGATAAGCCCTACGAACTATAAGAACACATGGATATGAAACAACATAATCCTGAATAATGAGTGGGTCAGGGAAGAAATAAAGAATGAAATGAAAGCATTCCTGGAACTAAACGAAAATGACAATACAACATAACAAAACTTGTGGGACACATTAAAATCAGTCCTAGCTGGGCGTGGTGGTGCACACCTTTAATCCTAGCTCTTGGGAAGCAGAGCCAGGCAGATCTTTGTTAGTTCAAGGCCAGCCTGGTCTACAAAGCAAGTTCCAGGACAGCTAGAGCTACAGGGAGACCCTGTCTCAAAAATACCAAAAAACAAAACAACAGCCCTAAGAGGGAAATTTATAGCCCTAAGTGCCCACACTAAAAAAACAAAAAGAGAACAACAACAAATGAACCCTAAACCCAACAGACAGGAAGAAATAACAAAAACCAGAGCAGTAATCAATGAAATAGAAACAAAGAAAACAATACAAAAAAAACCCCAATGAATCCAAAAGCTGGTTCTTCGAAAAAATAAACAAAATAGACAGACCTCTAGCCCAGTTAACCAAAAGAAAGAACAGCTCCAAATCAATAGAATACATGATGAAAGAGGAAACATCACAACAAATGAAGAGAAAAGATTCACACAATCATATGCAAATACTTCAAAAACCTATACTCTACTAAATTTGAAAACCTAAGAGAAATGGATGAATATCTGAAATCTTGGGAATCTACAAAGCTTAACCAAGAAGAGATTGACAGCTTAAACAGACCCATAATTTTTGAGGAAATTGAAGATGTAATGAAAAGCCTCCTGTATTAGCCACTTTTCTGTTGCTGTGATAAAACACCAAGACCAAAGGAACTTATAAAAGGTAGAGTTTATTTGAGCTTATGATCGATGGTTCCAGGGAATTAGAATTGTGGAGGGAGGCATGGCGGCTGGAGCTGGAGCAGCATGCTGAGGGTCACATCTCGCAATGAGCACAGGAAGCCAAGAGAGAGCAACTGGAGACCACAAGCCTGCCCCCAATAACGTACTTCCTCTAGCATGGCCACACCTTCTAAGACCTCCAAGAACAGTGCCACCAACTGGAGACAAATGTCTGAATACCTAAAGCCTATGGGGGACACCATAGGCACCATAGGACACCATAGGACACCAAAAGCCCAGGCCCAGTTGGATTCACAGCAGAATTCTATAAAACATTTAAAGAAGTCTTACAACCATTACTACTCAAACTCTCAGAAGGATATAAACAGAGGGAAATGTCCCAAATTCCTTCTATGACAACAGCATCACTCTAATACAAAAACCAGGCAAAGACAGAAACAAGCAAGAAAACTATAGATCCATATCATTAATGAACACAGATGCAAAAATTCTCAATGAAATACTTGCAAATTGCATACAGACCAATCAAAAAGATCATCCATCCTGACCAAGTTGGATTCATACCAGAGATGCAGGGATGATTCAACATACATAAATCAATAAATATGAAACACATAAATGGACTGAAAGACAAAAATCACATGATCATCTCAATTGATGCAGAAAAAGCTTTCGAGAAAATCCAGCATCCCTTCATGCTTAAAGTCCTAGAGGGAACTGGACTAGAGGGATCATTCCTCAATGTAATCAAAGCCATATACAAGAAACCCATAGCCAATATCATCCTAAATAGAGAAAAGTTGGAAGCATTCCCCTTAAAGGCAGGAATATGGCAAGGCTGTCCACTATTGCCACTCCTCTTCAATATAGTGCTTGAAATGCTTGCTAGGGCAAATCAAAACTAAAGGAGTACTAATTGGAAAAAAGGAAGTAAAACTATCCCTTTTTGCAGATGATATGATAGTTTACGTAAGGGATGCTAAAAACTCCACCAGAAAACTCTTAGAAATGATTAAAAGTTTCAGGAAAGTGGCGGGATACAAAATAAACCTAGAAAAATCAGTAGAATTTCTTTACACCAACAATAAGCAACTAGAGAAGGAATATGTGGAGACCTTCCCAATCACAATTGCCTCAAAAAATGCCTGGGAATAAACCTAACCAAATTCACCAAAGACCTCTATAACAAAAATTTTAAAATCCTGAAGAAGGAGATTGAAAATGACATAGAAAGATGGAAAGACCTCCCATGTTCATGGAATGGTAAAATTAATATAGTTAAATGTTCATTCTACCAAAATTAATCTACAGATTCAATGCAATCCCAATCAAAATCCCCATGAGCTTTTTCACAGACTTGGAAAAAAATCTTTAAATTCATATGGAAAAACAACAAACCCGAAGTAACTAAAACAACCCTCATCCACTGCTGGTGGAAATGTAAACTGTACAACCACTGTGGAAAGCAGTGTGGAGAACCCTTAAAAGATTCAAAATGAGCCTACCACCTGGCCCAGCCATACTACTCCTGGTTATATACCCACAAGATCCATCTTACTGCAAATATACATGCACAGTTATGTTCATTTCCCAATAGCCAAGAGCTGAAACAACCCAAATGGCCCTCAACTGATGACTGGATGACAGAAATGTGGTACATCTACACAATGGAGTTCTATGCAGCAGTAAAGAAAGATGACATCATGAACTTTGCAGGTAAATGGATGGAACTTGATGCCACTATGCTAAGTGCAGTAACACAGTCCCAGAAAAATAAAGCGAATGGTTTCCCTCATTTGTGGATGCTAACACCAAATCCCCAGTTAGCAGGCAAACTGAGCAACTTTATTATTATATTTCTTTGTATCTGAAAGCAACTGTGCTATTATAATGTGAATCTCTTAATGGGCTCTAAAATTGACCTACCACTTATATCCACACATTTTAATTACCATATATGGGTAGAAGATATGTATTTATATTCTAGAGTAATATAAAATTAAAGGGAAAAATTAGAATTCCAAAACATATTTAGGAATTAACATATGGTTCATTTTAGAGGTCATAATTTTGATACATATGTGTTGTTTATGTGGGCATAATTTGGAGTAATACAAGGAGGAAACAAAAAAGTATTGATAGCTTTATAGAATAATTTCATTATAATCCCTGAGTTATTGAAATATTATAATAATGTATATCTTACATTGTAAACTTATTGTAAAATTTATATTAAATTCTTATAGACCCTTCAAAAGTGCATTAAAACATACATCAACTTACTATGTAATTTAAATTGTAAAGTTATATTTCTTTTTACCTGCATGCAATTTTACTGTTAAAAGGTGAATCCCTAAACTTGTTTTGGAATTAACCTATAGTTTAGTTTCATATGTTGTAATTTTGCAGTTTAATAAATTATAAAAAGAAAAACTAAAGACAAAGTTAGTGGAGGAAGAGAAATAATGGAGTAGAGAAACGATTAAATAAAATAGAGTACAGTAATGCAATCGAGAAAATCAATGAAGCACAGAGTTGAGTGTATGGAAAGTTTAACAAATTTGACTAAGCTTTAGGTAGAATGAGAACAATATAAAGACGACTCAAAAGAAAATGAATATGGAAAAATCACTTTCATCTTAAAATAAAATTGCCTCTAGGTTTATTTCTAGAACAATTAAAAACAGTAACTTGAACAGATATTGTACGCCAAATGTCATTACAGTGCTATTCACAATGGCGAAAAAGTAGAAGTAACTGAAATGTCTAGCCACAAAATATTAGATCAACAAAGTGTGTACAATGGAACATTCGTCTATCATTAAACTGAATGAAATTATGAGACACTTCAAAACCTTGAAAATATTATGCTGAGTGAAATAAGCCTGCTACAAAAGACAAATATTATCTGGCTTCATTTTCATGAAGAGAATCCCATAGGAAAATTTATAGGGATAATAAATTTATAAAAGTATACTCAAGCTGTAAATGTGGAGGAATGAAGAGTTTGTAGCTAATAGGTATAGAATTTAGGTTTAAAAGCAAAAGCTTTTCAATGCACATGTACATACTAGCAAAAATAAATGAGCTCATTATTTTTTTAAATATATATATATACTCATACTCATGTGTATATATGTACACACATATGTAGCAATAATAACTAAGAAGAAGTCAGGGTGTTAAGAGGGAGTAAGGAGAAGTTGGAGGAAGAGAGGTGGAAATGACATAAATACAGGATTCATGTATGAAATCCTCAGAAAAAATCAAAATTCAAATGAAAAAGCTTTAAAAATATAGTTGGTCTGAAGAGTGGATAGAGAAAATGTGGTACATCTACACAATGGAGTTCTATGCAGCGGTAAAGAAAGATGACATCATGAACTTTGCAGGTAAATGGCTGGAGCTAGAAGATATCATTCTGAGTGAAGTAACACAGTCCCAGAAAAACAAACGTTGAATGGAATCCCTCATCTGTGGATGCTAGCGCCAATTACCTAACTTTATGGCAAACTGAGCAATGTCAATGTGGTCTGAAAACAACTGTGCTCTTATATTGTGAATCCCTTAAAAAAGTAATAAATAAAAAAATAAAAAATAAAAAAATAAAAAAAACTAAAAATAAAAAATAAAAATATAGTTGAGTTTGGAAATATGTCTCAGCAGTTAAGAGCACTTGCTGCTCTTGCAGAGGACCTGAGTTCAGTTCTCAGTACCCATATGGTGACTCACAATTGTCTGTACCTCCTGTTCCATAATTCCATCAGCCTCTTCAGGCCTCAGAGGGCACCAGGCATGCAGGTGGTGTTACACATAATACATGAAAACAGAACATTAATAAACATCAAATAAAAATAAATTAAAATAGGTAATACTGACTGTTGGTCAAGCTTGCAAAGATAACCATTGTCACCTAATTATAAATGTGTAAATGCTGAATATGAAATATTATATTAAATATATGTGAATTTCTAACATTTGAAAAATAATAATGCTATATGTACAAACTCATTTAATTACACATTTTAATTATTTGAGTCACATCACAAAATGAAGTTTCAAAGAATCGGAAGAGTTTTAGGTTGCATCAATGCAAAGAAATAGAACATGCTAAGCAAAAATATCCTTTGGACATAGAAAACTAATCCACATGAGAACTTAAGCAATATTTTCTTCTTTCTGAGTTCTTGTTTCTCCACATCTTGAAAATGGAAAGAAGGAGATAAATTGTCTCTCAGATTCCCTGAAGTTCTGATCATCTAAGATTTCATAAATTAGAAGTGATACTTGCTAAGAATCAACCTGGTTTTGACTCCATGTGGAAAAGTGGATGAGTAATGGGGAGTATTGAATGACATATGACATAGCATTCCGAGGAAATTCATAGTTATTAGACAAGGGGAATATACAGAGTCATTAATAAAAGAGATTGAAGTAAATGGTGAATAAGCACTAATTTTAAAGCATTCTACAGAAAAGTAAAGGACAGCTTGAAGAAGCTCATCTTTAAGAACCACATATCTTTATGCCGGGCTTGGTGGTGCACGCCTTTAATCCCAGTACTCGGGAGGCAGAGGCAGGCGGATCTCTGTGAGTTCAAGGCCAGCCTGGTCTACAGAGTGAGCTCCAGGCCAGCTGGGACTTAAAGGGAGACCCTGTCTCGAAAATACCAAAAAAATATCCACATATCTAGCAGAAGTAAACATAGAAGAGATGGTTCTTGCTGAATGTCTTAATTTCCTCAATTGCTGTGACAAAACACTCAGATCAATTCCCACTTGGGGAGGAAACGGTTTATTTGTTTTGCAAGCACAGTCCATCATCAAAGGAAACTAAATCAGGAACTCAGGGCAGGAGCCTGGAGGCAGGTTGTCCTGTGTTGGGAAATAAAACAGGCTGAGCATGGGCCAAAGGAGCAAGCCTGTAGTGTTTCTCCGTGGCCTGTGCTTCAGCTCCTGCCTCCGTATGTACATAGCAATCTTCTTTCATTTTCATATAGTAGCCTCCTTGTCTACCTACATTTTGTTTTAAAGTCCTTGAAGTCTTTGCTTGTGTTCCCTGCTATAAATCCCAAGATCATCCAACCAAATTTGGAATCCTGAATGACAGCTTCTTATTTAAAACATGTAATAGTGAAGGAAAGGAAGAAATACTCCACACTCATTATGATCCATACACTTTAAATCACAATGCAGTTTAGGGAGGTAGATGGTGTTATTCCTATAAACCCAAATGATTCATCCACAATTGGAACATAGCATATTTGGAATTTAAACCTGGGATTCTGACTCCAAATCCACTGGATTCAAATCCAGACTATTCACTCCTGCCTCATAAACAAAATGTCTAGTATAATTAACCCTCAGAACCCTGCTGCTAAATTTTAATAATTTATTTTGAAATTATTTTCTAGTCATTAAAAAGTAGCAAAAACCTTTGGAAATGCTCCCCTGTACCCTTCAGCCATGTTTTGCCACAGAACCTCACATACCCATAATACATTACCGAAGCCAGCAATAGGCCAAATACTATTGACTAAAATAATGTCCTTACTATATCTCTAGTTGTTACATGTAACATTTGATGTGCGAAATTCTATGAAATTGTATCATAATCTCAGATTCTTATAACCATCATCAGAATCAAAATACAGAACTGCTATATCATGATAAAGAAATTCACTTGTGCTACCCCTTTATACTCATACCCAACCCAAGCCCCTATCAAGGTAAAAATTGATATATTCTCTCCATCCCTATAATATTATTTTTGAGACTGTCTTACAAATGAAACCATATAAGGATCCTTTTAGTATTTGCTGTTTCACTTGTCATATGACATTCAAGAGACAGAGGCAGGAGGATCACAAGTTCAAGGCCAGCCTAGGCCACATATATATTTTGATGTAGCCTGGGATACATAGTGAGACCCTGCCCCAAAACATTAAGTAGTTTTTGGGATGTACCCATGGCCATGATATAGTGTAATTTATTCACTTATTGGCAGATATTTGAGTTGCTTCCATTTTATGACATGTGGTATAGACAGAAAGCCACTATGGCCATTTTTGTGCAAGTTTTTATGTGAAAATAAATTTTAATTTTTCTATGAAAATGATAGAGTGTAGATGCATGTTAATTGGACGAGGAATCTCCCAATTGTTTTCTAGAATCACAATAGTCTTCTACATTTTCCTTTTCTTAATATTTTATAGTTTTTATTTTATGTGTATAAGTATGCCTGCATGTGTATAAGTGCACCCAGGTCATGCAATTCCCACAGAGTCAGAAGAAGGTGTTGGATTCCCCTGGAATGGGAGTTATGGGTAGTTTAGCTGCCATGTGGGTGCTGGGAATCAAACCTAGCTCCTCTGCAATAGCAGTTGGTTCTCTTAACCGCTGAGGCATCTTTGGAGCCCTGTCTTCTACATCTTCACTAATAATATATGTATGCACCAATTTTCTACATCTTTGTCATCATGGACATTGGATATATGAAGTCTTGAAATGTAACTCTAGAATAGCCTCTACATAGAAGCTCCATTTAATAGGTCAAATTCCTTTTGTTTTTCTGTCACTTGATTACCTACAGCCCATGGATATTTGCTCTGAAGTAGCATCTTCAAAATTGCTCGGCTTCACTTCACTGTATACACAGTCCATTTCATCAATAACTCTCTACCCTGAAGACAAACATAGCAGAAGTTTTATCACTGCATGCCATTGTAATCTTAACATAATATTTAGGACTTCGGGCAGTTCTAAATGGTAATGGTATCTCTTCTCATTCATCAGTATTATTGACTTACCAAGTAATAATAGTTTTATTTCATGTTGGTTGCCAACATTGTATATCTCCCTATGTAGCTTAGCATATGTTAAATTATTGGCGAAAATCTTTGCATTCTTCACCTTTGCCTTCTAGAATGTGGATGTTCCTTCCCTCTTAATCCCAGACTCTCGGTGTTCTGGATAGCATCAGTTGTCAACTTGACACACCTGGGTAGAGGGACTCTAAACTGAGGAATTCTCTCCAGTGGACAGGCCTGTGGCCATATCTGTACTTCATTGTTTTGATTGTTGAATGATATGGGAGGGCCCATCCCACTGTGGGTGGTACCACCCCTGGGCAGGTTTATTCATCTAAATGAAGATAACACCATCTACCTCCCTAAACTGCATTGTGATTTAAAGTGTATGGATCATAATGAGTGTGGAGTATTTCTTCCTTTCCTTCACTATTACATGTTTTAAATAAGAAGCTGTCATTCAGGATTCCAAATTTGGTTGGATGATCTTGGGATTTATAGCAGAGGAACACAAGCAAAGACTTCAAGGACTTTAAAACAAAATGTAGGTAGACAAGGAGGCTACTATATGAAAATGAAAGAAGATTGCTATGTACCCATAAGGCATCAGATGAAGCTGCTGCAATAAGTAATCTTTTGTGAGGTTACGATAGGTATCTAAAATATCTTAAGCCTATTGGCATAAGAAGACAGGTATCAGTGCAATAGTTTTTGCGGTTATAAGCAACCAAATTAGCCATTTTATATTTAATTAATTGAGCTTAAATACTGTTGGGTCTCTATCCTCATTATAAGGAAATGTGAAGACATTCTATTTATTTAATGAACTAACAACAAATCTGGGATTCTATATTGTGGCCTCAAGAAAAATCTCTTCATAAAAGGAAGTCATTAATGAACTGTCAGAAAGTAGTAATGAACAAAATTCTAGCTGTAAGCCTTTCAAAACCTTATGTGTGTTTGATCAAGTCCTTTCTGCTCTTTGAACCTCAGTTCTATCACACTGTACTTACCAAGCTACCCTTCTGCTTTGAAAATTGAGCGTTCTTTCTTTGGGGATATCTAAGACTTCTTTGGAAGAATAGTCTTGGCCAGAGTAATTGGCAGTCCTGAATAGGGTAGTAATTTTGAGGAATTTTTGTTTGGTAACTTTCACAATCACATGGGTTAGTAGCTATGGCTCTTAGTGACATTTCCACTGGTTATTTTCTTCTAGTTACTAACTTCTTAATACACTAGGGAAGGCCCTTCTAGTTCACCAGGTAAGTGGGATCAGTGAGCTATATAAAAGGGAGAAGAGCGAATAATGTATCTTGTTGACATGCTTCAGGAAAATTAATGCAGTGGTGCAATGAAACAGTTTGCTAGACAGCGTTAGTCCCATGAAGTCTATGGGGACTAAGTCATTACAGTGAATGAAATCTGGTACAATATTAGGTATTGATCTTGTATTTACATATTGTCTCAATGTAATTCAATTTTATAAAAGGTAAATTGGTAAATATCTTTCCTGAACAGAGCATGCGGTGAAGAGTTAAGGAATAAGAAGACAGGGGGGGAAGGGAAAGGGAAATATACCTGATCTGAATTGGAAAATGATGTACGAAACACACAAACCATCAATAAAAATTAAATTAAAAAAAAAAAGGAATAAGAAGACAGATCAGTGGAAAGATGGGCAAGACCCTGGCCCTGATTATCCCCAAGGGCTAAGACTTTATTATTAGAGACAGCATAAGAAAAACTTACTAATGTAAGGCAGGCAAGTAATGAGTAGAGGCCAGTAGGTAATAAAAGGTTCATTAAGCACTACATAAGAGGAACTTCCATTTACTTATGTAACTCAAGGTCTAAAATGGCTTCATTGTTAATGATAATGTGACCCAAGGAGTAAGTCACCTATGCAATTTACACTGCTTAATTACACTTTTCTCTAAAAGTGAAAGAATGACCACTAACTAGCAGATATGTATGGGCTGAGCAAAGAGAAGCTTTGAAACCAAGGGCATTTCCTCTATTCTCTACGGATTTCGTTATTTTGCAAGTAATATGTCTTCTTTCTAGCACTGATTCGTGGAATCCAGGTAATTCTCCACTTAGTCTTTTCTTAGTGATCTATTTTATTCTAACTAAAACAGTTCAACCATCCTAATGAGAAGAAGCATATTTTTAGAGTCATGTGAGCTGTCTTTTCCCAGTGGTGCTCATACTTTGATATACATTTATTTTTTTAATTTAATTTTTTTATTTATTATTTTTTATGTGTATGAGTGTACTCTCTGTGTGTAGGTTGGTGCACCCGTGTCATGCAATGCCGCGGAGGTCAGAAGAGGGCATCAGATTCCCCTGGAACTGGAGTTAAAGTCAGTTCTTAGCCATCATGTGGGTGCTGGGAATTGAACCCGGGTCCACTGCAAGAGCAGTTGGTGCTCTTAACTGCTGAGCCATCTCTCCAGCCCTGATATACATTTAGAATTATATCCAGAGTTTAAAAATTCCTTTCCTTTTTTTGTTTTAGAAAAGCAAACAAATAAAACACCTTCCAGAGGCTTAAAAAAAAAGAAAAAAAATTCCACAATATTCAGCTTCCAAGATGCCAATTATAAAAAAAAAATATATTGAGGATGGACTTTGGCATGAGTGCTATTTTTTCTGATTCATTTTTTTATTTCTACATTTTATTTATCATGAAATTCACCCTCTTAAAGAGTATAGTTCCGTGACTTTTAATGCAAGGGTATAAAACTACAGCCCACTATCTAATGTTAAACTGTTTTTTACTACCCTAAAGAAATCTCTCTTTATCACCCTATCCCTATTAGCAATCTGTTTTTATCATCCTATCCTCCCAGTCCATGCCAAACACTAAACTATTTCCCACATTTATATATTCGTTAGTGTATATTTTACTGAAATTTCGTGGATTTAGTATAATGCATTTTAATCATATTTAGACCTCCCCTATGTGCATTATAGCCCACCCACAGGATTTCTCAATATACATTATGCATTAGAGCCCATTGAGTCAAGTTTGTGTACCAAATTCTGTCTTGGTGTGAGTTTGTCCACTGCAGTCGAGTCAGCTTATGTAGCATCACTCCCTTAAAGAAGTTCAACTCTCCTTCACCCAGCAGTGATCAGCTGCCAGTAGTTCCTTGGCTAAGGTTAGGGTATCCTGCCCATTTCCCCAGTTCTATGCTGGGTTTTATCTGCTTGAGTTTGCATGGGTCTAGTGCATTCTGTCACCATTGCTAGCTCATATGAGCAAATGTCCAGGCACCTGTAAGAGTCTGTTTCCTTATGAGCATGTATTACCCTGGCTCTCACAATCTTTCTGACCCATCTTCCTAAATGTTCCCTGAGTCCTGAGTGGATGAGGTTTAATATGTATCCCATCCAGGGACATGTAATGAGTGCTATTTTTATGTAATTTTTGTTGAGAATTTCATACATGAGTATTATATTTACATCCAGTATACCATTTCCTTCACCCCCAATTCCTCCCATGTCTCCACCTCAATTTTGTAATCTTATTCTTCAATTAAATATTGTTACAAACATGCAGAAATGCACAGAGACACAGCTACTCAGTCCATTTAATATTGCTAATATGTGCATGTGCTTAGGGCTGATCCCTTGGGATTAGATAACCTACCAATGTGGAAAAATTTTAGAAGTCAGAGGACCAGGATCCCTGTTGTAAAAGGGTATCTTCTAGACATGAAATCGTAACAACATAGTTGCCTGAACCAAACCTGAATAATGTTAACACCAGTCGACATGCCAACATGGATGGGGGAATTATTGCAAGGTTCTATCCGTAGATGTAGTGTGTGCTATAGGCAATCAATGGCTGCTGAGAGAATCAGTTTCCTCCAGGCATCAGTGGTGGTTAAAGCAGAGTCTGGTGATCCCAGTTTATAGCTAAATTAAAAAAAAATAAAACAGCAGGCTGATTATAGTTGCAAGGCTAATTGTTTTCACATCTGTGCTGGTTAATATTAACTGTCAACTTGACACAACTTAGAATTACCTGAGGCAAAAGTTTTAATGAAAAATTACCTATAGCAGGTTGGCCTGTGGATATGTGTGTGATGGATTGGTCTGATTATTAATTGATATAGGAAGAATGAGCCCATTGTGGGCATTCCCTAGGCAATCTGAGTAAAATAAACCAGATAAGAAATGATTCATGCATATATTCTTTCTGTCTTCCTGACTGTGGATATGATGCCTTAATTTCCGGCTTTAACTTTTCTGCAGTAATGGACTGTGTCCTAGAATTATAAGCTGAAATATGTTCCTTTCTCCCCTCAGTTGTTTTTCTGTCAGGGTATTTTACTACAGCAACAGAAATGGACGATGTCGATTTCAATTAATGTACCACTTTAGATAATTCAATCAAAATAAGCATCTTTTAAATACCACAAGTGCCATACTTGGACTTAGGAGCTAGTGTAATGCTTCTAAAATTTTATATGCATACTAGTTTCCGGAGGGACTTATTAAAATGCAAATTATGATACAGCAAGCCTAGTAGTGGAGCCTAAGATTTTGTATTTCTAACAAGCTTCCAAATTATATGGATGCTGGTGGTCCAGGTTCTACTTTGAGTTGTAAGGGACTAGATGTTATCTGCAAGAATGGTTTGCTGAGGTACATTGTGGGTGGTAGGAAGAACTTATTCACAATAGCAGTCTTCCAGGGCCAGCTGTCTTCATTTTATTCCCTTTTTGTATACCAAGGAGAAAGAATTTAGCTAATCTTATTTTTCAGTTCATGGCAAGATCTTCAAGATTAGCATTTCTTACATCCTTCTTCAAGTGATTACAAAATCATTGGAAAATATATTTCTGTGTTTAAAACTTGGAATAGGACTGAAAGGATAGCTTGGCCATTAAAAGCTCAGGCTAACAACCAAAAATAAAACTTGAAATGCTCTTGGGAAGCAGACAAGCACTTGAGAGAGAGGGCTTTGAGAACTCATAGAAACCCATATAGTAAATGATGTAGTTATTATACCTTATTGTTAAAGAGTATTTGCTGGTACATAACACTCAAGAACCCTATAGCCATTCTATGAGAGAAGGCCAGAGATTATTATGCTCATTTTACTGCTGAGGAACCAAGGCTCAGTGATGCTTAGTGACATGTCCAGATTTATATAAGAAAAGAAATGAAAGGGAACCAAAACCCTAGTGTGTAGGCAGCAGCGACTAATGTTCTTTTCATTAAACAAAGAGACATAAAGATCATCTGTGAGAAAGCAGGAGGGAGCATGTTCCCAATCTGAATAAATTTGGTAAACATTGCCTTTTCAAAAAGCAGAAATATAAAACAATAATAATTTGCTTAAATCGCCATTCATCAGCTAAAGGAAGATGGGCAGATGGCTGTTTGGTGATCTCTTGTGAGAAGAATATGAATTACATCTTTAAAGATATTTGAAATAATATGCTTTCAATGAGAGAATCTTCCTGCCAAGCACACTGCCTTCTTCAGACAGCATTGCTGGATGCTGTCTGAATCCAAAACCACTGTTTTCAGCCTAGTTTTCTTCACTTGTGTTAGTGGCCACTGTCCTACCTGCAGTGGTAAGGACCAGTGCCAGCAAAAGGGGTTGATTGCCACTAGCATACACAATAAACATGCATAGCTAGTGCATAATGTGTGGCTAGAGTTAATCTCACTATCTTGCCTGTATGTCAGTTGTCCATGATTAAGGAATAAAGTATTGTAACATTACAAGAATCTAGAAAGAGTGGTATAGTAGGTGATAGTGAAAAAAAAACCACACTATGAAGCCAGAAGATAGGAATGAATGAATGAATGACCAAATTAAACCTACATATTTGCAAATCTGGTTGTGCAACCAGGAGCATTTGTTTCTGAACTTCACTTTCCTTGTCAATGTAATGGGGATAACTTTCCATGCCTGCAAGTTTGCTGATGTCTTCCCATGATGGAAAAATTAAGACAGTACATAAAAGGTTTAAGAAGTTGGAGCTGGGGAGGGCACTTTCCTGGTCAAGTGCTTGCAGCATAATCATAAAGACCTGTGTTTGATCCACATAAAACAGTAACGTTCTGTGGTGCATGACTGTACCAGGTTCAGGGAGAGACCACATCTCAAAAAAATCAGAGGGATAGTGAGTGAGAAAGATACCTGAGGTCGACCTTTGGCTTCTGTGTGAACATGAACATGCATATACATGTATATGCACCCCCACACATGCATCCTTCATGTGCATGTGTACAACACACACATATACAATAAAAGTCTTTGTATTGTAAGATGTATTTATTATGATCTTCCTCATTTCTTGAAGATGATCACTCTAATGTACTTTTTAGTTTCTATTTGCTTTTGTCATTCATCTCTATATTGGTCTTTACTCATTTTCCTAAACCCTCCACACCAGGAGTCCTCTCAGGGCCTCTGCACTCTGCTAGGATATCTCCACCTTCCTTTACTTCTTGCTTAATTGATTACTTCCAATTTTTTCACTGTCATCCTTACTATCAGCTTCCCAAAATGGCATAGCTCATTCAATCTTATGAACCATGGAAGCCTCATTTTCTTTGTATGACTATGTTATACTTTCTTTATAGCATTTTCTATAACAAAATATTATTTAGTTTTTCTGCTGGCTTGCCTGTTGTCAGTCTCCCTCCACAAGAATCCTAGTTCTGGGAAGATAGATTCTTGTCTATATTGCTACATATAATATTTGAGTAGTGTGATACATAGTACAGTAGATATGCTTTGAATGGGGAGTTTGGCAACTGATGCACGCAGTTATATAAGGCAAAAAGTGGCAATCTGCTAAATTCCAGTATCCCATTCTTATTTCCTTGTACTTCTGCCCTTCTATGGTTTCTACTCAAAGTTGCTGTGTTTCTAAGGTAAACCTAAGAATTGCCCCCTACTCCCATATTTCTGGTACATTTACAGAATTTGAAAATGGAGATAACCTGCTACATCTTTATGTATATACTATCCTAGTCATCTTTAGTTGTCAGCTTGACAGAGCCAGAGTCACCTGAGAAGGGAGTCTCAGTTGAGGGATCCCAGATCTGACTGGCCTGTAAGCATGTCTGTGAGGCATTTTCTTAAATGTTAGTTGAGGCAGGAGGTTTGAGCTCACTGTTGGCAGCACCATTCCCTGTGCAATTGGACATGGGCTGCTGCATAAGAAAGCTAGCTAAGTGTGAGTCTGTGAGCATGCCAGCAACCAGCGTTCCTTCATGGTTACTGTTTCAAGTTCCTATTTAAGTTACTGCCCTGACTTTCTTCAATAATGGAGTGTAACCTGTAACATGAAGTAAAACATATCTTTCCCTAAATATGCTTTTGGTCATGATGTTTGCCACAGCAATGGAAAAGGAACGAGAATATAGAACACATCTTCACTTCTAAATATTAAAGTAAAATATTGCTTTATTGTTGTATATTATGAAAATGATGAACATCATAAGATATTTGATCTACAAGTGTCCTTAGAAGATTGAATCAAACTTCCTAATTGTACAGTTAGGAAAACTGAAACCAAGAATAGTCTAAAATATCTTTATCAATCTTCATTATATTACAAGTTAGAAACAAAGCAGAATTCAAGAGTTACTGTTGATAGATCCCAATTGTGAAAATACCCCATTCTTTGAACTGAAAGAAATGTGAAAATTCATCAGTTGCCTTTCAGAAAGAAACTTCTCAAATTTGAGATTCCAAAATTACTGAGACAATTAAAAGCTAGCACTCATGTTCTTCTTTAACTTAGATTTACTGACGGTGTACCAAGAAAGATCACATAAAACCAACCAGTTTATTTCACATAGGAAGAAGTAATATGTAGCATTAGAGTAGAGTAAACAGTCATAGGAAGAGTGAATGAAGAGACCAAAGCCAAGGGAAAGAGTGTTGGAGAATGGAGGTAAAAAGAGGCCACCTGGCCTTAGGCAGGATTTGCCTGCATTAGCAAACGCATGAGACTGCCCTGGGATTAAAGACTCTAACAAGTACTTATGATATTTACAGAACATGAGGCAGGGACTCTGAAAGCAGGCCCTGAGATATGATGTCACTCTGGGTATAAAAACAGAATGCTGTAGACGAATAAACGGGTTCTTTTCACCATCAGACAGGAACCTCCGGCCGTTATTATCATGCATGTATTTAGCCCATCAGGCTTAAGTGGTGTTTGCTAGCAGAATTTGGCTGGGGGAAATCAATCAGATGCCAGCCTGGGAAGTCCAGTGAGTGTAATCAACATAGTGACTGGTGTTTCGCGAGTGTGTGGTTGTGGAATTTAGGCTGAAGAGAGCTAAGCAATGGACAGCCTGGGCAGGGGGGGGGGGTTCAGGAGTGGCGATAGGGGATAGGGTACTGTGTGGTGTAGATGATAGATGAAAACGGGTGGGCTTGGGAAAGGTTATTAGCCTGAGGATAGCTGCTGGTGGCTGCCTTGTGTCCTTTCCCCATTTTCCCTTTAATCCAGTGGATGAGGTTTGTGTAGCAGCCTCCAAGTGTGGTGGAATGAGAACCATCAAAAGAAGACAAGACTTAGAGGACCTGGGTTCTAGTGATGACTCAACTTTTGTGCCATTTAGCCCACCTATCCCTTGTGATTAGTATCTCTATATATCAGAATGTGATCTTAAGTCTCATTATTCTTTGAAACCTCCATTGTTTATTTTAGTATTTAAATATTATATGACTACAGACATAATTATCTCAATGAACACTAATATTTTAAATGAAGGATCATTTTCTGAATTCCAGTTTGATGGAGATGGAGAAATGAAAAAAAAGGGGAGACTAGTACAGGAAATAGCTACGGCCTCTGTTTCCTGGCTCCTGACAGCAGCCCTCTCTGAGCCTTATTTCTCTCCTGTGGATGGTAGGGAGGATAGACTGGTCTCTGAAACTCACCCCTTCATATCTATTGCTCAGATTTTTTCAATATTTTAATCCTATGGCCACAACTGCTTGAGAAGTGGCCAAGATAATCTCAGGGCAAGAGGCAACATGCTTAACTGGGAACCACGCTGCTGTCTTCAAACAGCTAAACACCATAGTATGAAAATCAATTAGGCTTATGGCAAGAATATGTAGGGCAGAATTTTGACCACAGGAGAAGTTTAAGAGAGGCAGATTTCGTATCCTTAGGAGGCTGGAGTTTATTAGCATGAAGAATTATACTAACGGTGATTACACTTGGTCCACAGTTAAGAGAGCTTCTGGTATTGTAGATATACAAAGGAGAAAAAAAATAAAACTTTTGGGTAAAGATAGATACCTAAAGGTGGGAAAGTTTGTTTGCAATTGGGGCTTATAATTACTCTGTCTCTGTCTCTCAGTTTCTCTGTCTCTCTGTCTTTATCTCTGTCTGTCTCTGTCTGTCTGTCTGTCTCTCTCTCTCTCTCTCTCTCTCTCTCTCTCTGTGTGTGTGTGTGTGTGTGTGTGTGTGTGTGTGTGTGTGTGTGTATGTGAAGGATATTAGTGGAGCTCAGTTGAAACCTCTGAGCTCTTTCATTAGAAAAACACATACAATACATACACATTACATCACATTACATGAAAAAAGATGTAGAAGACACTGTGCCTGCTCTGTCTCCACACATTTCCCAAGATCAGGTGTCTTTCCCCTTTCCCTTTCCTACACTTCTTACTGCCCTTATTGAAGTGAAATACGCTCTGAGGAAAAGACAGCCCAGGAAAAGGAATGTTTTTTCCAAATAGGCATTGGTTTCTATTTGCCTTGATTTCTATCAACTTCACTGTCCTTTTTCTTAGGTCTCAGAGATTGTTTTTATTTTTATTTTTTTATTTCTTTTCCCATCCCATCCCATCACATTTCTCTCCTTAGGTTACAATATTCTACCTATCTCACAACTAGGACAAGACAGGACACCACAGAAACTCGAACACTGTCCAAAACACCTTGAGTATTGGTATGAAGAAGAGTGAATATGTTGCTTATTTGTAAATTTGGAGAGCCAAAGTAGGGGCAACAGGATGGAAGTCACTACAAAGCAGGTTTTAGCTCAGTGCAGACCTAAACTTTCTGCAGTTTGCAGTAGAATCTGTAGTTATAGGTGCTGGGTTGTTTTCCCCCTCTGGGGGTGGTAGTTGAGGCTGGAAGACCTTTTGGAAACACACTATCTTTACTGGATCAAGAAAAGCAACTCTCCCTCTCATTGTAGTAATCAGTTGCCAATAGTTTCCCCCTTGTTTGCGGGAGTTTATCTGGTTTGAGTTTACATAGGTCTTGCACATGTTGATCATATGAATATATAATCATGAGACTTCATTCAGAAATCCACCTTTGATTGCTTATTGGATCCATAATCTGAAGCAGTTACTAACAAGATAATCTAGTTGTCATTGAAAATGATATCACCATAGGCTTTTCCATCTACTACTTGCCTCTCCTGTCAGAGTGTCTATTATTTTTCTTCTAGAGGTTTTTTTTCCCCAGCTAGTCAAATCTGCTAGTGCTATATATGCTTATAGCCACATTGACTGAAATTTGGCTTAGCCTTCTCTGAGCCTCTGGACTGTAGGATATTTAGCTATTAGTATTTATTACGGAACTGGATTTAGTAGGTTTTGTTGCAAAGACAGCCTTTGTACTTGGGAAGATTCTGAAATTGGGCATGAATCATCCTGGGCTGTTTTTTGAGCATAACAGAGAGAATAAAAGATGGCAGAAAGGAAGACATTTGGGAATATAATCAGGATCTGGCTCTGGATCTCTACCTGGCAGCAGGTCAAATATCAGAAGGTACTGTCCCCAGTAGGAGATTATTATTATAATAACATAGGCTTGTGATCCTGGTACAGCATCCAAAGAGAATGACTGGTTTGGTCACTAGCTTTTAATGATCTCTCAGTAACAGAGGGACCAATTCAGTGAGCAATCAGTCTTGAGGAATTTTGCTCAAAGTTAGAAGGTGATGACCATCACCAGTTATCCTGTTCACAGGTGATAGGAATCAGGTATTAGGTAAGGAAACCAGGCTGAATAGAATTTGAATTACTTACAGGATAACTGAAAGAAATGACAAGGAGTTGAAACCAACGTTGGATAAAGACAGGAAAAAAAGCATGGTAGAGGTGAGGGTGAGAACCACAGTCTGTATCAGGAGTTTTCCTTGTGTCAAGGACTTCTTGTCTAAGGAAGAGCAAGTAGGTTTGGGGACAAATGAAGAATTTGGTTGTTCTTCTTGGTTCACTGGACTTTAAG
Organism: Rhizomys pruinosus; assembly: GCA_009823505.1. Lineage (NCBI taxonomy): Eukaryota > Metazoa > Chordata > Mammalia > Rodentia > Spalacidae > Rhizomys > Rhizomys pruinosus. The sequence goes on along the minus strand of VZQC01014997.1, from coordinate 24,457 downwards.
TTTAGACAGAAGATTTCATCATTCTCTGAGTGTTGAGGCAGAATGAAGCAAACAGGATTTTCCTTTTCCCCATCACTATTCAAGCAAGAAGTAGGGCATCCAGAGATCCACAGGGAAAATTGAGTTTTTTTTTTTTCCCCACTGTGGGTTGGGAAAGCAAGGTAGGTATTCATACCTTTGGTTTAGTGGATGATATAGGTACTTTATGCCCATTGTGTGTGATTCTGTTTACTTACTTAATTTCCTATTTAAGACTTGAAAGACAGAAGTCGAAGCAATTTACACAGGAGAATACCCATTGTGAAGCATAGCCAAATGGTTTGCACCAAGACAGCACCCCAGAGGGATTACATTTGTGAGAACTGGAAGCTGTTATTCCTGAGATGAAACTTATTTGTGATTGAGGGTTAGAATGGATTTTGCAATGAGATTAATTTGGCCTGTATTTTCTATAGATAAGACTATCAAAGTTGTGGAAAATCTTTTTGGTTTGGATACAGTGGCTCATTGTGAAGGCCTGGAGAGAAGATTGAATTCATCTGAGAATACTTGAACTCTCTTCCAGCATCAGATGTCTGGTTGTAGGAGAAAGAATAAAGAGAATGCAATGGAGAGGAGAAGCAAAACAGTTTTTCAGTTTGAGCAGAAAAGTTGAAAATATTACATGAGTGCATGTTGCTTTTCCTTGTTCTTATTGTACAAATACGCCTTCCTTCTAACAAGCATGCTATGTAACTATTTTCTACTACTCTCAACTACACCATCTCCATGGAAATACTCAGAAAATGATTGCAGTGCTAGAGAAATACATAGGAACAACAAATACTAAACTCCACTAAAAACATTTATTTTCTGTACCTAGAACAAAACATAAGCACTTCCTCTCTTTGTATTATACCTAGTTCAGGGGTTGAAGCTTTAATATCTCCTGTTCTCTGTCCATTTCTGTCCTTTGGGTAATTTATACTGCCCTCCACCAAAAGGTAGTTTGTCTGCAAAGCTTCCTCTGTCCTCTTCTATTTTTTTTTCCATTGCAGTAATTGGCTCCATGTCTTATGCCTGCCTACAATCAACTATTTCCTGGGTGTGGTTTCTTCCCTTTATTGTAATTTTAAACTTCTCAAGAATAGAGACTATGGGGGCTGGAGAGATGGCCTAGTGGTTATGAGTGCCGACTGCTCTTGCAGAGGACCCGGGTTCGATCCCCAGCACCCACATGGCGGCCGAGAACTGTCTGTAACTCCAATTCCAGAACTCCAGTTCCAGGGGAATCCCAGACCCTCTTCTGACCTCCTTGGCATTGCATGACACAGTTGCACAAACCTACATGCAGACAGTACACTCACACATACAAAAATAAATAAAATTAAAAAAATACAAAAAATAAGAATAGAGACTATTCTGAGCTGTTATGCTTCAATTCTCTGACTCCCTCTTCCACAGTTTGACTGGAAACATAGCTCACTGCTCCCAGGACTTCTCCTGGGTAATGAAGGTACTGAGTGCTAGAACATGCCTTGCAAGGTCTGGGGTAGGTCATGCATGTTGAGAAGAGTTTGCACACAAGATACAGTGGAACATGCCTTTAATCTCAACATTTGGGGGGGGGTGAGGAAGGTGAATCTCTGTGAGATTGAGACCAGGCTGGCCTACACAGCAAATTCATAGAGAGTTCTAAGCCATCTGGGGCTACAGGGAGTGCTTGTCTCCAAAAAAAAAAAAAACAATAACAAAAACTAAAAGAAAAATGAAGAGCTCACATATGTATGAGGACATGGAATCCAGAAGTGGTATCCAGGACAAATGGGTCAGATTCACAAGGACAAGCACTGAGCCAGGTTTGGAGTGACATACCTGTAATCCTAGCACTCAGGAGGCTGAAAAAGAAGTATTGGAAGTTTAAGTCCAGACTGGTTGATAGCAAAATGCTGTGTCAAAAACCAAACCAAAACCAAAAAACCCAAACAAACAAAAAAGCCGAATATCATATGTTTTCTGTCACAGGCATAATTTAGAGGAGAAAAACATAAAATCAAATGAGGGAAAATGTGGGAAGGGAAAAGGGAGATGTGTGCTCAGGGGAGAGTAAAATATGAAAAAAATTATATACATGCATGCAAATGCCATAATGAAACTCATTAATTTATACAAGTAATATACAGTATAATATACAGTAATAAAATGTACAATAAGTTAAAAATGTGTGAGAATGTCAATGTGATGCAATTATATATCATTTGTCTTTGCAGAATACATTACTTTTAGTGTTCTATGGAATGAATACTTGCATGAAATCTAAGTTTTCCCAACCTTTTTTTTGACAGATGTAGAAACTCTGGTTCCAAGAGGCTAAACAGGATGAGAAATATTGCAAATAGGCTAGTACAGGCCCACATCCCATGTTAGCAATCATACATAGTCTTGCTTCTGCCTTTCTGATCCTCTGTAGCAGAAACTGGTTATTGCTACCCTGCATTTTCATTAGATTTTAGAAGTTTTTGACTCCAGCATATCTTACTTAATTCATTTGGGAGCCCTGGAAGCCAGGTTAGCACTGAGCAAAGAAAAGATTCCTCCTGGATACCAAGTTGATGTTTCTTGAAAAACATCTAATGAAACCTCTGCATATGGATCATTCTAGAGAGCAGTGATTTACATACCCTGATTATTGCCTGCTCAAGGATGGTGCTGTGTGATAGAAAACAAATTTGCTTAATCTTTCAAATGTTTTTATTTATGTGTCTCAGATCTGGGTGTCATAATTTGCTTTCTCTGTTGTCAGCTATTCACTATTAGCTTGTCAGCCTCCAGCTCCCCACAAGGCACATCACTCCAGAAAGACTGCAACATCCTCAGAACCCCCTCAGTCCTTTCTTACTCCCTTAGCACAGGAACAGCAAGACCTGCTCAGTGGAGAAGCAGGCTCACAACTGTGGCGGAAGTTTGCTTATCTTTTTCACAGCTGCTTGGTGATCTTTGATGCCTGGAAAATGACTTTGATCGTGATTGTGATCAATTAAGTTCTGCTTATGTGTTGATAAATAATCAGTGACATCATTGAAATAAAATATCTTCCGTTTTGTTTCCTCTAGGACAATAGTGGTGCAGTCCCTAGGCAGTAAAGGGTGGCTAGGAAGTCAGGAGACCGGCTGTAACCAACACCAGGATTTCTTAAAGAGAATGGCAGCTTGCTGCAAAGCAAAGGCTGAATGGCCAGGCTTTTCCATTCTCATTTCTGGTTCTGACGCTTCAACTAGTTTTTACTTTTTCCCTCTGACCTTCCTTAACCTATCTATCTCAAACCTCAGTTTCTCTACATACAAATTAGTGGGAGAGGAGCAGCAGATAACAGGGAAATGACACTCCTTGAAAAACCCAGGTCCCCTCCATTCTGTCTAGAGAGGCAGCTTATTTGTTCTGATTGTGATTCTAACACCTCTGGGACTGGAAACGTAGCTGAAAATTACCCAGGGAAAAGGAAGTCTGGGATCAGCAGTCTTAGATTCTTTTCCTGCAACTGCAATGGTTACGATCTATCTCCTTTCTGGTGCTTTAGACTCTGGCAGCACTGATTGGCAGAAGCTTTCCAAATCCTAAATATTCGCCAGGGACTCACCCTTCAGCCTGATGACTAACCTGACAGAGTCCAGTTTCCGGAAGTGTTACTTCCTGGGTGTCAGAGGAGGGTGCGATGGCTCCAGAGGACAGGAGCAGAATTTCCTGGTTGCTGCGCGCAGTTTCGAGGGTAGAGAAAGCATCATATTGAGGCCACTCCCGGGGGACCCTAGGTTGTTTTTTAAAAAATTAGTTTTCCCTCCTGATTTTCCAACTGCACTCTGCCTCATTTTCTCTACGAAACCCCAAATCTGCAGGTTTGTTTTTAATAGCGAACAATCTCTCTAGGCATCTGACTGGGTTGGTGGTCCAAACGCTAATGTCTCCGTAGCCCGGTTCAATACCTTGTAACCAGAGCTAGCCGGTGCTTGAGGTGGCGATACAGAAAAGAACTAGAAAGCAAGGGAAAGGAGATGATGAAGGCAAATTGTGGGAAGGGAAGTGTCAAAATAAGAATCCATCACATAAAACCATTCTGCCAACTGCAGGATTAAAAAGGAAGAGCCAAAGGAGAGAGGCGAAAGGAGGGGCTTGAGACTGGAGCCTCTAAGACTTTACCAGCCATTCAGGCTCCCCAGCCCAGAGGGACAGGGCGGGGGTTGAGCCGCGCCTCCCCATTGGCTCCCGCGCGCGTCCCTGGACTTTCTATAAAGGGCAGCTGCAGAGAGCCGGCTCCGCACGGGCTAGAGGCTGGAGCAGGAGCGCCTCGCTCCTCCTTGCCTCTAGCGCCAGATGGACAGAAAGACTTACAGATTGATGACTAAAGACAGCAGACCCTGAATCGGAACAACCACCTACAGAACAGAGGAGAAGCGGTGCTGGAGAGAAGCCTAACGCCGTCTCCAGTTTGGATCAGGTGCTGTGGGAGCTCTTCAGGCTGCAGAGCATTTGCAGCCCGCAGCACTCGCCTGCCTGCCCCCGCGCTCAGCTGCTCAGCTCAGCTCTGCGCACCTGCTCACCCTCAGCTGGTCCAGTCCTTCTGGCTGGTTCCTGCTACTTCTTCCCTCTCCCCACCTCAGACACCTTGGAGAACGCCTATCAGCTCAGAGCTCTACTTTGAGCAGACCTTGGCTGGATCTCTGTCCCGGGCCTCACCTCGCCTCTCCTTTCTTGGGGAGCTCCCTGAGCCATTAGTTTAAGGACCCCAGGGTCCACTAAAGGCATCAGGATGGACGCCCCCACCACAGAACTGCCCCAAGGGAATTTCCCGAGCCCTGGCACCATGAGCTATGGGGACGAGCTGACCCCCGAAGCACTGAGTGTGCCAAGCGGCTTCGATGACCTGATCACCTCTACCACCTCCCAGTTGCTTCAGGCCTTGTCCAACGCTGCATCTGCAGTGGGGCGCGCTGGTCGCAAGGGCATGATGCCAGGCCACATGCCAAACACGGGTGACCTGGCCGACACATCAGGTCCCCTAGAGTTGGAAACTGTATCTCAGGATGAGCAGATACAGTTCTGGCTAATGATAGGGTATACCATAGTGGTCTTTGCTGCCATCATAGGAAACTGGGTCTTAAACCATATAATTATGAAGTACAAGAGGGTACACTCTGCCACCGGCCTCTTCGTTGTCAACATTTCTGTGACCAACATGATGCTGGCTCTTCTCAGCTCTCCCTTCACTATGGTAAGATGGGATACCAAGGAGGGTGGCCTGGGAAGCAGAGCCAGAGCTGAGGTGCCACTTTGCAGTTGCAGCAGTGGATCCTAGGTGGTGGGAGGTAGAGAGAGCTGGAAAAGGTTCATTTGGGGTATATTTGCATAGGGACTACCAGGGCAGTGGCTAAGAAACATTACAAAGAGCTTGGAAATGAGTTAAGAGGACAACAAACAGACTGGCAGGATTGTTAATGCCCTGATGAATTTATATCTGGCCATGACAGAGGCTCAGAGAATCTTGAGCTACCCAGGAAGCAAAGGGACCTGTTGCAAGTGAGCTTTGGGCTGGCATGTGAATACCAATTTTGCCATAGAGATTCACCCCCTGTGCGCCTTTCAAATGGGGGGCTCGGACTTGAAGGTCATGACCAGCTTTTGTGATAGTGTCCCTCCATGTCTTCAAGCCAGGCTGTGTGGTGTGGGAGATGACAGTAGGAACATGAGACCTACAGTGGGAAAATCTTTGCTTCTTCAGAGAATAATGGCAACAGTTTGGTGAAACGAGGAGGCTTTTGTTTGTGTTTGGGGGCTTTTGAGAGTGATGGACAGAGGCCTAAGTCCCTGTGTGTCACCAAACCTTCTCTCCTACAGGTGCGCTATCTGTGTAATTCCCTGGTGTTTGGAAAGATGACATGCCACCTTAGTCGCTTTGCACAGTACTCTTGTGCCTATGTAACTGCGATGAGTATGGCTGGTATTTCCCTGGACCGACATCGGGTATGTGTTTCCCAGATCTCATGAAGGATAAGAGTCTTCTCCTAGGTAGATAGAGATGAGTTAGGTGACAAATAATGTAGAAAGTTTTCTGAGTTCTTGAGACAATAAATCTGAATGTTCATGTTTAATTTAGGGAGATTGAAAGGTGCTGAAATATAAAACTCACCAAATCAAATGTAATACAAATGTATCCATTTTCCTATGGTTATACAGAAACAGAGATTTAGCAATAAACAAATAATAGATGCATTTTGGAAACCATTTCTTATTTCCTGCATTGCAGGACTGGCTAAAGGAAGGAAGAGGAAAGGGTTGATTAAAAGTAGATGTGGGTTCAGGTATGATTATGGGTTGAGCCTGGAAGGTAGGAGTGAAAAGTCTGTGAGGCAAGGTTGAGAAATGGGAGGGTGGGGGAATGAAGAGAGTTGAGCTTAGAGGATGCTTAGAAGCCAATTAAAAGTAGTGAGGCAGGGAACGAGAAGCTGGGAAACTGCACATTTAATCGGAATTGCTGACAGAGACAGGAGCTCTGAAGTCAGTTCACTTGGATTCCTGACCTCTTGAAATGTAGCAGCACTGTGCTGTCATAAATCTATATTACATGTCAAATGAACTAGCACACAAAGTGCATTTTTACATACATATCAAGTCTTTGTGCCTTTTCATCAGAGTAAATCATTTTATGAATATCTAATAAGTTACCCTAATCTGGAGTTGCTAAACTAAGCTGGGTGGGATCCTTTTCCTTCCAGGTGATGCTCTATCCCTTAAAGGCCCGGATCACTCCCATGCAAGGCAATGTCTGCATCATTATCATCTGGATTGTGAGCACCTGTGCGGCTTTGCCTCATGCCATTTACCAGAAGCTTTACGAAGTGGAGATTGGGTAAGAGGAACACAGAATGGCCAGTGTTGGTATTGCAGCCACCTGGCACCTTGGAAACCATCAGAAATAATTTATGAATTTGTGAGAGGCTGGAATAGTACATTTCAAAACAAGAGTAGAAAAATAAATTTCTCTAAACTGGGGTTTTTCATGATTTCCCTAAAACTCTAAAGGCAGTGAAGGCAGTGGGTTACTAGGCTTATCATTTCCATCTTTGTGATCAGAGTTTTCTTATGTGGCATGTGAGAAGTCTGGGCCAGGTGAACCCCACCCCTACTGGCTTAAGGCTCAATACAGACACAAACTATAAGTAAATATATCTCTACTTTTAATCCTAATTGTCATACTGTGTACCTTAAGGAACATTCTAAATGGATAGTGTTTCTTTTTCTGTTTTATAATCTAGAAACGTGACTGAGGAAACTGCCTGCCTCCCCAGTTTCCCATATACTTCAGAGTCCACATGGAAATACATTGACCTGAGCACCTTTCTGCTCTTCTTCATCTTGCCATTGATGGTGCTGGTCGTTGTCTATGGCCATGTGGCCAAAAAGCTATGGATCCATGATGCTGTTGATGACATCAACATCCACACCTATATCTGCCAGCGTGGGAAGAAGAAGCAGACCCTCAAGATGCTGATGACAGTGGTGCTTCTGTATACAATCAGCTGGCTCCCCCTCAATCTCTATCTGGTGCTGCTGTCCAGCGAATCCATCTCAAGCCACAATGGTCTCTACTTTTTCCTCCACTGGCTAGCAATTAGCAGTTCTTGCTACAACCCCTACATCTATTGCTGGCTCAGTGATAGCTTCCGAATTGAAGTTCAGAAGGTTATCATGGAAATCCAGAAGATGCTGCTAGAAAGAATCAGCCGCATTAGGGGAGAACACCGACGACTGAGCTCAGTGTCACCTACCCAGCGCCCTGGCTGGGCAAACTCCAACCCAGGAGTGCCCAAATTCCCACACTTCAAAGATTTTGATGAGTTACCCAGCCCCCCTCCCTCTCCAGCAGTGGAAATATCCTTTCTCTACTCAGTGCCTAGAGTTTAAGCTGCCCAGACCGCGATTATCAATCCTCAAAATATCTGAGGTATCATAGGACCAAAATAACCAACATTCATTCATTTTTCGTGAGTGCGCATAGAAGGAAGGATTAGTACTGGAGGTATGGGGATTGTGAGAACTACCATATATATCTCATTCACCATTTTGTTCCTGTTACTCTGCTTCTGTTTCATGTTCTTTTTTTTTTTTCAGTTTTTTTTTCTCAAAACTGAGTACCCTGAGAATATCAGATCTGCAGATGTTCCTCTGCCACTCAAAGGAAAATGCAGCTCTCACTTGGGGTTTTTAGAACTCCATCCCTGTTTCTGGCCACTAATTTCCTTTTCTGTTTATGAGTACCCCAGGTCATAGTGCTTATCCACTGCTAAGGCTGGCCTCGGAACAGTACATATCCCTACATATACATATTTATGTTTTAGTTAGACGGACAAGAAACAAATCCCATGCTAAGAGACAAATGTATTGGTTTGGAAGTTTTATTCAATGCTCTGGGAATTCAAAGCGCCTTGTAAATGCAAGTTGTTAGTCATATCTTCTCTCCTGTGGTAATGAGAATGAGAAATGAAACATATCCAGGAAAAGATAAAGACAGTGAAATGGTTCACCCCTGTGAAATCAGTTACTTCCCCATGTGTGACATAACAATTTGGTGATGATGGCTTCTCTCTGAAAGCAATGAAAATTGAAGTGCCCAAATTTTCACTATAAAATCCACCTCCCTATTTCTCAATCTACATTTAGTATCATATTTTGTTTCATGTAAATTTGTGTTCTCTAGTTTTGTTTTCCTCTTTCTGGAAAAAAAAGAGAAAATACAATGTGCTCACTGTTGTTTTAATTATTCCTATATCTTTAGCCTTCGGATGATTTCAACTCAGCACAAGAGAGGAGGAAGTAATGTTTCATCCTGGCACTGCCATTCTGGAGACTCTTTTGAAGAGTATCTGTGGTTGTGTGTGTCAAGGTGATACCGTGATGAGAACTGCACTTATTTTCCTCATCTTCTCTCCCTTTGGCATTCCAACTCACTTCCTCCTGGTTTCCTCCTCTTTTCTTCCTGCCTTCCTCCCTTGCCTTTTCCATTTTCCTTCCTTCTCCTTTTCCACCCTGTCCTCATTCTTTTCCTGCTCTGCTTCCATTTCTTTTCCCTCCAATATCTTTTCTTCTTTTTCAGCACCTTTTTAACAGTGACATATTATTCAGACTCCACCGAGATATCTCCTGGTAAGGGGTATGCTGGCAACTGTGGTCTCACTTAGTGACAAGAAAATAGGTTTTTGCATTCAGATCTTCAAATATTTCTAGTGAATTTCCACACTGGGTTTAGCGTTGCATCACGTTTCAGATCAAGGGCAAATCTGGGGTGAATATCTAACTGGTGTTTAAATTGTATTTCTTTCCATTTTCTCTTTCATGCATCCTTTTCATTTCACCCCTTTATCTGTGTTCCCTTCCTACCATTAACATCCAACCTGAGACAAAAAAAATAGAACTTTTATTACTAAAGTAGATATTTGAAGTAGCCTTAGTTTCAATAGATGTCAATAGATCTTTAATTGTGATCAATATGAACTGCCCCTCCACCTATAATCTCCTTTTGGCTTAAGCTGTTTTGGGAATTAGTAGTCCTTGTGAGTAGTCAGCTCTGCTGGTGTCTTTTTCATCCTCCTAGGTAAACCCTTCTCATTTTCCTAAGGACAGAGGTACTTCTTTCCCTTTAGTTCTCCCTTTGGTAGAATAGATATGTATGCCTCCTCACATGGGGAAGGCAGAGTAGAAATTTTCTTGACTCCCCTGTGCTTCTTAGTGAAATTGTACCTTGCTCTGATATCCTCCTTCTCCTGTTTAGACATAGGAGAAATTTGGGTAAAAGGGCTATTGTAATTTAAATTATCATTGCACCATTACGTGTTTACCTGATGTTCTGTCCTTCTTAGGAAAACCCCGCTATATTCTTTTCCTTGTTCTCTACAAAGAATCAAGCTTCTTTCATCCTCAGTAAAGCTGGGAAACCTGGAATGTTCCATGCTTGGCAGATAATGAAGCTTCAGTGTTTGCTGATGACTTGGCTGGAAAGTATACACTCACAGAACTTTACGTGACAGTTTTGGTGATGTATGGGGTATTTGAAGCATTGGGCATATGAATAGTCTGAATTTCATGTAGGCTATGCTTAGAATTTTTCCAGCAGCAGATAATCTGAACTTAGTACCCAGCCAAGTGTGAGGGTGCTACATTGTAAGAAGTTTCTGGCTGGGGGGCTCATTTGGTTGAAACATGGTGCTAATGAGCTCTAGATCCTAGGCTCTAACCCATGTGCGGCCATTTAGCTCTGTGGGTTCGAGCAAGGTGCTAAAGAACTATGGTCACATGGTTTCTAAACTCCATGTGTGTCAGTTTACATAGACTGCACCACTCACCCTAGCCAGCCTTTTCCTGAACAACGGTTATCAGCGAACTGGAAGACCCAGCGGAACTGTTTTGTAAATAATTCTGCAAAACTCATTTTTGCTTCTGGAGAAACAGTTTACAGTGTATTCCTTACTATGTGTACTAGTGCCACCTTCTTATTAAAAAACATCATTTTGAATGCACATTTGAACAAAGAGATAAAGAGAATAGTGGCAGTAACATACAAGAGAAATTCTTAGATTCTCCCCTTTTACTACTCCAAATGCATATACTAACTTGTATCCAATACCAATAAACTGTTCTTTAGTCCAAACCAGAACATTTGGACATGCTTTGATGAGGGTAAGATGAGAGTACGAGTATGATCTACATGCAACCAGCCCAATGTTCAATCTTAATGACACAATTTGTAGTGGGGGAATTTATTGTCATAGATATTTGGGATGCTTATGTGTTGGTCACTTTGTATGTGACATAGATATTCTTTCCTAGGTATTTTGATCTGAGTTTTTCACTATGAATTTTCTAGCATTCCCACAAACATGTACACAAGCACACACCCATACACACTTATATACATATACAAATACACATACATTCACCAACACACATACTTTGTTTTCATGAACCAATTTGACAAATTTTTATCAGGAGAGAAACATGCTTTCATACTGATACTAAGGTATACCTGGAGCCACAGACACACATTTACTATCCACTTGCTACTGCGCTGTTACTGAAGACTGTCAACATCTCTAGACTATCAGGCAAAGTTTCACTGTTGTCATCTGATCCACATGAGGAAAGCAAAAATATCTAATGAGTATGGACAATATGAATAAAAACGAAGTGGTTTATGCTGATATCATTTGTTCACAAAGTTTTATGTGTCTATTTGAAACTTCCTTCCCATATAATAGTGATATTAATATTTTGTGTATGATTATGACTTTGTATTAGTGTTATAATTCCTAAAGTAAGATCTTATAATATTTATCAACAAATACTTATTGTTAAAATTTTGCTTCATATTGGAAAACTAAAGACTGAATAACTGGATTAGAATTGCATTTTTCTTCAAATGTGCTGGTAAGTGAGGATATTTACTCAAAATGCAAAGCACTGGGTCAACTTTGATTCTTCTACAGCTTCAAATATGGACTTTTTGCATTTTAGGGTAAGCTTTCCTTGACGCCAATGGAAAGAATAATCTTATCTTTCCTAGGTTGTGTGTGGAGGAAACAATATAGAGTAGCCTGGTAAATGTTTCCTGACATAATATATGCAGGCCTCATTGAAAGTGTCTGTGCTGAGATTTATGTAAATGGTTTATGCTAATTGGATTAGTCAGTTGAAATGTAGCACTGGGAGTGAATTCTCTATTCTGTGGTGACATACTGGTGGAAATAAGGTTGCTGTCAGTTTACTTTTATAGAAAGACATTAGAATGCACCTAAGAGAGAGAGAGATGATTTACTTGTTCCTCATGGCCTTTGATCTGTAGGATTTTTTATACTCAGAACAGCAATCCAAAAAGGGATGTAAAGTCTGGATTGAATTGGGAAAATGAATACTGGATTTGTAGTTTCAGACAAGAAGCTGTCAGTGCTTTTGTACTTGAAGCTTAGTAAACAAGAAACTCTAGTGTAAAATATTCTCAATAAAAATATATAACTGTAAAGAAAGAAATTAAGGAAGTAAATAACTCTTTAAACTTAGCCTTTATTAGGTAGTTTGTGAAGTATATTTCCAAATCTATCACCTGCCTGAGCAATCCACCTCCCCCATGGGATGGAACTGAACTTGTCCTTCCTTTAATGGCTTTCAATTTTTCTGCTTTGATGACAATTGCAACTGTGTTTTTGCTTACAAGCTCTGTGGAACTATGGAACATATCCTAGGCTCATGTGCATAAGCAAATGACACAATTTCACCTTCATTCAAACCAAGTGGAAATGCAGACCGTTTGGAACTGAAGACCTCCAGGGAAAAAGACTGTGAAACTGCCAACTGCTCTTTAAATGACAGAAGAAATTAACAGTCTCTGAAGAGCTATTGATTAATTACATCTTGGCAAGCGGAGATAAGAGATATCATGGTTACAGCAGGAAAATGAACATTAGTCACAGGAATGTGTTTGTTACTAACTTGTTACTGTTGCTTTAAAATATGCTGTACTAGTGTCCTTATTCCTCCCTAATTTAAAGTTTGGTTATGGGTTCTGGATTGGGGAGAGATGGGACCCAAGAGTAAATGGTATGGTGGAGGTAAGGTCACTGAAACTAGCAGTGTATTAGGACATATCTATTCATATAAACATACTAAATAAAGATATTTGTTCAAAGCACTGCCAAGTTCTTCCTGAGGATCCGACTGAAGAAGTGGGGTATGCAGTTTGCTTGGTGGGTATTTGTGATCCACAGTATCCCATAAGCTAAAGTCAACATTAACATTTTTTCTTGTGTTCAACATATGGGGATTAAAGTAGAAGTGGATGAGAGTGGAAATATAACATAAAAGTAAATCCTTTTGTCTCTGCTGTTTGGAAAGGCTCTGGGGAAGAAGAGAAAGTTTGTCTTTGGGAAAACTGGACATTCAAGATTCTAAGTTCTGGTTTCAGAACCAGAAAAGTGTGCTGCAGTCTCAGTGGGAAGGAGTAAGAAGAGGAGCAAAATACAAGAGTGGATAGGTAGCTGCAGTGGGTGGACTAACAACATGGGGCATTTGGGGACACAAATGTGGCTTGGTCAGTAAGCATTAACATATATGGCAGAATCCATGAGATCCAGTGGGGGGATATGAGAGAGTGGATAAAGGAAGGGGTCCAAATATGATAAAGATGTACAAAATTCATAAAAATTCAATAAAGAATAAGTAGTGAATAGGTCAAGGCAAGGATACCCCAAAGAGGGAAGTTGTCTCAAAGTAAAGCCAAATCCATAACTTCAAAAGTTTATTAATCCTCTAAGTGTACTTTTGCTTCAGTTACCACTGATACCCATAACACTAGCTCCCCAAAATGGTGAGATACTCTGTTGTATGCAATAACCTTTTAATACTTGATAGTCTTGTGGAAAGGGCTGCCCTATCTCAGACACATTAAAGGAGAATAATTAGCAATAAGCTCACTGGATCCAAAGACTATAAAATGTGTGTTAACAAATCACATGGCCTTACATTTGGGGGGTTATACCAAATTCTATCTCCAGGACTCCCATTTTTTTCACATTAGAATTTGAGACAGTTTGGCCGTTAGTAGTTAAGATTTATTTTACTTTTTATTTAAATGTACATGTGTGGTTTTGTTTGTGAGTGGGTTTGTGCATGGAAGTGCATTGTCTACAGAGGTCAGAAGAGGGTGTTATATCTCCTGGAGCTGGAGTTGGATGCAGTTCTAAGCATGCTGACACTAATGCTGTGAAGCTAACCTGGGTCCTCTGCAAGATCAACAAGTGTTCTTAATCACTGAGCCGTCTTTCTGGCGCCACAGTGTTTTAAATGTCAACGAGCCACAACCTAGAATCACCTGGGAAGAAAACTTGAAAATACCTATATCTAGTTGGCCTATTGGGGTTGGCTTAATTTTTAACTGGGGTGGGAAAACCCACCCTGAGTATGGGCACAACAATTTCATGGCTTGGGCCCTGAGCTGCATAAGAGTTAAGAAAGCTAACTAAGCACATGCAGCAAGCAAGCAGGCACCATGGGTATTCTCTCTGCTCTTGGCTGTGGGTGTGTCCCCAAGATCCTGCACCTGGGGCTAGAGATAGCTCAGTGATTAAGATCACTTGCTGCTCTTGCAGAGGACCCAGGTTAGTTTCACAGCACCAGTGTCAGCATGTATCAGGCATGCATATGGTGTGTATACATACATGCAGATGAAACAGTTATACACATAAAAGAAGTCTTAAAAAAGCCCCCGCCTCTGTGACTTCCCCACAATAATGGAATGAAAACTGCAACTGTAAGCCAAATGAACCATTTCCTCCCCATGCTGCTTTTTGTCAGCATATTTTTTTTAATATTTTTGTTTATTTTCACATGTGTATGAACGTATTGTCTGCATGTGGGTCTGTGCACCCGTGTCTTGCAATGCCGGGGAGGTCAGAAGAGGGTGTTAGATTCCCCTGAAACTGGAGTTAAAGACGGTTTTCAGCCGCCATGTGGGTGCTGGGGATCGAACCCGGGTCCTCTGCAAGAGCAGTCAGCGCTCTTAACCGCTAGGCTATCTCTCCAGCCCCTATCAGCATATTTTTATCAGAGAAAAACAAATGAGACTAAAACAGATGGCTGCCATCAAAGTTTAAGACCAGCTCTTACCAAGTTTTCCCACTTCCTAGATTCTAGCTCACTAGCTTGTTTTTACATGAAGATTGCTAGTCATTTTTGTCATTACAATAAAATACCTGAAAAAACACATTATGAAGAAATTTGATCTAACTCATAGTTTTAGAGGTGGAAAATCTTAATGACAGGGTTCAGGCTCTTGCAAGGACACCACTATGGGTATTGGACGGTGGAGAGTATTGCGGAGAAAGGAGTACATTTCAAACCATGAAGCACAGAGAGAAGGAAAAGCCAAACGTGTTCCTTGAATAACCATTCTCTGGGAAGAAGTACCAATGTGTCCTCACAGAAGAACCACTTTAAATCTTTCTGAAGTCAGTCAGTGCTCTTAATAAAATCTTTTCACTAGGACCTTCCTCTTAAATATTTCCATTATTTCCTATTCTGCCCCTTAGGGACCTTTCTTTTTCTTTTTCTTTTTTTTTTTATTGATGCGCTTTGTGCTTTCATACACAAGTTTCCAATTTCAGTTCAGCATATGTTCCGTTCCCCTTCCCCCCACCCCATCCACAACCCATCCCACATCATGCATCTGCCATAACTGTTCTCACATCTTCAGGGTTTTTTTTTTCATTTTTAAGCAATAAGTGATAATTTTTGGTACAAGCATCCTTCATGTAACCAATTTGCAGGCAGTTGTGTCCAAACCCACACAGCCCATGGGTCCCACCATTCACGCCAGGGGGGGGGGTTGTATGTTCAATCAAGTTGACAAATGAGTGTCCCAGACATATTGCTGTAGTTCACCATTCACCCCAATCGCAGCCCTTACATTCACCCACATTCTACCACGCCCCCTCTCCGCCGATTGTTCCCTAGGCTTAGAATAGGGGGCACAGGTCGATGAGAAACAAAACAGTCTAATTCTCTGGGCGGGTTTCTTCGACTCTGGTCAATTCTGGATGTTTCCTTTCATGGCTGACCAGTTTGTCCAGGATAACCTTTCCATCCTACTACTGAAGCACAAGCAATTAGAATATGGATCTTTAAACAGTACTAATAGTTATGGTAGGTTACTTTGGTATAGACACAGATGTTTGGATGGTATGTTAATCCATGAATTACATTTTTTTCTGTTAAATATGACAGGGTCTTACTGTGGCTTATAACATCTCCTAACCATTAGAGGATGTAAGCTTGTGGCATCAGCCGTAGGGACCTTTAAAGGGACACCCAAACTATATTGATACCCTAAGGTTTTTTAAACTTTTTACATATGTATACATTGGTACAGCAACTTTCCTGGCCACACACACACACACACACACACACACACACACACACACGAGAGCATTTCCAGCATTATGTCAGTCAACTTCCTGCCCTCTCTCTGTAATCACCTAAAGCAGTCCTCTCCTGACATCTTTTACCTGAAACATTTTTAGACAGCCTTAGGTATACATATAAAATAGGCATATATAAATAGGCATGCCAACTAGATATTATTGGTAATATCATAACTAAATTTATTTTAAAAGTTGATTTGATATCCATATAATTTTACTATATATTAAATTTTAAAATTGCAGATTAATAAATATGTGCCTGTTTATTTTGACATAAGGAATTGAATGTTGACTGAATACTTGATACTGCAGTACTTAGAATATCTTCAAATATTTTCAGAGTTGCCAGATAGTTTGATTTTATAAATGTCAATGCTGGGAGCACTGTCACACAAATACATAGCACAAATGGCAGACATATTTTATGGTCATTCTAGAAGTACTTGGAAATTTTGTCTTAATCCCAAACCAAAGTTCACTGAACAAGTGTTATGAACCTTAAGTCAGCTACTCCAATGGAAAATTTTAAAACTAAACCTTCAAGCATAGTACAATTCCAAGATGTGCTTATCTGTATCAATACACTTATCAATGATGGTTGAAAAATATTAAATGCTTTTGTTTTCTATAATTAACCCATTATGTTTCTATAACCATAGGACACACATGCACACTGTTAAAATACTACAATCCATACCATCCAATATTCTTGATTACAAGCAAAGGTTTTTCAGGCATTTTATGGCATGACAGCATGTAAAGTAAAAAATATTCCCAAGTGGACTCAGAACCAAGATTGCATCAAAGTCCCTAGACCACAGCATGGACAGGAGCTGCCAGGAACACCTTGAATTCACTATGTATGCTTTTGTTTTTTAATTAACTTTTGGTTGTGGCATCTTCAGAAATCTTTCAGTGTTATCGAAAATTTCATAAACCCCACACTTAGTTCTGTGTCCCCACGTATAGTCACAAACTAAAGATTAAGATGTTCAGATTTCTAGCACCATAGTTCAATTCTGCCTGTATTCTGACGTCAATATTTATTTATTTATTTATTTATTTATTTATTTATTTATTTAGGTTTTTGAGACAGTCTCATTATGCAGGCATGTCTAGATTGGATCTCACAGAGATCCACTTGGCTTTGCTTGCTGAGTGCTGGGATTAATGGTGTGTACCACCACGCCAGGCTTCTAATGTCAAGAATTGTGTATGTGGGAGGTGTGTGTGTGTATGTGTGTATGTGTGTGTGTGTGTGTGTGTGTGTGTGTGCATGTGTGGTGTATCAGAGGGCAACTTGTAGATGTCATTCTCTCCTTCTACCAGGTGGGTTCTAAATCAAATCACCAGCTTTAGCTTCAAATAACCTTACATATTGAGCTGTCTCACCTTCCCTCAATGTCTATAATTTTTATCTTTAAAATTTTAAGGTTTGATTAGCACACTAATTCTATATAGCAGTGAAATTCAAAGTGTTGTCTCCAAACTCGTCTATGAGATACACTTCTCAACTCCAATCTCTTTTGATTCACTTCTTCACACACCATTCCAGACCTCTATTCTACTTTTAGGTTGGCTGTCAATGGCAATTTTTAACCTCATCCAATGGACAATGAATTTGTTTACTTTGTATTGATAGTAGAGTCTAATAAGAACTTCATGAATTATTTTGTCTGAAAAGCAGCCAACTTTCAAATATCTATTATATTCTACCACTCTTCTTTGCCTTTAGCAATGTTGATCAATGATAAAATAATTTTTATTTGAGCTTTCAATGCATGAGCAAATATATGAGCAATTTCTTTGTACATTATGTTATATCGGTTGAACTACACATATTTAATGACCTGTAAATAATAGGCACATAAAGTTTTTCTGTGGCAAATCAGAGGTTATTTGAATGATTCCAATTAAATTTCACTAGAACACAATCAGTTGTGATATCGAACACACTTAATGGATTTTCTTCAGACTTATGTATTTGGTTTATGAAACAATTTAAGCAACCTAGAAGACCAAATGACAAATTAATGTATTTTATTCTTTAGAAAATCTAGTCAAAGTATAATTCTGTTCAGGCACAATTGCATTTGTCTGCTAATGATATTTTATAGCTATATTCAATGGTCAAGAGAAAAATCTTTCAAGTTACATGAGTCACTAGTATTGTAAAAGTCTATTCCCCCATCTTCTTCTCCAGTTGACTAACATACTAAATGATCCCATAGAGTAAGAGGAATAGCTACATAAGAGTGTCAGGTATATAACTGCATATTAATATCATAAAATATTATATTTATATAACCATCCTCATGGATATAAGGGTACATGGAGACTGGCAGTTTAAGCTTTACAGTCTTTGAATAGATGTCAGCTTCTTCAGATACATGTTATTTGCTTGATTAATTTTGACTCCATGCTCATAACTTGTTTGACAGAACTAGACAGAGCAAGACAAGATAATAGGAAGAAATCTTTTACAACATAGATCAGAATTAGGAGAATATTAGTGACTCAGGCATAACATATATGAGATTTTGAAATTATTTTCTTTTCATAGCTACTGTTTTTGTTATGATCTATAGTAAGCACTGGGGACACGTGTTCTCAAGCCCTTGATGCCTCCTATATTGACTCTATGAATGTAACTATGAATGTTTACTTCTGGTTTATTTTAGCTTCAGAATTCTCATGCTGGAATTATAACCCTGCTCTGGGTAAGGCAGGAAATGAACGTAGATACAAATGTGCAGGTGTATACATACACACAGATATGCATATATGTATATATGGAACTAGGAGATAGGAGAGATGAGGAGAGAGGGAGTGAGGAAGAGGGAAAGAAGAAAAAAAGAGAAGAAGGAGGAGGAGGAGGAGGAAGAGGAGAAACGGAGGGAGGGAGAGAGAGATTACAATGAAATGGCTCCTCCTACCATTATGATGCCAGGTCTTGCGGTCAGCTTCCAGGGCCAGCCATTTGCAAACTGAAGCCCAGGGAAAGCTGTCAATGACTCTAGATATCCCAGTTGGAAAACAGAGTAAGAAAATTCTCCCTTTTGTTTTAGTCAAGTTTCCATTTGGTTTGATGAGGTCCACTGACTTAGGGAGAACAATTTACTTTATTTCATCTATTGTGCCAAATGTTAATCTCTTCCAGAAATATCAAAACCACAATCAGAATGATAGTTAACAAAGAATGTTGCTTCCCGTTTTTAATTAATTGATTTTTTTTGTGTGTTCTTGAGACAAGGTCTCCCTGCTGCCCCAGCTGGCCTGGAACTCACTCTGTAGGCCATGCTGGCCTTGCAGAGATCTGCCTGCCACTGCCTCCTGAGTGCCGGGATTAAAGGCGTGTGCCACCACACCCGGCATTTTTTTTTTTATAAAATATTTTACTGATGTTTTGTGTATTTTGTAGATCAATTCTCAGTCCAATTTAAACACATTCTCTTTTCCAATATCCCCCACCTCACCCCAGTTCATGCATTATGCCATGTCTTGTATCTTTTTCACAAAACTTTTTAAAGTTTTTCTCTGCAGAGGTTTATTGTTTGGGCAGAAATTAACTGTTTCAGTCAGTTCTTTGACCTAGTCCTTTTGTCGTTGTTGTTCCCTCCCATTTGTATTGCTCCAAAATATGCCTATATATACATCACATATATACCAAAATTATGACCTCTGAAAATAAACTGTATGTTAATTCCAAAATATGTTTAAGAGTTAACTTTTTCCCTTTAATTTTTATATTACTCTACAACAAAAACTTTAAACCCTTAAAGAAAGAAATTGAAGAAGACCTCAGAAGATGGAAAAACCTCCCATGCTCATGGATTGGGAAAATTAACATTGTAAAAATATCCATTTTACCAAAACTCTTGTATAGATTTAACACAATCCCAATCAAAATCCCCAAGAGTTTCTTCACAGGTTTGGAAACAAACATTCTTAAATTCATTTGGAAAAACAAAAGACCACAAATAGCCAAAACAACCCTGAGTGAAAAGAGCTACACAGGAGGGATCTCTATACCAGACTTCAAACTATACTACAGGGCTATAGTCATAAAAACAGCCTGGTACTGGCACAAAAACAGACCTGTTGACCAATGGAACAAAACCGAAGATCCAAATCTGAGCACATACAATTTCAGCCATCT
>VZQC01014996.1:150960-243631 GCA_009823505.1 Rhizomys pruinosus | reverse complement strand
TTTTTTTTGTATTTTTTGACCTGTTTAGTTCTGTGTCCAGTGATTTTTTCAGTTCTTGAGAGAAATCCTTTGAGGTGCCAGCTGAATAGGAATATATTACTTGAATCCCTCGAGTGGAATATAGTCCAATAGATGTCTTGTTGGTAGGTCAATTTGGAATGTCAATCATTATCGTCAGTTCACGTTGTTCTCTGTTTTATTTGCTCGTTGACCCTATCTAATGGAAACAGAATAGGGTATTAACAGTACCCTTACTATGACTTGTCTGGGTTAAGCTGTTCCTTAAAGTCACTTTCTATACTCATGTGTTTATGAAGTATTGGATGCACCCGACTTCTGGTGCAACTATATTCAGGACGTTTCTGATATCTTCTTGTCTAATTGTTCCTTTGATAAAGATGCAATGAAGTGGCCTTTTTTCTTTTCTATTAGTTTATAAGTTTGAAAGTCATATTTTGTGTAGATATTAGATAGCAAATACATAACTTGTTACTTAATGCCATTTGCTCTAAGAATTTTTTACCACCCTTTCAACCTAACATAGTGCTTCCTTGAGTGCAATGAGGTTCGTGCAAGACAACAAAAAGATAAAGATTGAAGGGCTATCTTTTTAGTTGTTTTTTTTTTTTAATTCACATTCTTGCTCTGTACAATTTTGTTAGTAAATTGAATCCATTTCCATTACCTTTACTGGATTTTGTTCTGATGATTCTACTAGTCTAACTATGTTTCTTGATTGGGAAGTTGTCATTGGGTATTTAAAGTATTAGAGATGAATGCTTCCCAGTTCATTATTGTGTTCTGTTTATCTTGGTCTTTGATAAGTGTTCCACAGTACATTCTTCATTAGCTCGCTGTTCGCCACTTGTTATACTAGTCATTCCATATCTTCAGCTCTTCAAGTAATTCTTTGAAGGAAGTCGTGGTTTTCTGGACATCGAATTCTTTAGCCTATTATGTAATGGAAGATTGTTTTGTTCCTTCCTGTCAACTGATAGATAGACACTTTTCTTGGTATAAAGTTTATGGGTTGGGCAATCTTAGCTCACGAGAACTCGGGAATAATTTGGTCCAGGCTTATCTGGCTTTCATAGTTTGCAAAAAGATCGACGTGCTAATTCTGATTGGGCTCTTTGATGTGGAATTGTTTTTTTCTTTTGAAGCTTTCAGTTTCTCTCTTTTTCTTGAATATTAGTGTTTTTTTAATATGATATGGCAATGAGAGAATTTCTTTGGAGACCTGTAATATTTGGTTTGCTCTTCTGTGTGTGTTTTTGAGAAGTATCTTTCCATAATTTGGGGAAAATGTTTTTATCTATTATCTTATTGAAGATCTGGTCAGTACATGTCCTTGGACTCTTCTCTTCTCATTCCTATGTTGCTAGGTTTGGTATTTCTTCCTGGGTCACAGTTCCGGAAATTGCTTTCTTTTTTTTAAATTTTTTATAATTTTGTTTGAGCGCCATTTCCACTATATAGTTCTCCTGATATTGCTATTTTCTTAATTCATTTTTCTATTACTGGTTTTCTGTCATGTTACAGGTGGTATATGAATTGTTCACTTTCTATTTATTATTTCAGCTGAGTTTCTTCAGTATTCTTTTTGTGATTTCAGTCAAGATTTATATCAATTATTTCTTTTTTTTTATTTTATTTATTTCTGTATGTGTATCATTATGTTGCTGAGGGTCTGTCTGTGCACCGGTGTGTGCAAGCCGCGGAGGTCAGAGGAGGACATCAAATCCCCTGGAACTGGAGTTTCCTGGAATTGGAGTTTTCAGATGGCTCTCGCGCCATTGTGGGTGCTGGGGATCGAACTCCGGGTTCTCTGCAAGAGCGGTCGCGGCTCCCAACGTAGGTAATCTTCTGCTACTTTCATCCTTACCTTGTTTTATAGTTTTTATTTGTTTGTGTGTTTGTTAAATTCCTTGAATTCTTTGATCATGTTTATGACAGTTATTTTAAGTTCTGTGACTTTGCTGTTATCGGCTATTCATTGTGGCACTCTTCTACAGGATTGGTAGCATTTAGTGGAGACATATTATGTGAGTTTTCTATTATTGTTTTCCATTTGATTATTTCACGTGAATTTCTTTTGTTGTTTACAATCCTGTTATGAAACTCCAGTATTTCTTTGTTGAACTGAAAAATGATGCTTATATTCTTCAGGTACTTCATTTTTTTCTTATTAGGTGTGAAAATTTGGTTGGTCTAGGCTTCAGTTCTCACTTCTGATTTTGTACTGGAGGGACCATATTGTTCTTGCTGAGCTAGTCCAGAAGCCCAAGACAGGTAACAATCACATGCTTGAACCCATGGGACACAGCACCCCATGAATCCACTTTTCCATTCTCAAAGCAGACTAGAGATGCCTGGATCTGGGTCTAAGGGACTTCAGGTGTTTGTCTGGTAGGGGTAGAGGGTTTGGAATGGTTTAATTCGTTTTCACACCAAGTGAAGGTCACTTCAGGCACTCACCTGGCAGAGTGGAAAAGCAAGGCCAACTGTCACCACATCAGTCTTTGCCATTCTATCTAGAAGTGGTTGACAAACTCTGAATCTCGGGTCCAGGTCGAGAAAGCTTAGCTCTAAGCCAGGGGATGACTAGGCTATTCCCTCAAGCTAGTTGGGTAGGGAGTACATTGATGCGCACAGTTACGGAGGACGATCTAGCCACCAACGAGAGGCTCAACTCAAGCACTCACCTGGTAGAGCTGGAACCACGAAAAATGCAAAGCAATGTGGCAAAGTTCTCCACTCTCCAAGGCCTGGTTGAAATTTCTGAATCTGAGCGTCCAGGGCAATTATAATATATTTCATAGGTAAATAGTAGGTCTCTCCTAAATGTTCATTAAAATAAACCTCTATCTATCTATCTATCACTATCTTTAAGTAATCGTATAGATGATATCCCAAATCTATTGAGTATTAGCTTCTCTTGGAAGGAGATGAGCGAGATAACTCACAGCGAGATTGCCACCAAGCTGTATGTCCATCTATCGGTTAACGGGAGCATGCATTATAAGCCACAATACAGAACTTTTATCACCTCCGTTAACTCTTCAAAGAGTACCACAGTTTGGTGGATTAGCCATACCATCCAAGGAATCCTAGTGTCTATTTTTCACAGTTTAGCTTTGCCACTAATAGATTTCACCCAGATAACTGTTAAATGCATGTACATCCAATTGCTGGTGCTTTGTTAGCGTATGCAATAAGAAAGGTACTCAGCTGACTAAGCTGTCAAACCATGAGGGAAACACCTTGACACACTAGGTCAAAAATTGACAACTCCAAAAAAGTAGGAATGTTTGCTTCTCACCCACTTGTGACCCTTTCCCAAAGCCTAGGGAGGGAGGCATGGTTTTGATGTAAAGTGCTGTCAGGGAGAGTAGGGGTGAATCGTGAGACTACAGTAATACAGACTGGACTCCTAATGGATAAACATGCTGTGCTTACAAGCTAATCACCTAATGTGTGGACTTATGGATACCTTCGGGTTGATTCATTGCATTTTGGACTATTAGTAATGTCGCCAAAACCGCACCGAGATGACATAATTGCTATGGTCAAACTGTAGCTAACATCTCACTGTGTACCATCTGCAAACAACTAAGTGCTTATTATATTGTAACATCCTTAAAAATAAAACAAATAAAAACAAAATAAAATAAAAAATAAAAACCCTAAATTGATCCAATCAATTATTGCCATATTCTGTATCCAAAACCACAAGTATACTACTCATCTATTAGATCTATATGCATAAATCGAGTAATGGTTCCATTGATTGTTCTCTAATAGCAAGACCAAGCTTCCAGGAATCCATCTAACCCCCAGAAATTATGTGAATTATATTGATCTGGATGGTAAGCCTACCCTAAGGCCATAAGCTTGAGTTGTTGAATATTCCCTAAGTAGAGCTTGTTAGATGCCTCTGCGATTACTCATACACAAACATCTATAAGTATCATCCCTCAAATCTCCAGACGGTTTTCTATTATAAATTACACATACATAAAATAATTCCTCAAGTTCTTCTCCTATTAAAATTGCTTTTGTAATGATAGCAAGAAATAAGACATTTTTAATAGTTATTTTGGCGTCTTTTAGTGTGTTAATAATGCTATTTCTCACGAAAAGTTCTAGAATGCGCGGGACCCAATCGGAGTTAGATCCATGCAACAATTGCATTTATTACTATAGTTGTCTAAACTGCAGTCTCTGACAAGGGCAAAAGGAATTCAGCACAATTTAGAGGCCAGTCCTCTACCATGTAGATTCTATGTCAAAAGCAAGAAATCACGAAGGCCAGGAGATAGCTTAGGTGGCAAAGTGCTTGCCTGCCCAAGCTGGGTGACTGAGTTTGATCCCTGGAACCATACAGTACAAACGAAAGAACTGACCTCAACAAAGCTGTCTGTCCTCTGACCTCTGGTGCACAAGGCATATGTTGCCACCTATAAACTAAATTCAATTAATGAATAAGTAATAAATAAATACATAAATAAAATCGTAGAACAATAGATTATATACTTTAAAGGCCAAAAACAAGTACAATGCTCCAAAATCACATTTATGTCTTCCTACTGGTTTAACAGAGACAACTTCATGATGGTTTATCAGAATAACATCATTATGATGCAACAGAACATTACCTGGCTTCTGGGACCTTGTGCTTCATATCAAACCTTACAGCTACTAGTGAACGCATTCAAAAATATGTCCATGCAAAAACTTTAAGCAGACAAAATACCCAGATTTAACCAACTGGATGAAAATGGGCAAGCATGGGCTCAGCTTAGCTGCAGAACATAGATTGGCAGTGCTGATATTAACTCGCCTTGGCATGAGAAAAGATTGACTATTGTCTTTTCAATGGGAGAAAACTCTGTAGACTGACTGACTCACGACGCACAATGGACTTGCACATGAGGACGATTATCTAGGGTAATAAGCTTGAATTCCCACTCAATAGCGATGTTAACATATTTATGCAGAGAATGTACATGAAATCTACAGTCAAGGAAGGTCCGATTAATGGATAGGGGAGGAGTTTAAGTGTTAAGATGTTTTGTATAAAGTGCACACAAAAATTCAATTAAAAATATACAAAAAAAGAACGAGAAATTAAATTGCCTTTCAGTCAGACCGAGAAACACTGAATAGAATCAAGCAATATGATACCTCATTCGTTTGAGTCCCCTTAGTGAACCAGCGGGATCTATCTTTGTATAACTTTATTAATCAAGGATTGTGTGTGAACTGTCAAAGAGCAGCCTACTACCACTCGAGAGGGAGATAATCACGCCTTGGTTAGTAAACAGAACAATGCACAGCAGAGACCACATGTAAAAGCTGTGCCTTAAATACACTCGAAGGTTCTCCCTGATTGATATATAAGCTACCCTAGGAATGCCACAATAAAGAAGCCTTGCCAAGTAACCTGTTACTACTCTCCCTACTTAAACCTCGAAGAAGAGAAAGCTAAATAGTGTTGCGTTCCTGAGTCCCTTCCCCGATCCACTCCAACCCCAGGAAAAGGCTGCATTTCATCCTGAGGTTTAAATCACCTCGAGTGGGTTGATCTAATTGATTTCAACGCTCCACATATCAGTAGTTCATAGCTGGTTCTTCGCCTTACCATACATTGATTAAGAATATTGAATAACATAATGTGGCCGCATCTATCGAGGAAAGACGATGACCTCTGAAAGAGGAAAACAAAGAAGTAATACTTTGGATATATCATGGAATAATGTTTTGTTTCTTATACTGTTATCATTAATGTAGTTGATGAGTATGTTTTCCCTGCCATGGTGTATAGTGTGCTCCATACTAGATTCAATACGTTGCTTATATGTTACAATGCCCTGAAAACCACAAGACAGCACCGACAATGCCCCCCTCCCCCCATGGAGTTAGTAAGGGGTGTTAGCCACATGTAGGTTGGAAGAGAGAGTCAGAACCCCCAGGATATCCTGCGCAAGAGAGCAGTCTCAGTCACTGAGACCTCTCAAGCCTCATAATATTCAGAATTAAATTTAAGGTTTCTCAAATTTATTCATGAATTTCCTAATTATTTTGTATCAATAAAAAAAAGTATTAAGCAGGTATTATCATTCTGCCTTCATTTTTTTTTAGAATATAATATAGATTTCTTTTTGATGTAGTTCGTTAATTATTTCATCCTAAACTTTAATTAACAAGGTGATACCTAGAAGAGTCTCAATGAATGGATCTATATTATACCTGTGGTTGCTTTGTTTAGTTCTTTTTTTTTCTAGATGGCAGACGGGTCTTCATTCTTCGCATGCAGCACATTGCTGAGATATAGGCAATCCGCCCCCTTATGTAGCCCATGGAAATGGAATTACTTCCGCAAATACCTCATGACGCATTGTCTACTCTCGCCTCAGCCGTAGCAGTTGAGTGGGAGCATAGATATGCACTATCACACCAGACTTATTTTTATATTCTTTGTTAATAATGCTTATTTATGTTGGTGTATTGTGACGGTGTAATGTACATGTGTATTGTGATCTATTGTGTGGGTGTGTGTATGTCATTTCTAACTGACTAGTAGTGTGTAATTAGTGTTTATGTATATTGTGTGATTATATGATTGATAATATGTTGTGCCTTATCATTTCGTATGTATTGTGTGGGTATAGTGAGCTTATGTATATTGTTTGGAAATCTCAATGTGTATGTATATGTGTGTATGCTGTGTGTAATTGTCATGTAATACAACGATTGTTCCAACTGTGTAATGTGTAGCCTTGGGTATTGTATGTGGTATGTGTGCATGTGCTCTGTTTTACTCTTGTGTGCTAATTGAGATATTCCTAGAATATCCTAGTGTGAAAATTCATATGTACTTATGATGTATTGATATAGCATGTGGATCACCCGCACCTTTTTTGGAGGCTAGAGGAAAACTTGAGGAAATAATGTCTCTTTTTCTACCATGTGGGGGTGAACTAAGCGTCCACTAGCAACGGATTCTTGGTCTACTCCGAAGGGCATTTTAACACTTAAATACTTCCTGTTGCCGCTGCTACTTTTTTAGTATTTCCTTATATTCTGTTGATGAGATTGTGAAAACTACCTGATATTATTTGAAGTTAGTGTGTTGGTATTTTTATAGTTTATGCTCCTTAAATTTCGAAGCCCAGAATTGATATCCTAGTGGGACAATATAACTTCAATGTCCGTTCCTCCTTTTACTTCCTTTGCCTAGTATTTTGAGTGGTGTATTACTGTAAACTATTCAAGTTACGTTAAGAGACACCTCTTCAGCAACTTCACCCGCAAAAACAAATCTCACTTTCTTGCAATCATATTTAACATAATCCTTATGTTTATTGTCTCTTCTGATATCGACCGATGGAACAAATAGGGTATTGCCAAGGGACTCTTGTTAATACCAAGTAGCTCTATAGTGTTTGTTAGTATTTGAACTGAAATTTGAGTCAATATTGGGCCTCCTACTTATGATTGCTTTTTGGTAATCAGAGCCATGTACGTTATGCAATCACTAATATGTGTGTTGTTAGACCCTAAAACCAAGATTATGAATTAGGCATCATTGGTGGGCTTGATTTTGCAATGTAATAAATGAAGTAACACCTGTCTATTGAGAAGAGGCTATAGCAGTGACGAGGAGGTACGGTCAGGCTTATGTATCTCTGTGACCTCACTATGGAAGGTTGGGTTGCCTCCTTATCTTGTTTAATGCTCAGCCTCTACAGAGTTAGGCTTGCAGAGAGCAAAGTCCGACAACCACCAGTCTTTAAACGCTGGAAGGTCAAGCGGAATTGTGCTCAAGACTACTACTTATTTCAATAAAATAATTTTAAAATTTCAGTTGTCGATGCAGGCAACTGTTCTAGAAGACAGGTTTGCATACGAAGGTGTTACCTGTATGTGCTACGCAGGGCGCAGCTCTCTAGATTCGAGGTGCTTACCCCAATTTCCTTAAAAGAGCTGAAGTTGTGTTTTGTGCGATCTCTGGAGGGGTAATCGTTTAACATATTATGCATCCACAGACTCGTAAATTACCTATTATTCATTTAATATGTGTATACAAATTCTTTCAATCCCGCTTGCTCAACGGCAAACCTACACATTCCAGTGGAGCACTGAATTCAAAAAAAGATTGTAAAGTTTCAAAATGGATTTATTATCTTATTGCTTTTCATTTGGCTGTTTGTTGTTACTGAGAAAAGCGTGATATCACTAATTGTTCCAATATCAAACAGTATGTCCATTCTGAAATCAGCCAAGGGTTACCTATGCTGCCCTTAGTGTGTGTTCCAGCATAGTTAGGCAGCCAGGAGAGAACCAGAGAACCCAGGAGCTAACTAGAGGAAACAGCCATTTGTCTGGCCACTGAAAATCACTCTGACATTCCTCGAGTCTGTGCTTGGATGAATGTTGGTTCGTGCTTAGATAGTTAGTAGTACCCATGGCCCTGTGGTAATGAGAGACAAGATTTGAGTATGAGGTCCTATTGGTGCATTCATATAGCCATCTTTGGTTAAGGAGGTGCTTTGGCCTCAGGCACATCACATCCGCACCCTTGGTCTTATCTACTCTTTTGTGTTAATTTGAGTGTGGAACGCCAGCAATTACCACTGAATACCTTAAGTCAAGTGAGGGAGAAATGAGGGAACCCTGCGTGTGTGGAATGAAATAAGTGGAAGGTGATTGCGCATGCCACAAGGTTTTCTCTCAAAGGTGGAAGCTTGCCGTGCCACATGTGAAAACCAGTAAGAAAGGGCACAGACAAGAAATGTTCCCCAGATCCCAATTTAAAGGCAAAGGCCACCAGCCCTAGTGGAGCTAAACTTGACATGTCACTCTTGTTATGCCACCTCACTCCTCGTATAGAACTATTATTAGGTGTGTAAAAGGATGTGTGTGGACATACAGGGTCGCAGAGAACAGAGGAGACGTCCACACAAGAAAGTTACGACCTGCCCAGAAAGAACTGGCTAGGTAACCCTCCGATCCCTGTAGGGTCAATCTCAAACGTTTTGCAAAACCCAAAAACTATCTCACCAGTAGCCAATACTTTCACAATTTGGCATGTGCAAAGTAGCTGTGCATATTTGTAGAACACCTATATGCATTTTTTGTTGTTGATTATGGTTTTTTTTTTTTTTTTTTTTTTGAAGTACAGAGCAATTGTGTTCCGTCCTGCATCACATGTTCTTTCTGTGGTCCCCATACAATGGCACTATGCACGCAGCTTGTGCCCTCTGGTACATGTATCACCCAAAAACTCAGCATTCTGGAAGCACAACTACACAGAGATCCACCTGCCTCTGCTTACCAGCACACACACATAGCTGGCCAACTAAACCCAAGGTCGACCATCCCACAGCACATGAGACTACACTACACTAATACACCCTCATGAATGCAAATGTGAAATCTTAGGATGAATTTTTCAACATAAAAACATTGAATTTTAGCATTTAAAAACAAAGTTTATATGTTGAGCACTTCTTACCAACGTCTTTCCTCGTGATTATAGAGAACATTATTTCTCACTTATGTAAGATTGAACACTCTTAATATAAATAGCTTATGTCAATAAGGATTTGTGATGTGATGTGTGTGCAATTTATAACTAGTTATATATTCTAATTTACATAGTTGATACGACGGCATCTTGCAGTAATTTCCTTAATAAATGCAATGAATTTCGCTGTTTAGCACGGAAGACTATTCTCTCTAATATAATCATATCCAACAATCTCATTAGGACGCCTATAATATAAACAATAGCTAATATAATCTATTTATCAAGATTTATTTGATTGAGTTACAATGGATTCAATTATAGTGGATTCTCTCGCTCTAGTAAAGCCTATGAACACCAACATTTATAATTCTATGGAAGAACAATCAGTGTCCTTCACAAACATACTCTTGGCCGTTAGTAGGACACTGTTTCTGGCCATATATTTGATCATCGACAATTGAGACTATGTTCACCGAATAAAGAAATTAAAGGTTGACCATTAGCGCAGTTACATTTGAGTAAATTATTATATTCAGACATTTGCACTATAAATTTCTTTTGTTGTCTTCTTGCATCCCTCCCATTATGCTCAACTAAGCGCCACGCCATTAATGTTAGGTATCCAATCAAGTGTGAAAATTCTGAAGGATAAAACGCATCAATGTATAAAAGGTGTCAAGAGCGGAAACTGTTGGCTCTTTCCCAAATTAATCGCCACATAGCGTGTAAGAGTCTTTCCGGACTGAACTCTCACTCGTGCTTTTAGTAGATGCAATCTTCAAAGTTTATGCATTCGGGAGAGCGATTTGAGCTAGTAGTGTTATATAAGCTGTGCTTTCTTAAGCCACACTTTACAGTAAGAGTAGTTGAATGCCTCCTAGCACTCACTCGCTTTTATACTAAACGCAAGTTATCATCAGTCCACTATAAGATTTCGCGTGTATCCTTCTTGAGATTTTTACGTTTTGTGGTGTGCCAGAAGAGGAAGCTAGAGTTCCCTATGGTAGCTCTCTTTAAGTAGAATAACTACCTGCATTGAGACTTTCTGTTTATATGAGGTTTTTTTCTTATGCTTTATGTAGTGTAGTGGTCATATAGTGGTTTCTAACTTCTTAGCTTCGAGTTTTTCAGCTTTCAATTTTCTGTATTCCCGTGTCTGTGAGTCTATGTGAAAGATATTCACAAAGTGGCTCACCAAGAAGTGAAGGGTGTCCATTTTTAACAATAGAACTCATCGTAGAAAAAGCACAAGCCCTAATAACAAATGTCTACCACAATAAAGGATTCATACCATTTGTTATTGAATTCTCAACGTAGCATCTCACCAGTGTGTGCTTCACACAGGCTGCACAAAACCATTGTCTCCGGGCAGAAAGGATTGCGATGTTGGGTATTCTACCTTATCACAGCATTATGTGAACTATGGGGAGAAGCGCCTATTAGCGACCCGAAAACCGATCTCTTTCCAAGGCCCCTGCGAACGCTGGTGGTTTTTCACCACCTTAGGGACCAACCTCTCGGTGAAAGTATATGTGCTCATGAAGAGCTAGGAGGAGATAGCATGTTAGCTCTGTTCATATCTTCCAGTGGGGGTTCGAAGGTGGGGAGTTGTCTTGGTGAGGACTATGGTTGCTTTGGGTCTCTGTGATGAAAACCACCAATACTCACAGCTTCCCAACACTCACTCTGTGGAGGTTAGCCTTAATACAAGTCCCCCTGACTAGATGTGATGAGTCCTACCAAACCCTCACAATGAAGAACTAAAATTAAAGTAGGAAGGGCTTTAATGGGGGATATGCAAAACTAAGACGTTGTTCTGTGCCATTCCCACACCAAAAATGAGGTGGAATGGGAATTTTTCTCACACGGCCCCATAAGTCAGGACCTTAGTATCCAACCCAGTGAGTGGTGTATAGAGAGAGAAAAAAGTCCTAAAGAAGTGCCACTTTATATACATACATCCTTGAGGAACTGTTGTAAAAGGCTAGAAATACCGATATGGTAAATACATAACACGAGACAGCGTTGCTCACAAGATATGCAACAGACTGATGAACACTTGGCAACCTCCGAAATTATGTGATTTTTGCAGTAATTAACATACTTGTAAAAAGATAAAGAATAAGTTCTTATAATATAGATAGGATGTTTTCTTTTCCCCTCGTAAATTATTTTTTGTTTTGGTGATGGGGACCAAAGGCACAGTTGTTAAACTAAAAATGAATCGCTTCTTGGAAGCAATCTTCCTGCACAGATGAGACGTGTGTGTGTGTGTGCTGTGTGGTGGTCTAGTCCCTGTTGTGTGTCTCATAGAGGTGTTGGATCTGTTTCTTCATTTGGCGTTTTTGGAGTCTGTGATAGGTGATGGATGGCCTTCCCAGAAGGCTATGGGTGGACGGAGGGGGTTTGGAGATGCTCCAATCGGACGCTGGCAGTTGCCTCTTTATGCATCACATCTGATATGTCTCCTTTGGTGAGGTCACATCAATCATTGTAGATAGTAGCCCCAACAACAGCATGACTCTCATAACTCACAAGAACAAATTTGCGTCTGCCTTCGGTTTGTGCATTCCTCTTATCGATACCTCTAGGCAATATAAGAGGCAACTAGTTTTAACTTAAGAAAGTGCCTTATTACTACGCACAAAATAAGACACAGTCCATCGTATCGTTTAGATAAAATAGACATGAATTAAATCACTCTTTTCCAGCTGGAAGTTATGATTTGTCTTGTCTGTGTTAGGACACAAGTCTAATTACTAATTAAATTCCTCTTGAAGATCAGCTTACTTTCTTTTCTCTATGCAGTCTTTCCTTATAGTTTACATGTATCGTAAGAGTATCTTATGTTGAGCCCTATATTGGACGCTATTACTTATCTTTTGAGTTAGTGAATCTCACAAACGATATTTCCACTCTCTCACTCTCTAGCGATGATACTCATCTATCATGCGAAGGTTCATTGATAGGTTTTCAGCCTCCACCCATCTGTTTCCATGCCCCACGCAACTGAGTTCCTGTCGCATATTAGGCCATGTTCCCACATAAATGTCTTGTTCAGCCTACTTTCTGTAATTCTTTACCAGCTCATGTCATTTTGATGTATAAGATTCTATTGTTTGTTTGTTGTTGATTATTGTCCATAGTCTGTTTTGTTTTCTCTAGAGATTCAACAATTAGTTCATAAATTTTATTAATAGATAAGCTTGTATCATTGGCTTATTCTAGGTAATAAGGTACAGAATGGATTCTTGATAAATAATTGTATTCATTATCTGTATAGATTCCATGGAAAGCAGTCTTCATACGTGTGAATATTCATATTCGAAGCTGTGGTGAAGTAGTAGTTATATCACCATGAATTGGAGTAAGATATTTATGTTATTATCTAAGTTACGTAATGGGTTCTATGTTTTCCTTGTAAATAAACGCGAATGGTGCTTGAAATTAGTTACTCAATTCCTCGTATGGAGCCTCTACTAGCATCATAGCTCATTAGCAAATCACCATCTGCCCCCGAATAGCTCATGAGATCGCTAGATGAATCATCACTAGAATCCCCCC
This sequence comes from Rhizomys pruinosus, assembly GCA_009823505.1. Lineage (NCBI taxonomy): Eukaryota > Metazoa > Chordata > Mammalia > Rodentia > Spalacidae > Rhizomys > Rhizomys pruinosus. The sequence continues at coordinate 230,532 of VZQC01014996.1, read as the reverse complement.
TAGCCATGAGGTTACTTAATACGCCTAATCATTGTCATCTGCTCTCCTCTACGCTAAGCTCGTGATTTCTTCTCCCTGTCTTGTTCTTCCCTATCCTTCTTGCTCATCCTATTTGACATCAGCAGACTGGCAGTACGCGATAATGCATTAGTCATTTAACCGAAACATGGCAGACAATAAGAAGCATGATAGTGTGAGGGCTTTTGACCAATCCCTAATAGTATGTCATCTCGAACCAAGTTCCATAGCTGGTAGCTATTTCGCAAGCCAAGTCCTCTACGCCAGTCTTGAGACATTGTGAGGTTTTGGAGAGTTAACGCTATCTTACTCGTTGGTGTGGAATAGTAGGCTCTTAGGGTCTAATCATTGGTAAAAAGAGTTGGTAAGCTGGATGCACTTTACTTGGTCCTCTCCAGTCTATTGTGAAGGACCTCAGCAAAAGTGTAGTCGCGACAGCCCAAATAGGTGAGCTTGCACTTGCAGTTAAGAATTTGGTAGACGCAAACAATACTCAGATGGCTGTTTTATTTTCTTTTTGTGTCTATTTATACCTCGATCTCATTTATATATAGCGCTGATACGTTATTACTATCGGCCTCACATTAATTTTGAGTTATATTTTTGGTATACGTAATACTTTACACTCATGATACAAGTCTGGTAAATGTTAAGGCCACATACCTTATGTATTGGATAGCCCGTATAATATCACAATGTTCTTAAGAATTGGGCGATACATATATTGACATGTTCAGCCGCTCACCTACAAGTAGTCAGAATGCCAATCTCCAGCGAGTAAAAAGCATTGGAGAGATATCTAGCTAGCAAAAATTGACAGTGATCTCTGTTTTTTTCCTTTTACATAACAATCTAGCAAGTTTTTATAATAGTTCCTGTGGTATGTATATTATCTGTCAGTGTTACCTTAACTATTGTTTAACTTATGTATTTCGTTGGGTGTGTTGTCATTTTTCCTTCTTGTGATGCTTTATAGACATCAGACACAGTTCAGATTATGCACAAAAGTATATTTGGTGTTTATTATGGGTTTTCTCAGTTGAGGGAATCTGGTCTTCAGAGGGCACTCAGGTTTTGTTTTTTTTTATTATTCTCGCAGGGGGGATTGTGTGGTAGGGATCGTAATCTCTACTTATAGACCTTAGATCTTCATACTGGACTTTAATTATGCACATTACATCCAGCTCGACGTGAACGACGCTCATACAATAGACTCCTCGCTCTTATAGCTGAGTGCTCGGAGTTCACCATTTTTATATGAAAGTCATGATGCAGACTATTGTCGACTCTTTATTGATGATGATTCTGCGACAATAGACTGAAAAAGTGCCCATTTAGTGGATCCTGCACAAAACACCCTCTTAGAGAGAAGACTGGTGACCACATAGTACAGAGGGATATAATTTTATCATTCTGTCTTTGTCTTTAATTAGTGTACATCTTTGTCCACCTTTCTAATCTTTTTGGGAGAGATATCTTAGTCGTTCATAGATGATCGCCAAGGCTATAGCATTTCTATGTATCCCATGTGAGCACCTTTGTGCAACTAGCCATGGATTGCTTTTGTCATAACTATGTGCCACTTTCTTGGCATCTTAGGCCACTAATTTATATAAATACTACTCCTTTTAAGCAAAAGAAATGCCGCTTTATTCGTGGGATCTCTCCCCCATAAAAGTTTATAAATACCAGAAACAACGCTCAGGGTCGTCTCTTATCGTTATATGGACGTTATAAATCAGATTTTTTTTTTTTTTTTAATATCTATCTCTTGTATGTTTGTCTCTGCCTTGATGCCTCTTCTATTGTATGTCACTTGATGTAGTGCTGGTCTTAGTTATATTTTCATCTCTTATGTTATATAATAGTCTTAAGGATGAGACGGTTTTTTCTCTTCTTTTTCTTATATTTGATTGATTTTTTATTTAATTATTCTATTTTTATTTGTCAATGTGTTTGACAATGTCCTGTCTGCAGGTTGCAAAGATTTTTCTGTGTCGCTAATGCAGCCGTAGGTCTGGTGAGGGCTCTGATCATATGTTCCGCTGATGTTGACAGCAACGAGAAGCGTGTGTTCCCTGGAATTCCTTTTGCTGAAAAAGATGGAGTCCCGAGAATTGGAATACTTATTTAAGGTGGGTTCCAATGGCAGCCACATAGGGGTGATCTGGGGTAATGCGGAACCTGGCTCCCTCTGAGTAAGATCGCCTGAGTTTCCTGTGCTGTCTTTTAAACCGGTAGGCCATCTCTCACCCGAGAGTTGTTTTCACGATAAGGTGATATTTTCTTATATACACTAAATGGTGTGGGTGGATATAACGATTATTCAGTCTATATTCTTGTCATGTTTGTATAGTCTCCCACTGCATCATGGGGAACAAATTTCATCCTAATGTTAAATTAGTCCAAAGAAGAATTTAATCGTAGCGTTAGAAATATACCAAGGGGTTGGTAGAAAGTAGAGAACTGGGATATGAGTGTAGGACGGCAACAGAAGCCTCACAGGTACGTATAGAAGTGCTCGGCTTCATATTCATTGTTCATGCCCGTTAACTGTAGGTAGTAATCCTTTATACAAGACACTGTGGAGAGGCCTAACATCTTTGCGAGCAAGGATTCTTGCTCCGGTTTGTGTTTGTAAGCCTCCACAAAGCAGAATTACCGCACACGTATGAGTCAGCCTAAAAGAGACAAATAGATCCCTGTAGTAGGCATCCATAGGATTTTGCGTCACTCTATCTATATCTATGTGTCTGTATGAAAAAAAAATACAAGTTAGCTATTCAGTCCTATCTACTAAGTAATTGGCGGTCAAATGAGGGGAATAAAGAAGAGCATATAGAGAATCTCATGTCTCGCGTGCAAGGACTTTCAAGCAGGACCACCCAAATAGACGTTACTATTTTAGAGTTCAGAGAGCGCTGAGCGTTGATTTCTGATCCATCCCACTCATCGAGACATGCACTCTCATTTCATGTGGCTCTAGACTACTGATCTTACAAAGTTTCAGCAATTTCCACAATAGATACTATAGACATTATAAATCAAAAATATGCTCTATATTTAACTTAACTGCCAGTGTACTATAGGAACCTAAAAATAATGTTGACTAAAGAAAGCAAGTTCTTGTCCTACAGAGTTACTCCGTTAACTGACTCAGTCAACCGTTATAATCTCCTTGAATCGCCATAACAAAGTGCGAAAGTGGACTATTCCACGACACCATCTAGATAGCCACGAACAAACCCGAACAAAAAGAGAGCGTGCATTCTTGCTTGAAGTAGAATACGCTGCTAGAGCACCTGGCACTGTCCACGCTCGAGTTGGCATGCCTGATGGTATAGGGCATTAGAAGACCTTTGGCCACTTAACCTCGTCCGCTTTGTCTGTTTTTCTCCTTTGTCAGACGGTTCGCTGCGTGCATATAGATGGCGCGCATTCAAAACATATAGATTCAAAATATAGAGATACTATCCTGTTGAATAGGCTGTTTCCGGATGCTAGTGGTCGTTAGTTGTATGGATCCCAACCAGTGCTGTATTGTTTTTGTGATCTGACAGAATAAGATCGCCTTGTAAACAAATTCTATAGTCTAGCCCTCAAAAATTAAAGCACAAAATTATCATATGTGGCTCCAGCATTTGCTGTCGGGAAAATCTGCACCAAACACCAAACAGGATGTAGGGTGTTTTCGCACTTTAAGAACCACTGTTCTTTGTGAAAGAAAGACTGTATCCCTGACTCACAAGCATGCACGGTGTGCACTACAATCGCTATGTTATTCTCAGGGGACATGTCTCGAAGGAGGAAAGAGACATCCACATTCACAAGGCTCTATTGGCTTTGATCTTGCGCATTCTGCCGTCATGTGCCTGGGAGTGTGGAAGAGATGGAACGTTGAGGGACCTGAAGTGACATCTACCCGCAGTTTGTTGACTTCGCGTACAAACAGCTAGATGGTTCTGTCTCTCTATTCGCCCCTGTAATCGGTCACCAGGGGAAGATTTGGATATTTATGAGACCACAGCAGTTGATGCGCCTCAGAGAAGAGTGTGAGGTCGTAGATCCAGACGGCAGGTCATCAACGTACGCCAAAGAGCCATATCGAATCTTTCCTTATAAAAAATTTCCAATCCGCATCTAACCGTGTTGAGCGGACTCTCAATTACAGCCCAATATACTCATTGCTTTATAACTACATGCTCGGACTCTGTAAGGTTTGAAGAAGCATGTTAGAATCAGCGACGCAGTCATACTCACTCTTATGGGAACGAGTCACATCACAGGCTGAGCAATACCAGAAGAGGACGACTCTTGAGTGTCTAGACAGTTTCAATGTAAGCACGGCCAACCCCCTTAGTGTCTCTGATAGGAAGGTCCGCATGCTTTTGCTGTCTATGATCAATCCAGCCAGGATCCAACAAATACAATTACACATATTTACTTCAGATTGCCTCTGGCATCTCCATTGCTCCACTACTAATAAGATTCAGATATGAATCCTTGGTGACTGAAATTGAGTGGACTGCATATGGTACTAGCCACCGTAAGCGTGTCGTCTCCAGGCAAACTTCCATCCTTTTGTAATTTCTTATTGCTAAATTCTCTATATGACTTAACATGCTACTCCAAACAGTGGGCAGATATATTGTACCTGATGATATTATATACAATAGTGTGATGTCGTATATCTGGTCTCGTAGGTTTGTAGTACTAATGCGTGTGTCATTATTTCAGTAACATATCCTATTTTTGTCCAATTTTTTTCTTGTTCTTATAGTCATCTTTTGCTTCCTATCATTCTTTTTCCTTACTTCTACCGCCTTCCTTCTTTGCCTTTTCTTATTTCTAGGGTCTCCCTTCTCCTCTCACAAAACACTGGTATCCTCCTGCTGTATTGTCGCTTTTGTAATCTCTGTTATCTTCCTTTCAGCACTTCTTGCTCAGCGTGCTCCTTCTCGCTCATAGTCACCTACCCCCTTTCATGGACCCCTTGTTACTTTTTCAGGTTCTGATCTCTTAACAGGTCTCTCTCTTTAACTTCCTCAAGTTACATGGAACGTCACACACACACAAACAGAGACTACACAACACACGAGAGTCGCTAGATGACGGTGCTTACGCCAAGATTGGTGACATAGGAGAGAAAGTGGTATTATGTTGTTCTTTGAGCGCCTGGACTTGGGTTTATATTAATCATGACCTCGACGCTGGAACTCTGAGGATCTGCCTCAGTTTTTCACATAATGCCAAAAATCTTGCCAGAGGAGATCTGATCTGTTCCACAGCATGTATCCATTCATCCTCTCCTCTAAGACATTCTCTACTGCTTGTTGGACTCCGTGTGCATGAAGTATTACTGCTCGCCTGGGGAACATGACCTTCTCATACCTGAGTTGTGCTTATGTCTAGGCTTTTCCGAGTGATATTGGTGCAATCTGGACTCTATCCTTAGACAGTTTAATTGAGTTGTAGTGTGGTATCGTTTTGTACCAGCCGCTTGCATTAGACCTCCTGTCGGCGTATGTGCAAGGCGCTTGCTAGCGGCTTTAATAATCTTATGGAACTTGTGGTCTCCCAATTGTCTTGATGTAATCAGTCTCAGGGCCATTATTCAACCCAGTGGGCTACGCTCTCTCGCCTGCTCCTCACTGGCAATCAGGGCCCTTTCTAGTGTTTCTGCGTCTGACTAATACCCTTTTGCGCTTTTGTCTCTGCTGCTGGCCAATTTATCTGAAGGGAACTGTGAGTCTCTAGTTCATGTCTACGTGGCTATTGCAGTGATTGCAACTCCTACGTAAAACAAAAGGTATTGTCAAGCCTCTAAATCTCCGATCACTGAGCTTGTAGTTCCGTGTAATTGTAGCGTCAATTGTAAGGTAAGAGGGTCAAAAGAAAAGATGCCAGGGACGTAAAGAAAATTCATAATATTTACTTAATTGCAAACACCCAACACCCTATTTGATTTGAGAGAGGACGATTTATCTCATAAATCGCGCAATAAATGTGGGAATTTTTTAATGGTTGGTGCTATGGTTTTCAACTTCTTCTTGTGGAAGTGTCATTTTTTTTAATGGGATAAGAAGAGGAAAAGACAGTTCTATGCAGAGTTGAACATTATTTCAAAACACAGACTTTTGTAGGCTGGAAATTTTGCCAGGGAACCAGCAGAGCCTCTAGGTGTCACGTAGTCCTAGCTACAAACACTCAATAGAAAGACCCAACAGAATGTGATGGTTTATATGTCTCTTTTTGGCTCATACTCTATATCTGTGTGGCAGCCTTGGTGACCCTTCTCGTTTTCATTATACTGTTCTTGTCTACGATTGTCAAGTTTCTATCCCATCTACTCGTCGTTATTTGTGCACAGGTCTATTCAAATTATAGATAACTTACTTCATCCGTGGTACTTCTCCCCACTAATTAAACTTCTCTCAATAATCATCGTCACCGTGATCTTGACCAACTCTCTGAATGACGCAACCCAGAGTAGCGACACACATACATTCTAAGGTTATTCAAGTGAGAGTAGCACTCAACTCCTTCTATTCCTTTCTTAATTTGAAGGCTTCATTTCATGTGTGATGTTCACTATAGTATGTAGGGCGTGGTGCATAATAGCATAGTCCTCATCACACCAATCAATAAATTTATCGGTTTCTAGTGCAACTTTATTTCTCGATTACAATCATACGGAAACAAGATGTGCCTTCTGAGTAATCCATGTGCCTTTTACGTCAATCCTCCAATTGTGATAATCATTAACTACTCTCCCCCTTTAGTTGTGTTTGATGAAGCTAGTGACATTCCAGTTTTTACGTTAGTAGGACCGCTTTTTGTTCCCTGAGTTAGATCTTTGACACTCAAGTTTGTGAGTGAGGTTGTATCAGCCAATTCTGCTCCTAGCTATTTTAAAGAGAAATGTGATATATTTATTAATTATATAGAAATTAGCATCTATAACCACATTGCGAAAAGCACATTTCTTTTATATGAAGTAGTCCGCCGTACTAACAGTCTCTTCCTACACTATAATTAAAGATATAGAATCAGGCTTTTTAAGCCATGTTTTTGCCTTATATTCGCGTAGTTTTAGTTTGTATTACTTTAATGTTTAAAGTGTGATATCTTCATTTAAAGTAGTATTGTGATTTCTTACTTCGAAGTAGTGAGAATTAGAACTTAAGGATGCTGGAACTTTTGCGCAGGATAGGCCAAGGCAGTGTAGAAATTGGATGGAAAACGACCATGTAAGGCGACAAGCACTTGGGAGCTTAGATAACAAGTGGGCCAAAAACATCACTTCGGAATGGAAATTTTTCATAGCGCAGCAGACCTGCTCTTACAGTTAAACAGACCCGAATGTCTTAAATACCATAACTAAGCAAACCTAGACACAAAGACATAACTGCTGATTTGAAGTACTACTGAATGTCTATTGAAGAAACAGATTAATCCGTCGTTAGAAAAACTGAGAATTCCCAGTATCCATGAGCTACCCAAAAGAATGACTACCAGGATCCTTTCCTACGTCCTAAGTGGAAGGATATAGAAGATATATGACTGATCACTGGGAGGGCATGATCATAACTGTGCAATAAGACATTATTTACTGACAAACCACTGGGTCCTTTTCCGGGGTTGGAAATCTTAGTCATTCATCAAAGACAACACCTACGGTTCTTTCTCTACAGTTGAGATCTGTAAAACTGGAAGATGGAAGTGAGCCAGAAAGGCTCGCTACAGCACCTCACTTAACAGGCCAATATGTATTGAGCACTCCAGAAAAGGTGGAATGAATTCTTCTCGCTCGTCCCGACAAGCAATGCTTCCTTCTTCAATCGGAAGTCTCACAGATACCTCAGGGAGTGTCGCTATTCTACTCGAATAGAGATAGCATAGGTAACTACAACATTCACATCGATAGGATCATGATACAAAAACTAGAAGGGCCCTCCAAGCGTACGCCACAATCAGCCATAACTGGACCTTACATTGGGAAATTAGAATGTTGCTAGAATTGGGAAAGTTAGCATCCCCAGTACTTCGCTTCTTTTTACTTACTGTTCATGGAAGTTGCTTCCGCAAAAAGGTTATGGATTTCCGCTGAGGAGAGCGAACTATAAGGACACACGTCTTAGGGAGTGGATAAACACACCTTCCGAGCATTCAGGCAATTCTCGCTTCTCAAGGAACTGTGTAATATTGAGACAAACATTAAATGCTCTTTGAAAAACACTAACAAATGTTCAACAAAGAGAATAAATTTATGATTGAAAATACCATTTCCATGTATTCTAACTCAGGACAACTAATGCTATCGAAGCTGTTATATCAATACGCAGAAGAAGCCATACTAAGTTACATGAACTCATGAGATAAACAACCACTCTGAATAATAGATGAGTAAATAAGAATAGAAATAAAAAATAGGACTAGATCTGTCTCCCCAAGACCTCCTGAAGCACAGGATGTAGGGTAGGCAGCTGGCTCATTTCAGCAAGGCGATTGTTGTTTGAACTTATCTAGTTAAATCTACTTGTCTTTGAACTTATATGGCTTTTAGTGTGTGGTGGAAGAAGTCCTCGCCAGCTGTTAATAATAGTGGTGTGAGTTCTTGCGATTGTCAGACCTCCCAAGACAACGTGAAGCAAACAGGTATTGGTGGTGCTAGGTAAATGAGCCCCCCCCCCACCAACTGGGATATCGGGATTGAGAGAGCCACTGATAGAAGCAAGCAAGAAACAGCCTTCAACACAGTGATAGAGGCATTTGGACTCACATCGAGAATACGAGGCAAGGAGCAACCGGCATATGCCAGGAACATTCTAAAGAAGAGACATAGCTGGGAAAGGTGCTGGAATAATCCATCAGCCAAAGCTCTCACCAACCCTGGTGGAAGATTCTCCTAACAGTGGGTGATCGCCCCTGGGATGGCCCGAGGCACATGATTAATTCAGAAATACAACAATGGTAAACATTCACTTTAAGAGGAATGCAAGATTATAAGGGAAAATCAAAGACTTAAGTAAAGATGAATGAATTACTCAAGAAAGAAGCTGGAGAAGACTGAAAAGATCTTGTTATAAGTCTGTCATTCATGCTGTGACAGATTAACACTGTCTTGACTAAGCACCCCTCAGCTTGGTGAGGAAACGGTTTATTCAGTTTACATCTCTTTGGGGTTACAGTTCTCACTCAGGGAGCCCAGCAAGAACTCAGGGCAGGAATACCAGAACAAGATAGCTGAAGCACAACGCCAATGGAGGAGATGCGGATCACGGCTTATCTCTCCAGTCCCCAGCCTGCCTTCTTATACGAGACACAACAACCTGCCCAGGGTGGAAGCACCCATAGTGGGCTGGCCCTCCCACTTTACTCAACAATTCAAAGAAAATGCCCATCACAGATGTGGGGACAGGGCAGTCCAATGGAGCTAATTCCCCCAATTGAGGCTCCCTCAAACAGGTGTGTCAAGTTGAAATAAAGCTATCCAGCACAATTGTACCCTTTGTCAATCTTGTACACACAAATATCACATCACTATTAGACCACCGCACTTTCCAGTTTCTGTATCCCAAAAGTGAGATTTTAGACAATTAATCACACTCTAAGACAGTACATACCTTAAAAGCCCCAGTCCTTGAAGAAATGTCCAAACGCTTAAAGTTCAGATCTATTAAACATCTCGTTACAACTGTGGCTGCTTGTATAAAAATCCAAAAGCAAAGACTGTACTTATTATCAAAAGGGAAGGAAAAATCAGGGCACACAACTCAAACAAACTAAGTCCAAGAAAGAGTAGCTCAAGTCTGTGGACACCTGGCGCATGTCACTCAACAATCTTCTGGGTTTGTGGCGAGCTCCCCCTCTCCAACGGCAGCCTATCGTGGCACCACTATGCAGTCTCATCACAGAACTCAGGCAACTCCCATTCCACACCTGCTGCTTGCTCTTGGTCCTCACCATGCTCCAGCATTCCAGAAAGCTGGGGTCGCCACTGAAACTAGGTCAGCAACCTTTACCAATGCGTCTGCCTCTTTGAGGACTTAACCTCTGCCAAGGTGCAAAGTCCTCAGCTTCTCCATGACCCTCTATATCCTGGGGATTTCACTGCAACCTAGGTTGCCACTCTTCCACCAATGGTCTTTCATGACCTGTCACAGTGCCAAGCCTCGGACTCTCTCTGTGACCCCCTCAAATTCAACCACTCGGAACCACTTAGGTGGCCTCTTACACATTACCAGCAGTCCTTTGCTTCTGGCTTTCGAGGATGGAGGCTCAAGCTCACCTTCTGGAGTCACATGCTTTTCTGTGTCTGACCCTTCTTGAATAGAACTCCTTTCCCCAGAAGATTTCACACAGTGTAGATCTGGTCTCTATGTCTACTGTCAGCTGATGATTTTTCAGCCAGGTAACCACAGTCAATTGTCCCCAGTCATTACAAAGATTATCTCCTTAGTTCGAGGTCTCTGTGTTCTTACAATTGACTTGTTCATTCATACTTTTCTCAGCATTGACCAGAACCCACATCAGTTATCAATTGCAAAATATTGTACACTTTTAACAGAACTTCACAAATCCATCAAGCTCACATCGCTACATCTCACAAATCCTTCAGCAAAATGTCCAGCTCTCACAACAAACAAAATCAATCTTTTAGAGCATTCAATATCTTCCAGCCCAAAGTTCCAAAGCCGCTCACGAATCCTCTCCAAACACCAAGATCAGGTCTGTCACTAGCAAATACCCTCACTCTTTGGTACCGATTCTTATATCTAGTCTGTCTTCCATGCTTGTGACAAAACACTCTAGTCTGACCGAATCACGAAACTTGTGGGAGGAAAGTGGGTTATTAGCAGACTTACACTCCATCGCGGGTTTACAGTTTCTCACTACAGAGTCCAAGGCAAGTAACTTCAGGGCAGGAACCTTGGAACAAGAAGCCTGATCTATCATGGTTAGGATTGCTGTTCCTGTCCATTAGTCCCTGGCCCATGCCAATAGCATGATCCTCTTATACAATACACAAACAACTGCCCACGAGGGTGGCATACCCTATTAGGTGGGGGCCCTCCACATTACTCAACCAACAAGGACAATACTCCACACATGTGGGCACAGCCAGTCCAATGGAGCCATTCCCCAATTAGGCTTCCCTCAAACCGCAGGTGGTACAAGTTTTCACTAAAAGCTATCCAGCACCGATCTCCATGGTTGAAAAATGATTAAGGAAGCACCATGCAAAGCAAAGAGGTCTACAGAAGGGATTAAGAAGCTTCCAAGACTTAAAGAAGTGGAATACTAAGATAGAAAAGAAATGAAAATAGAGGAAATCAAAAGCCTTCATCCAATCAAGATGGAAAGGAAGGGAAAAAGCCTCAGAGCAGAAGGAGCAGAATCACATAACACAAGATATTCAGACTGGAGGTAACCACTACTCAGAACACTAAAGAACTCTTCAGAGGTGAAATTATGAAATTTTAAAAAATATCAAAGATGTTAATAACAGGAACTGTGGGACACTATACATAAGATCAATACCTTCACATTGATAGAGGTAATAAGAGAGAAGAAATCCCAAAGAGAATGAATTGCATCAATCAGAAACATCAAAGAAATAATAATAAGATGAAAATTTCCCAAACTAAAAAGACAGAACCCATACAAATACGAGAAGCACATAGAACTCCAAACAGTACAAGATCAGAAAGACATCTCCAGGCCACATCATTAGTTAAAATGCTAAGACACCCAAACAAAGGTACAGAAAAGTCGCTTAAAGCCACAAATAAAAAACAACAAGTGCCTATAAAGGGAAAATCCTATCAGAATTACACTGAGCTTCCTCAGTGCAAACTATGAAGGCAAGAAGAACAGGGAGCAAAAGCATTCCCAGTGTTAATATGGACAATAGATGCAACTCAGGTTACTAGTATCCGGCAGCAAAAAATGTTGATTTATATTGAAAGGAGAGAGAAAGCTGTCCTATGGACATTAAACAATGCATAGATATAGTATTCGGATCTGACAGTCTCCTGAGACCAGTGGATACCATTAGGAAATGGCGGTAGGACAGTGTGCTGCTTCAGCAAGGCTTGATTGTTAGATTAATTTAACTTTACGTATAATCCGTTAATTTCTCATTTGTCCTTTGGCTTAGATTTGGCTTTTTGTGGCTGTGGGGGCGCGATCTATTCCTTCTCCAGCTGGTAAATTAGCGAAGGGCTGTGTGAGTCTTGAATCGTGAGTATTCCTAGACCAGCAGAAGAACAGGTTAACTGGGGACATGGCTAAGCCCCCCCCCACCAACATGGGAATTGAAGGCAGTCTGAAGTAGGCAAGCAAAGCAAGCCTTCCTCAACATAGTGAAGAGGTGAGTTTCCAGGACCACACTGAATACAGGCAAGGAGGAAGCCATATGCAGCAGGAACAATGAAGAAAGAACAACAGGAAAGGGCCAGGATAATCTGCACTCCAACGCTCTACACCGTCACTATGAAATTCCCTACATTGTGGAGATCTCTCTGGGGAGCCAGACCAATGTCAGAAACACTATTGGGAAAGCATTATTCTAAAAGCATAACAAGATTATAAAGAACAAATCAAACTATAACTTGAGAAAAGAGTATGAAGAATCAAGAAGGACCATAGAGAGATAGAGATAATGGACAAACTCCGAGAGGAAGTAGAAACAAATGAAAAGATCCCATGCTGAAAAGGAGATAAGGAACCAACCAGCGAAGCATATGAGCTACAGGAAGAGATTGAGAAGCTAAAGACTACAGGAGAGTTGAGAAGCAATACTTGAAAATCAGAGAGAAATGAAAAAGGAATCAAACACTCATTGCCAATTACAAGAGGAAAGGCAAGGGAAATAGGCCTCTAGAAGAGCAGAAGGAGGAAGCAGAACAAAGAATATCAGAGCTGGAAGTAACACAGAACAACTAAAAACCTCAAGGAAGATTTTGAATAAAATTAAAAATATCACAAAAGTGGAACAACCAGGAATTGGGCACTAATGAGAAAATCAAACCCTCCACATTTATGAGGAAGAGGCAGGAGAGATAGAATCCCAAGAAGAGATGGTATTGGGAAGCAATCTTCAACGAGAATAGAAATGAAAATTTCCCCCAACAAAAAGACAAACCAATACAAATACGAGAAACATATAGAACTCCAAACAGAAAGAAAACAGAAAAACTCGTCCACACCAATCATAGTTAAATGCTTAGAAAACCGCAAACAAAAGACAAAATCTTAAAGCCACAAGAGAAAAACAACAAGTGACGCTAAAGGGGAAACCTACATGAATTAAAACTGACTTCTCAGTGCAACTATGAAAGCAAGAAGACCTGCAGCAAAGCATTCCCAGTGTTAAAGGGACAATAGGATGCAAACACGGTTACTATACCAACAACCAAATGTCAGTATTGTTGAAGGAGAGAGAAAACCTTCCATGAACATTCCAAAAATTGAAAGAATACATGTCCCAGGATAAACGAGAACGCCTTTTCGAGAGAAATACTTGAAGCAATTTCAAAGCAGAAAAGAACAACCATCCCCGGCACCTAATAAGAGAAATCAATAAAAGGCATAACTGCAGAAGTAGAAACCTAAACCCAAACAAACAACATGTGAGATAACAAGGAAAGGAAGCAAAAACTAAAACCTATCAAGTCTTGACCTTAAATTATAATGGACTATCCCCAATAGAAGACATAGACTGGGAGATCTATTGATTAGGAAACAGAAGAATCCATGCGATTATGGTCTGGGTCTACAAGAAACACATCTTGACCTTCAAAGGACAGGCCACCAACCTTAAGTGGAAAAGGGATGGAAAAAAAATATTCCAAGCAAATGGTCCTCATAAAGAAAGCAGGTGTTGCTATTTTATTATCAGACAAAAATAGACTTCAAGTAACAGAATCAGAAATAAGAACAAAGAAGGCCATTACATCCTTATCAAAGAACAATTCACCAAGAAGATTTCGCACAATTATGAATATATATTACCACGGGGTCTGGAGAGATGCTCACTGGTTAAGACACACATGTTCTTGACAGAGAAATTCTGGGTCCGATTCCAGACCACACATGTGAAGCAAAAACCTTCTTAATCTGCAAGTTCCCAGAAGATCTTGAAGCCCGCTTCCGATCCTCCCACAGCAACGCACTGCACAGGTGCACGAAATAAAAAAACTTTTGAATATATATGCCCCAAAACTCTTGCAATCAAATATAAACAAAATTCTCCAGACCACAAGTCCCACAGCTAGAAACATACACTCATAGTAAGGATTTCAGTACCCACTGAGTCCTTTGGGTAGGTAAACAGGACAAAGAATAAACAGAGTAGAAACTCTGAACTGAACAATATGATACGGCAAATGGACCTCATGCAGACCTTTACCGAATATTCCACCTATAAATCCTGAGAATATCACCTTTGGTACTCAGCACCATCAGGAACATATCTCCAAAACTAACCAACATACTGGGACACAGTAGAATAAACCTTCACAAATACAAAAAGTTGGAATTAATTTCATGCATTCTATCAGCCACAGATGCAATAAAGCTCAAATCAAACCAGGATAAGCACAACTCTTCCTAGTACATAGAACTCATTGGAGATTAAAACACACACTCTGAATAATGAATATGGTCAAGGAGAGATAATAAGAATAGAAATAAAAGGCATTCCCTGGAACTGAAATGACAATGACCCACATAACAACAAGAATGTATGGAATACCTTAAGAAGCAGTCTAAAGAGAAGTTGTATGAGCCCTGGGTGCCTACATAAAAATACAGAAGAGACACAAGTGAAATGCATCTAACACACAGCTGAAACATATGAGAGGCAAAAAAAAAAAAAAAGATGAACTAAAAAAGAAGAGGAAATAATAAAATAAAAAAAAACAGAAAGGACAGCAATATGATTGTCTAACACTCTGCAGCTAAAACTACTTGACAGACAACAACAAATGAACCAAATGGAGCCACAAGAAGAATAACCAAAAAATCAGCGGAGCGAATCAATGAACTACAAAGAAACAATGACAAAAATAATAAATCACAAAAGTTTGTTCTTTTGAAAGTAAAACAAAGTAGACAGACATCTAGCCCAGCTAACCCAAATGAAGAAGAAGGAAAACTTCAATCAATACAATCTGTGATAAAAGGGAAATATCACAAAGACAAGGAAAATCCGAAAACATAATGAGAATACTTCAAAAACCTATACTCTACCCAAGTTGAAAACCTAGAAGAAATGGAATGAATTATCTGAATCCTGGGAAATCACCAAAGCTCAACCAAGAAGAGAATTGACACTCTTAACAGACCCATAATACATTGAAAGGAATTGAAGTATGTATATAGCAAACTTCTCAACTAAAAAAGCCAAGGCCGACGGTTTCAATGGCAGAAACTCTATAAAACATTTCAATAGACTACAATCCATTATTACCAAACTGTTTAGAAGGATACAATCGAGGGAAATTCTCCCAAATTCCTTTATGAAGCCGCATCACTGTCATTACCAAACCAGGCAAAGATACAACTCAATAAAGGAGAATTATAGACCCATTTCTCCAATGAACACTAGATGCCAAAATTCTAAACAGGATACTTGCAAATTTGCATACAGACACATCAAAGAAGATCATCCATCATGACCATGTATTGTTGGATTATACAGAGATGCAGGGTGGGTCAACATACAAAAATCAAAAACATCATCAAAACACATAAATGGAAACAAGAAAAGAAACCAACACCATCTATCTCATTGATGTTGAAAAGAAAGCCTTGGACAAAATCCAGCTCCTTCTTAGTCTTAAAGTCTTAGAAGAAATTCGATTGGAGTGGATTTTTCTCAATGTATCAAAGCCATACACAGGAAAACCACAGCCCAAATATTCGATCATAAATGGGGAAATAACGAAACATTTTTTTTTTGTATTTTTTGAAGTTTGTTCTGTGTCCCAGTATTTTTTCAGTTTTGGAGAAAGTTCCTTGAGGTGCTGAATAGAAAATATATTCTTTGATCCCTGAGTGGAATATTCAATAGATGTCTGTTTAGGTCCATTTGGTGTATCATATTGCTCAGTTCACATGTTCTCTGTTTATCTTTGCTCAGTTGACCTATCTAATGGAAACAGTAGGGTATTAAAGTCCCTTACTATGACTGTGTTGGGATTAATCTGTTCCTTAAAGTCCTTTTATATTGTGTTTATGAAGTTTGGTGCACCAGACTTTGGTGCATATATATTCATGATTCTGATATCTTCTTGGTTAATTGTTCCTTTGATAAGAATGAAGTGGCCTTCTTTATCTCTTCTGATTAGTTTTAGTTTGAAGTCTATTTTGTGTGATATTAGAATAGCAAATCATACTTGCTTCTTAATGCCATTTGCTTAGAATTTTTTCCCACCCTTTCAACTTAACATAGTGCCTATCCTTGAAGGTGAGATGGGTTTCCTGCAGACAACAAAAAGATAGATTGGGGTTTTTTTAAGTTGTTTTTTTTTTTAATTCCACTTCATTGCTCTGTACAATTTTATTAGTAAATTGAATCCATTTCCATTACCTTTACTGGATTTTGTTTCTGAATTGATTCTACTAACCTATGTCTCTTGATTGGGAAGTTTAGTCCATTGGTATTTAAAGTTATTAAGAGATGTATATTGCTTCCCATCATTATTGTTTCTGTTTGCATTCTTGGTCTAGGTTAGTATTTCCACAGTTACATCTTCATTAGCTACTTTCTGTTGCCACTTGTATATAGTCATTCCTATCTTCAGCTCTTCAAGTATTCTCTGAAGGGGTGGTTTTCTGGACATGAATTCTTTAAGCCTATTTATGTCATGGAAGATTGTTTTTTCTCTCCTTCAACTATAATAGACACTTTTCTTGGTAAAGTATTCTGGATTGGCATCTGTAGTCACTGAGAACTGGGAATAATTTGGTTCAAGCTTTTCTGGCTTTCATAGTTTGCATCAAAAAGTCAGCTGTAATTCTGATGGGCTTTTCTTTATATGTGACTTGTTTTTTTCTTTTGAAGCTTTCAGTATTCTCTCTTTGTTTTGAATATCTAGTGTTTTTACTATGATATGGCATGGAGAATTTCTTTTCTGGACCTGTATATTTGGTGCTTTATGTGCTTCTTGTATTTTTCTGAGTATATCTTTCCTTAATTTGGGGAAATTTTCTTCTACTACCTTATTGAAGATCTGGTCAGTACCATTATCCTGAGACTCTTCTCCTTCCTCTATACCTATGTTGCATAGGTTTGGTTTTTTCATGGTGTCCCACAGTTCCTGAAAATTCCTTTCCTATTTTTTTAAATTTTTTATAATCTTTGTTTGAGCAGCCCAATTCTTCCACTATATAGTTCAGCCCTGATATTCTATTTTTTAACTTCATTTATTCTATTACTGAGTCTTTCTCCTGTCATGTACAGGTGGCTTATTGAATGTTCCACTTTCTTTTTCATTTCAGCCTGAGCTTTCTTCAGTATTTCTCTTTTGTGATTTCAGTCCAAAGTTTATCATTATCTTCTTTTTTTTTTATTTTATTTATTTCTGTATGTGTATCAATGTACTGTCTGCATGCAGGTCTGTGCACCCATGTCGTGCAATGCCGCGGAGGTCAGAAGAGGGTCCCGGATTCCCCTGGAGCTGGAGTTCTCCTGGAATTGGAGTTTCAGATGGCTCTCGGCCGCCATGTGGGTGCTGGGGATCGAACCCGGGTCCTCTGCAAGAGCGGTCGGCGCTCCCAACCGCTAGGCCATCTCTCTACTTTATCTCTACCTTCTTTTAGTTCTTTGATTTGTGTGTGTTCTTTAAATTCCTTGAATTCTTTGATCATGTTTATGACAGTTCTTTTAAATTCTGTGTCTTTGGTTACATCCAGGGTATCCTCATTGTAGCACTCTTCTACAGGATTGGTAGCATTTAGTGGAGACATATTATGTGAGTTTTTCATATTATTGTTTTTCCATTGTGATTTTTACCACGTGAATTTCTTTTGTTGTTTGTGATTCTGGTATGAAACTAAAGTATTTCTTTGTTGAACTGAAGACTGACATTGCTTATATTCTTCAGGTACCTTCATTGTCTTCTTATTAGGTATTAAAGACTGGTTGGTCTAGGCTGCAGGTTCTCACTTCTGATTTTGTACTGGAGGGACCATATTGTTCTTGCTGAGCTAGTCCAGAAGCCCAAGACAGGTATCAATCAAACATGCTTGAACCCATGGGATACAGCACCCCATGAATCCACTTTTCCATTCTCAAAGCAGACTAAAGATGCCTGGATCTGGGTCTAAGGGACTTCAGGTGTTTGTCTAGTAGGGGTAGAGAGTTTGGAATGGTTTAATTTGGTACTCTCACCACCAAGTGAAGATCAACTTCAGGCACTCACTGGCAGAGTGGAAACCATAGGACAACTGTACCACATGCAGTCTTCCTGCCAGCTCTCTAGAGCTGGTTGCAAACTTCTGAATCTGGGTCCAAGGGCAGGGATGGACTTCAGGTATTCCCAAGCTAGTTGGTAGGGAGTTTTGAATGGCACAGTTGGAGACTCTACCACCAAGAGGAGGTCAACCTCAAGCACTCACTGGTAGAGTGGAACCCACAAAACTGCCAAAGCATGTGGAGTCTTCCTCCCAGCTCTTCAGGCCTGGTTGCAAATTTCTGAATCTGGGTCCAAGGGCCAAATATAATATATTTTCATAGTAACCATTCAGTAGGTCTCATCCTAATGGTTCATTAAAAATAAAACCATCTATCTATCTATCTATCTATCTATCTATCTATCTATCTATAGATAGATAGATATCCCAAATCTAATTGGCTATTAGCTCTCTCCTTGGAGGAGTGAGCCAATAACTCACAGCGGATGCCACAAGCTTATGTCCTCTAGTGGTTAGGAGATGTTATAAGCCACAATAAGAACTTTTCACCCTTTATAGAGAAACCACAGTTTGTGGATTAGCATACCATCCAAGCATCTGTGTCTATGCTCACAGCTTAGCTTGCCATAATAATTAGTACTGCTTAAATGCCTGTACATCCAATTGCTTGTGCTTTGTTAGTATGACTAAAAAGGTATCACTGGAAAAGCTGTCAACCCATGAAGGGAAACAACCTGAACAGACTAGAGTCCAAAATGACAACTCCAAAGAAAGTAGACTGTTTTCTTCTCACCCACTTGTGCCCCTTTCCCAAAGCCTAGGGAAGAGGAGGCATGGTAGAATGTAAGGGCTGCAGAGAGATAGGGGTGAATCATGAGACTACAGCAATATAGACTGGACTCCTAATTGATCAACATGCCTGTGCTTACAAGCATCACCAACTGGACTATGGGAACCTTGGGTTGTTCAAAATTTGGACAAAGATACTTGCAAAACGCACCAAATACCTAATTGTATGGCAAACTGAGTAACATCAATGTTATCTGAAAACAACTGTGTTATTATATTGTAAAATCCCTTAAAAATAAACAAATAAAAACAAAATAAAAAATAAAAAAATAAAACCCTATTGACCAATCTATTGCATTTCTTATCCAAACACAAACTACACTCATTATTCAGACTTTATGCTAAACATATGGTTCCATTGATTGTCTAATAGCAAAACCCAATTCAGTCTCTAACCCCCCAAAATTTCAAATATATATCTGATGAGGTAAGCTAAGGCCATTAAGCTTAGGTTGAAAATCTCAGTGAGCTATGTAAGACCATGTAACTCTAAAACATCTAAAGTTACTTCCAATCTCCAGACATTTCTTTTAAATATACTACAAAATAATTCCAATTCTTTCCTTAAAATTGCTTTGTATGTAGAAAGAAGCAACTTTAATTTTTTGTTTTTAGTTTATAATAATGTATTTCTAGAAAAGTCTAAAATGCTGGGCCCAATGGTGTATACCTATAGTCTAACACTGGTTGACAGTGGCAAAAGAATCAGCACAATTTATAGGCCAGCTCATCTACATAGTAAGATTCTATGTCAAAAAGCAAGAAAATCAAAGGCCAGTGAGATGGTTTGGTGGCAAAAGTGCTTGCTGCCAAGCCTGGTGACCTGAGTTTGATCCCTAGAACCTATACAGTAAAACGAAAGAACTGACTCCAACAAGCTGTCTGTCCTCTGACCTCATGTGCATCAAGGCATATGTGTGCCACATATAAACAAAATAATTAATGAATAAGTGAATAAATAAATACATAAATAAAATGTAAACAATAGATTATATACTTTAAAGGCCAAAAACAAGTACAATGCTCCAAAAACACATTTATGTCTTCCTACTGGTTTAACAGAGACAACTTCATGATGGTTTATCAGAATAACATTATGATGCAAAGAAATACCTGGCTTCTGGGAACTTGCTCATATAAACTTACAGCAATAGTGAAAGCATACACAAGACCCATGCAAACTTAAGCAGACAAATACCCAGCATAGAACTGGGAAAATGGGCAGCAGGTCTCAAGCTTAGCTGCAGAACTATTGGCAGCTGAATTACTGCTGGATGAGAAAGAATTGATCTTCTTTAAGGGAGAAACTCTAGATAGACTGACTAGACTCCACCACATGAACTTGCACATAGGGATATCTAGGTACATAAGCTTGACTCAATAGGATTTAACATATATGAGAGAATGCATGAAATCTAGTAAGGAGGAGTTATAGGATGGAGGAGGGTTTAAAGATGATTAAGATGTTTTGTATAAAGTGCACAAAAAATTCAATAAAAATATACATTTAAAAAAAACAAAATAAATGCCTTTTCAGTCTAGACAGAAAGGCACTGATAGAACAAAGCAAGAGTCCCATCTGAGTCCACCTTATGAACCAGGGAGTTTCTTGTTATAATTTATACAAGGATGTGTGACTGTCAAGAGCAGCTATACCACCAGGAAATCCCCTGGACAACTAACAGACAGCCACAGCAAAGACCACATGAAAAGCTGCAATCCTGAAGAGTTCTCCCTAGATGATATATAAGTACCTAGAACACCAAGGAGCCCCTGCCCCAGTCAACCTTCCATCTCCTACTTAACCTCAGAAGAAGAGAAGCTCTGTGCAGGTTCCTGAGCTCCCTTCCCCATCCCACTCCACCCCCAGGAAAAGGCTGCATCTCCTGAGGATCACCTGGGAGTTCTAATGTCAAGCTTAGATCATAGCTGCTCTGATTCAAGATATTGATGGGCAGATCCAACCCAGGGAAAATAGCTACGAAAGAGACAAAGAAGAAAATGGATATTCAGAATAAGTTTGTTTTTAACTTTATATGTATGAGTATGTTTCCTGCATGTGTGTAAGTGTGCCCATTTTATACAATGCCCTGAAAACCACAAGACAGCACCGACAATGCCCCCCTCCCCCCACTGGAGTTAGTAAGGGTGTTAGCCACCATGTAGGTTCAGGAAATCGAATCCAGGTCCTCTGCAAGAGCAGTCAGCACTGAGCGAACCCTCCAGCCTCAATATTCAGAATAAATTTAAGGTTCGATTTCTTCATGAATTCAGTCATTGTCAAAAAAAAAAAAATTAGCAGGTATATTTCTCCTCTATTTTTTTGAAAATACTAATAAAGTGATACAAGAAGTCTCTTGTTTTTATATACCTTTGCTTTGGTTTAGTTCTTTTTTTTTCTGAGACAGCATCTCACTTCGCAGCACATGCTGAACTGGAAACCCCCTATGTAGCCCAGAATATTCTCCAAATCACAGCAATTGTCCTACTTCAGCCCCTCAGTGCTGGGAGCATAGATATGCACTATCACACCAGACTTATTTTTATATTCTTTGTTAATACATTCATTATTTATGTTGTGTGTATGTGTACAGGTGTATATGTACATGTGTATGTGTATATGTGTGTATGTGTATGTATATGTATGTGTGTATGTGTATGTATATGTGTGTATGTGTGTATGTTGTGTGTATGTGTATGTATGTGTGTATGTGTATGTATATGCTTGTGTATGTATATGTGTGTATGCTGTGTGTATGTGTATGTATGTGTGTATGTGTATGTATTATGTGTATGTGTGCATGTGTATGTATATGTGTGTATGTGTATGTATATGTGTGTGTATATGTGTATGTATATGACCACATGTGTGCCACAGCACCTTTTTTGGAGGCTAGAGGAAAACTTGAGGAAATAAATGTTCTTTTTCTACCATGTGGGACTGAACTAAGGTCATGAGGCCTGGCTCCAGGGCTTTTTGCACACTATACCATGTTGCCTGCACTATTTTTATATTCTTTATGTTGAGGAGGAAACCACCAGATTGCAGCTAGCTTCTAGTATAGCTCTTCAGCAGAGCTCTTGATTCTTGGAAATATAATGCCAATGCTATTTTGTAGTATTTATTGTGTATTCTGCTAAATATTTTACTAAGACCATCTCAGCATTCAGAATAACTTTATGACATTAACATAATCACTTTATACCTGAAAAGAGTGAGACATAGTTAAATAATTTATCCAAAGTTATAGTGTTTGTTAGTATTTGAACTGAAATTTTAATATTCCTACTCTTAGTTGCTCTTCTACGAGCTACTGTTAAATTTGCTGCCAAAAGCTGGGCATGGTGGCATATGCAATTAGTACCACCACTTGAGAGGCAGAGGCAGGCAGATCTCTGTGACATTAAGGCCAGCCTGCTCTATATAGCAAGCTCCAGCCCAGCCGAACTACATGGTAAGACCCTGTTTCAATAAAATAATTTAAAATTTGTTGTCAGCACCTTATCTAAAGACAGTTCAGAGAAGGTGTACTGTTTCTCCAAGGCCAGTTCTCTAGAGAGTGCTTACAATTTCTAAAGGGAATTCTTAGCTTGCCACTGGGTAGTAAACATGCATCCCCTGAATTACCTATCTTCATTATTTGCATATTTCACAGTTCATCATCTGCTTGCTCACGCAAATACATCTGCAGTGTCAAAGTTAATATTCTTAGTGCTTTCTGGCCATTTGTTGACCTGAGAAAAGAGGAACAATTTGTTCCTAATACAAACATTTCCATCTGAAATCAGCAAGGTTATTGCTGCCTTATTGTTTCAGCTTTCAGGCAGACCAGAGAGACCAGAGAACAGAGACAACAGGAAGCAGTGCACTGGTGTTTTAGAAGTTCCTGCCCTGTGGTAAATGAGACAAAGATTTGAGTCCCATGTCTCATACTTGATAGGGTTGGCCTCAGGCACATCACACCACCCTTGGATCTTATCTACTCTTTTGTATAGTAGAACAGCAAAAGAATCCTAGAACTGGGGAAATGGCTCGGTGGATAAAGTGATTGCTGCACAAGTGTTACGAGCTGAATTCGGTTTCCCAGAATCCATTTAAGGCCAGGCACAGCAGTGTATGCTTGTAATCCCAATGTTACTATAGTAATATAGGAGGTGGAGACAAGAGAGTCCCCAGAAGCTTGGAGGCTGGCTGTCCTGGCAGACACCGTGATAAACAACAAAACCCATTGTCAGAAACAAGGTAGAAATTCTTTTGTAGACCAGTACCAAGATTGTTCTCTGATAATGTTCTCTGTGTACTATAATGCCCCTGCCTGCATTCACACATGAAAAAACACACACACACACACACACACACACACACACACACACAGAGTATACATATACACAATAAATAAATAAACTAGAACACATAAAAATAAAGTTAAAAAGTAAAGTTAAATCTACCAGGATGAGCATTTTTTTATGATTAAAGATGATATAAGCTATGTAAACATTTGTGTGTGCATATATATTTATATCTAAACATGTATGAACATCTCTGTTAGAGGAAATTTTATTATATAATCATTAGCTATATAAAAAGCATTATTTTACAAATTTTCATATAAGATATATGTAATTACAAATTGGTTAAAATGAACACAATTTATTCTATGGAAAAATGTTCTCCAAAATATTGCTGTGCCATTTTACAATAAACTATTTCACAATAAAATCAAGGTTGCTTAGAGTTTCATTAGTAAATTTTATTAAATTTAACTATTCTGTTTTTTCACCCCTCAACACACATAATGTATATATCAATTGACTTCTAATAAAACATCATGTAAAAGGTGTGTTTTCCCAATCAAAAGCAAGAGCATTTCCTGGAACCTCTCCTCTTTAGTAGAGACTCAATTTGGGGAGCATTTTATTTAAAGCTGCTTCTAACCACCTTTCAGAAACAGTGAATGCCTCTAGCACTATGCTTTAAAAAGCAGTTATTTGTCACTATAGATTTCTTATCAGATTTAGTTTGTTGCAGAAGAAAAGCCTTTTATTTTAAGTGAAAAAAAGACTTCTGATTTGATGTAGTGGCAAGTTTTAAGTTAGAGTTTTCAGCTTCATTTTCTTTTCCCTTCTGTAGTCATGTGAAAGAAATCACAATGGTACAAAGTGAAGGTGCATTCTGTCATGAAAGCAAGCTCTACCACAATAAAAAACCATCAGAATATCATGAACTCCCTACAGTGGTGGTTACCTGCACAAAACCTGTACAAGACTGGGTGTGGGAATATTTCCCCATGGATTGGAGAAGCGCCTATTAGGCTCCAACGTTCTCTGAGGGTCTGGTGACAGTTGTTGCTGAAGGAGAACATGTCAGTTTCTTCAGTGGTGTAGCGACTAATGAGTTGCTTTGTTCTGTAATAAACCACCTCCCACTCACACTCATGCAAGTAGCTTTAAAGTCAGTAGGTCACACATACAATGAAGACTTAAAATAAGAAGGAAAGTTATAGGGAAAAAAAGATGTATTTCATCACAAGGTGGAATGGGATGAAGGACTGTAAAGGGTGGAAAAATGTCTAAAATTCATTATATACATACATGAGACTTTAAAGGCTAAAAATAGGTAAATAAAAACAAGCGAGAATACAGAAAAATATAACTCAAAATAAGTAATTAAAATACTTGTTAAAATAAGAAAGTTCTTTAAAATGAATGTTTTCTTTCTCTAATTATTTTTTGTTTTGGTGTGTGTGTGTGTGTGTGTGTGTGTGTGTGTCTGTGTGTGTATGTGTGTGTCTGTCTGTCTGTGTGTGTGTGTGTGTGTTTGAGATATGGCCTCACAAGATAGCCCTGGTGGAACTCACTATGTAGACCAAGATGACCTCAAACTCACAGACATCTGCCTGCCTCTGCCTCCCATGACCTAGAATTAAAGACATATATCACAATGCTTAGTCAAAAATAGATGAGTTAGAAAAACATAATTATCTGGCATGTCTGTTTGCAAGTCTAAACTACAAACTTTAATCACTCTTTTTGCAAGATGTTTCCTACTTTTATGACTAAGTTCTGTTTGTTGCTATTGGTTTTTTATTGTTATTAAACGTTTTCCATACATCATACATCATTTCTCAGTTGAATTTAGAGTCACTTCCCTTCCTTGCCCCCACCCCACCTGAGTTCCTGCAACTCTGCCATACAGTCTTTGCATTCTTTTCTGTTCTTTCCAGAGTCATTTGTTGTTTGTTTGTTGTGCTGATTGTTCCCAGTCTTTTGTTGTTGTCATATATATATATAATACATATATATACCCCATCTATAATATATATATATATATATATATATTATATATATCAGGTGATATATCACCTTGAATTGAGGATTTTTTTTTTTCTAAAAAGATGTCCATGTTTTCCTTAAGGAACTGCTTGAAGGTTCCTCCTTGGCAAAACCAAACAACCACCAGTCCTGCCCCCATGCTCCACACTGGGATTCCTACCCCCCTCCTATGGTCCCCAAATGAAGTCCAGCAAGTGCATGTCCTATCTTGATCTCGCCCAGCCTCTAGACAACAGGCTGGGTAGTCCAACAATGGCAGACTACACTCTGATGAGGCTGAAATCCCAGTAGCTGCTCAGTCCACAAGCTGGATATTTCAGCAGTCCCCATCTGGCATTGAAGGTTTGGAGGATTCTCAGAGATACATGAGTCTTCAGTCCATATTGGAAGGTTGAAAAGCTGTGTCTCATGTCTTTGAAGGATAGCAAAAGTAGTGGCAGCCACAGAGTAGCTGCACTTGCCAGTAAGAATTGAAGACAGGCAAAACAACAGTGCTTTTTTTTTCTTTTTGTCTTTTTACTAAGATCTCATTTTATACCTGAAGTACAGTTTCTCAGGCCTCACTAATTATTTATTTCTGGTTATACTTTCCCTTTGGATGTTTAAGGCCACACAGTTAGCCCAGATTATCCCATGTCTTTGAAGAATGGCAAAAGCATTGGCACCCACAGAGTAGATGCAATTGCCAATAAGAATTGAAGACAAGCCAAACAACAGTGCTTTCTCTTTTTTTTCTTTTTACTAAAATCTCAAGTTTTATATCTGAAGTACAATTTTTCAGGTCCTACTATTTACTTATGTATTTCTGGGTTTATTTTCCTTTTGGATGCTTAAGGCCACACAGTTCAGATTAGCCAAGGTTTTTGTTTTCTTAAGGTCAGTTGAGGATCTGGACCTCAAGGATCACTCAGGTTTGTTTTTTTTTTATTTGGAGGGGAGAGGGTGGGACCTCCTGACTCCTTTCAGCTTTTCATTTGCCATTACCATCCACTTGAGGACAAAACTCAGGTCTTGCTAGACCAGGATTCCCTTTTAGAAGCATGAGCAGACTTTCCTCTTTATAGACTGGACACTGGCTAAAGTCCCATTAGTGGATCTCCAAGACCTCTCTACACAGGAAGACTGGTGACCCACATTTTTCTATTGTTTTTATTATTTCTTTTCTGTACTTTTGGAGAAAGATCTCACTCTATCGCCCAGGCTGATTTTCTGTCCAAAGCCTCCCACATACTGAGATTATACTCATGTGCCACTATGCCTAGCTATAACTAAATTTTAAGCAAAAGAAATGAGCATTAATCCTGGATCCCCCAAAATAGTTATTAATACAGAAAAACGTAGGGCTCTCTAATGCTAAACCAATATAATACATATGTAGGTGCTGCTGATGCTGTTTTTTTGTCGTTGTTGTTGTTTGTTTTTTCGATGCTGTTTTATATCTTAAGATGAGAGGTTTTTTTTCTTTTTTTAATTTTTTTTTATTAATTTTATTTATTTCTGTATGTGTATGAATGTACTGTCTGCATGCAAGTCTGTGCACCCGTGTCGTGCAATGCCGCGGAGCTCAGAAGAAGGTGTTGGATTCCCCTGGAACTGGAGTTCCCCTGGAATTGGAGTTTTAGATGGTTCTCGGCCGCCACATGGGTGCTGGGGATCAAACCCAGGTCCTCTGCAAGAGCGGTCGGTGCTCTTAACCGGTAGGCCATCTCTCCAGCCCGAGAGTTTTTTTCAAATAGGAATTCTAATATAACACAATACACTGAAGTGTTGTCAAAGATTTTCTGTCTATGTGATGTTTTATTTCTCCAAACACTGGGAAATTCATATATTAATAAACCGAGAAATTTATCAAGGTTGAAATATAAGTTGGTAGAAGAGAAGAGGATATGATTTAGAACACAGACCTCACAGACGTACGTAATAAAGTCTCGTTTCTATTCATTTCCTAAAATAGAGCATCCTTTCATGGAGAGCAAATGCATTTCTCAGTTTTCTCCCACAAGCCATTCGAGTGCAAAAAAAATCCCTGAGGATCAGGGATTTTTGCCTTTCTATGTGTCTGTATGAAAAAAAAAGTTACTGATTCTATTAAAGATGAGAAGAGGAAAAAGAAAATTGGAATCCTGCGTCTAAGGACTTTCAAGCAGCACACCAAAAGTTTATTTTAAATTCAGAGAGCTGAGCGTGTTTCTGATCATCACTATGAATGCTCTTTTTGTTCTAGTTGTTACAATTGAATTCCACATGATTAGATTTAACAAAAATTTCTATTTGCACTTAACAGCAGTGAAACTGGACCTAATATTTGCTTAAAAGGAAAGCAAGTTCTTTCCACATTACCTGTTAACTGACTCATAACCTATAATCAGAATGCATATACAAAGTGGAACTATCACAGCACAATCAGAGAGCAAGGGTGTGAGGAATCGGGATGCCCTCTCCTCCAGCTGTGGACCTAACTATCACTTAGAGATGAACTTAACCCTAAAGCTTTGTTGTTTTTCTCCTTTGTCAGACCTTGGCCTTTGAGGCCATTCAACCCAATATTCACTTAAGTTCCATGGCTGTTCAATGCTTGTGTTAGTTATCCACTGCTGTGTAACAAATCACTATAGTCAGCCCTTAAAATAGCACACATTTATTGTCTCAGCATTTCTGTGGGCAAAAATCTGCACAACACCCAGATGTGTTCCCCACTTAGACCATGTCTTGAAAAACTGTTCCATGTCAGCCAGGGTCAACATCCCATTCTCAGACTGTCTGGGGGAAAGATCCACTTCCAAGCTCATGTGGCTTTTGTGGCATTTGGCTCCTTCTGGGGTGGAGGACTGAGGGGCATAAGTCCTTTCCAGTTGATGGACAAACACTGCATTTTGTTTCTTGCCCTGTCTCTCCACAGGGGAGTTTAATTTATGAGCCCCAGTGGGGGTCAGAGGGAGTCAACAGAGGCAGAGAAAGAGCCAAAGAGCAAGATCTCCTAAAATTTAACCGCAGGAGGGACATTTCACCACTTACACCGGACTCTGTAAGTTAGAAGCAAATAGCAGATCATACTCACTTATGGAGAAGAGTCACATAAGGCTGAGAATACCAGGAA
The DNA here is from genome assembly GCA_009823505.1 of Rhizomys pruinosus. Taxonomy (NCBI): domain Eukaryota; kingdom Metazoa; phylum Chordata; class Mammalia; order Rodentia; family Spalacidae; genus Rhizomys; species Rhizomys pruinosus. The sequence goes on along the minus strand of VZQC01014996.1, from coordinate 201,809 downwards.
GAGGAGCTCTTGGTGTAGAGTTGTCACCCCAGTGCTCTGTAGGTCCACAGCCTTGTGTCAGTCATCAGCCATCCACCAACTACAATCACATTCTCAGAAGCTCACTTCTGTCATAAGAAGTTGATCTTGGTGCTGTGTGACTGATGGACTAGCCACGTAAGCAGTGTGCAGCCTCATCCTTTTTTAATTCATGCTAATTCTCTTTTTTAACATGCTATCAAACAGTGGGTTTAGTTATGGTGTATTCGTACATATGTGCCATTGTTCTTTGTTCTTAGCCCGCTCCATTCCTTTCCTTTCCCCGCTCCTCTCCTTTTCTTGGTCCCCTTCTCCTCTCAAAACACTTCCTCCTGCTGTCATGTCATTTGTATTCTATTCCTTCACAATTCTCCACTCCCTCAAGACTACTCCCCTTTCATGGACCCTTTCTACTTTCATGTCTACTCCTTAACAGTCTCTTTTTACTTCCAAGTTACATGAGTACACACACACACACACACACACACACACACACAAACGTGTGCACGTGCTTACGCAAAGATTGTGCATATGAGAGAAAAGGTGGTATTTGTCTTTCTGAGCCTGGCCTGTTTCATTTAACATGATGGTCTCCAAGGTCTGCCTCATTTACCATATGCAAATACTTGCCAGGGAATCTGATCCTTGTTTTCCACACATGAATCATTCACCCTCCTCACACATTCTCTACTTTTGGACTCCTGCATGAGTATACTGCTCCCTGGAAACATTGACTCTCAACCTGAGTCTCTTTCTAGGCTTTTCCATAATTGGTCAAGTGAATATTTTAGAAGTTATAATTGGTTAGTAGTTTATATTTGTACCAGAGCTGTAGACTCCTGTCTGCTTTTCAGACCTAATACTTGGAATGTGTCTCCCAATTTCCTGAGTAATCAGTCTCAGGGCTTATTTACCAGGGTAGCCTCTGCTGTCCTCCTGAAACCCAAGGGCCTCCAGGCTTCCTGGTTGCAACCCTTTGCGCTTCAGCTTCTCCTGGCAATAACTGAGTCTCAGTTCTGCTGTAGGTATAGTGTCCAACAGCAACAAAAGTTATAGCCCTTAAATCCCCAACTAGTTGTAGTTCCCTGTATAATTGTAGTCATAATAAGGACCTAAGAAAATTCAAATATTTACTTATTGAAACACAAACCTATAATGATGAGAAAAGGAGATTTTTAAATCAAAATAAATGTGGGAATTTTTTAATGGTTGGTGCTATGGTTTTCAACTTCTTCTTGTGGAAGTGTCATTTTTTTTAATGGGATAAGAAGAGGAAAAGACAGTTCTATGCAGAGTTGAACATTATTTCTTTGTTTTTTGTTAATTTTTTTTTAATGATTTTATTTTTGTATGTGGTATGGAATGTATGTCTGCATGCAGGTCTGTGCACCCGTGTCGTGCAATGCCGCGGAGGTCAGAAGAGGGTCCTCGGAGATTCCCCTGGAACTGGAGTTCTCCGTAGAATTGAGTTACAGACGGTTTTCTAGCCGCCATGTGGGCGCTGAAGATCGAACCACCCCGGGTCCTGCTGTAAGAGCGTCGGTGCTCTTAACCGCTAGCTATCTCTCCAGTCCCAGAGTTTTGAACATTATTTCAAAACACAGACTTTTGTAGGCTGGAAATGTTGCCCAGGGAACAGCAGAGCCTAGGTTCAGTCCTCAGCACTAAAAGCCAAAGAATGTGGTTTTAATAGTGTCTTTGCTTTTTCTTTTGCCTGTGAACCTCCTATTCCATTCATTTTTTGTACATGTCAAGTTCTCATGAGTATTTGAAGTCTATTCAATTGATACTTCCTTCATGGGACTCCTCATCTTCTTATCTACCCGTATCCTCTCAAAACCCCCAGAGACAACACATAACACCAGGTTATCATGGCCATTATATTTCATGAGCTCCTTATGAGTTCACAAAATGGCTGTAAGTGTCCCTCCATCAAAAGTGGCTTTTGCACTTTTTTATTAAATAAGGCATGTGCAGTATCCATGTCTTTTAGTAAACAATGTGAAATATTAATGTTCAAACTTTTGTTATGAATAGATGACATCAGTTTTAGTAAGACAGAATTGGTAATGTTGACCTCAGTTGTGATTGAAGAATTATTTAAGTAGAAATGTGATATTATTTATTAATTATATAAGAAACAAATTGCAAAAAGCATTTTCTGAAGTATCCAACACAGCTTAACATATAATAAATAAGGTTTTTAGCTTTTTTGCCTTATCTTCCTAGTTTAGTTTTATTACTTTAATGTTTATAAATGTATATCTCTTTAAATAGTATTGTATTTTATTTGAATTAATTAATTAAAGGTGCAATAGGCCAGGCATGGTGGGACAGACCTGTAGCACAAGCACTTGGGAGCTAAGGCAGAAAATCACCATGAATTCAAAGCCAGACCTGTCTACATAACAAGACCATGTCTTAAAATACATACTAAGCAAACAGACACAAAGACATAATGGCATTTGAAGTACTTTGAATGTCTAAAGTATTATAAGACTGAAGAATCAGTATCATGGCTACCAAAGATGACTGAGCTCTCCTTAGGGAGGGTGGACTGAGATCACTGGAGGGGTTATAAGAAAGCTATGCAACACTGGGCTTCTTCGGGTGGAATCTTATTTCAGGTGGGAACTTTTCCCAGCAGTTGAGACTGTCACTGGAAGATGATGCTGGGCTGTCAGCCCTCCCTAAGGATTATGTCAGCAGGAGAATTCTTCCTCCCCCAAAGCATGCTTCCTTCTAGGGAAGCCCAGACCTCATGATCTACCAATGGGGCATAAACTACAAATGTCCTCATTGATAGACAAACTTGAGAGTCCATCCATCCACCTCTGGAGCTTCATTGGAACTTTGTTGCTATTGAACTTGCATCCAGTCTTGCTTCTTTTACTTTCTTTCATGGATGTTGTTGCTAAAATTTTTCCCTTATAAAAACCTTACTTACCAACTCCCATTGCAGAGTCTGCTTCTCAAGGAATGTAATTTGAGACAAACATTAAAATGCTCTTTGAAAAACATAAAATTTCAACAAAGAGATAAATGTATGATTCTTTGATACTTTTCCCTAGAGAAAAATTTTCCAACTTTTGGGACTGCTGGCATTATGGGTATGTGTTAGATAACTGTGCATTGAAGGATGTTCTGCAACGAGCTTGGCCTCAACTGCTGGATGCCAAGACTGCATGCACACACACTTACTATGGAACAAACATGTCTCATATCTCCATGTGACAAACGAGCAATTGGAAGCAAGGTCTCTCCATCAGGTTGCCTTCTTTTAAACACGTTCTTTTTAAATTTGTTATTTTTTATGTTCATAATGTGGTATGAATGTACCAGTCTGCAAGCAGGTTTGTGCACCGTGTCGTGCCAATGCCACGGAGTCAGAAGAGGGTGTCGGATTCTCCCTGGAAACTGAGTTACAGACGGTTCTTAGCCTCCATGTGGGTGCTGGGGATTGAACAGGGTCCTCTGCAAGAGCATCGGTGCTCTTACCAGGCTAGGCATTCTCATGCAGGTTGCCTTCTTAATAACTATGTGTATGCCTATCAAACAGTGCAGCTGTCAGCTTTGCAGTGGACAGCAATGATTGCAAATACTCATGGCCTGGCAAAGATCAGATAATAATGATGGTTGAATGCCAAGATGTTAATGAGAAATATATACTGCTCCATTCAGGACTCAGAGAATATCATAGAAGATAAGATGGACAGAATGTGAAAGCTAGAAGAAGGTGGAGGGCATTGTGAAGTGCTGATTTCTGGGCATGACACGTCTGTTTCACACATGAACTCTTAGCATCTGTGACTAATTTACACAATATTGGGACCATAGACACCATATCTAACATGGAAATGGGAGGAGTGGTGGGGCTCCAGTCCTCCAGGCAGTTTCTCAGTGGTATAGCCTTACAGTGCTCATACTCCTGTAAATGAATCTGGCCCATGTTCCTGTAGCTACTTTAAGAAGTACATTGGACACACACACACACACACACACACACACACACACAAGTAACAAAGAAAGACAAGAAAGTAGAGGGAATTAGCTGGGAAGAGGAAAGCATTAGTGGGAATGGGAAAAGGACCAGAGAGCATAATGAGCACAGGGGATGAATAAGACAGAAACACCTCACGTACGCGCTTGAAAGTGTCATAATGAAACCTGCTATATTGTGGTAATTAGATATATGAAAAGAAACAAGGAAGTAAAGAGAAAACTCACAAAGTGGGAGGAAAACCTTCACCACAGATACATCTGACAAAAGCATAAGATTCCAGAACAATAAACTACGTCAAAAAACAGAAGAAAGAAAACAAAATGAATCACCAGCAAAAGAATGGAGCAAAGAGCTGACAGAGAACTTCACAAGTGAGGAATAAGAGATGGCTGAGAAGCATCTTAAAAGTGTTCCATGTCACGCGTAAGAATTAAGGAAATGCAAATTAAAACCAGTTAGATATCATCTCACTCCGATAAGACGTGGCTAGGATCAAGAAAACAAATTGAATACCAGGTGCTGGAAAGGTTGTGGGAAAGGGGAACACTCTTCCACTGCGGGTGGGAATGTAAAATAATGTACAACCCCTATGGGAAAACAGTGTGGAGAACCCTTGGAAGACGCAAAAGGAGCTTGCCACCTGACCCATCCATATCACTCCTGGGTAAAATATACGCACAAGCTCATCTTACCACAGAGATATAATGCCACAGCCATATTTATTGCAACTCTCTTCATGATAGCAAAGAGCTAAACCAACCCAACGCCCCTCAAATGAACAAAGTGGATAGAGAAATGTGGTATATCTACACAGTGGTGCTCTATGCAACAGTAAAGAAAGATGACATGAACTTTGCAGGTAAATGGTTGGAGCTAGAAGATATCATGCTAAGTGAAGTAACACAGTCCCAGAAAAAAAAAAAAAAACGACGAATGGTATCCCTCATCTGTGGATGCTAGTGCCAATTACCTAGTTGTAAGTATTTCTTGTGCATGGCAGCTTGAGCTTTTGTCCAAGTATTTGGGAGTGATGCATATTGGAAGGAATAACAACAACAACAACTGAAAAGTCTGCGTCAAAGAACTGACTAAAATGGTGAACTTCTCCATTGAGAATTTTGAGACAGAAAAAGATGAAAAACATGTTCGGCAGAATTCATGAGCTCTGGTGGGGTGGTAGAGAGAGGATAACAGGTCTGGATTTGATTTGTAATGTAATCTTATATAAAATGCACAGAGCTTCAACAAAAAAATAAAAATAAAAAATAAAGGCATTTTTAAATCTCCAATTGAGAACCACTGCCCGTCACCCTATGCTACCAAAGGAGAATGAAGAACTGTAGAAGTGAGCTGGAGCAGCCCAGACATGAACAGCAAGCTGCACATAGGCACCTCAGGTAAAGGGCCATAGGCACTGACCAGCTGGCACAGAGAGGAGGATGCCTTGCTCTTCCTCCGCGATCACCACATCCACATGCCACCTCCTCAATTAGCCACTCATCTATTCATGGACAATTACTTGGTTTGCTATTGTGGCTAGTGATGCAATTTTGACATGAAGGTCAGCAGTTATTTTTCTTTTAAGGGTTCTATAATGTCAGTGTTTAATCATACATATAGGATCCAATATTTATAGACTTCTAGATGGTGTCAAGTGCTCAATAGTACTTAATAAGCAATAAGAAAGATTCTCCAATTCCAAGAAAGCGTTTTAGTTGTTACTGTTGTTTTGTTGAATTTGTAAAGCAATTTTTATATTTAAAGTTTTAAAGGATTTCCTAATTTGCATTAAATGTCCTGTGCATCCAATTAACTAGTAGAAGAATTTCTTCCTCGTGTAATTGTTAGTTGCTGGGCAGACTGCAATGTGAAAATTCTAGGGCAGCTCCTCAACTCTTGAATTCTTTTAAATACATGGATATATTCACCAAGTCATTCTAATTGTCTCTACTATTGTCACTGTGACTGTCACCAATCACATGACTATTTTCTTCTTTTATTGAAATATTATTGGAAGACAATAAAAGCTGTGTGTATTTAAGGCATATATCTTGATGAGTTTGAAGATAAGTAATGACTCAGAAACCATCACATAAATAACTATAAAGTTAATCATGACTTCCAAAAATTCCCATCTTTGTGTGCATGGATGTCTACAAAATAAGAATAAGATCTGCACCCAACTAATTTTAATTGTACATTTCAGTTTTGTTAGCTTTGGGCATGATGCTATTAAGAGACTTTAGATGACTTCATTTTGCATGTCAAACCATGTACCTTTCAACGGTATCTCCCTTCTGTCCCTTCTCCTAACCTGATAACTGACAGTGTACTCTCTATTTCAGTTTGACTATGAGGTTTCTGGTACAAGTTGGATCCTGTGATATTTTTATTCTGCTTCTGACTTGCTTAAATTATAATACCCTCTAAGTTCATTTATTTTGTAGCAAATGGCAGGATATCCTTTTTGAAAACTGAAGGACTTGATTTGAGATCTCTTGAGCCCAGCGGCAGGAAGAGGGGAAGACAGGTAGGAACTGGGTGCCTTGGCGAGCTGATTGCTGATCGTTTGGTCCTGCTGTCTTTGGTTTGATTGGCCTTTGTGGCTGTGAGGTTGGAGTTATCCCCCCAGCTGGGATTAAAGGTGTGGTCTTTGGCTTGATTAGATCTAGTGGCTGTGGGGGCGGAGTTATCCTCCCAGCCGGTATTAAAGGCACGCTTGTGTGACTCTTGAGATTTGAGATCTCTTGAGCCCAGTGGCAGGAAGAGGGGAAGACAGGTAGGAACTGGGTGCCTTGGCGAGCTGATTGCTGATCGTTTGGTCCTGCTGTCGTTGGTTTTATTGGCCTTTGTGGCTGTGAGTTGGTGTATCCCCCAGCGGGGATTAAAGGTGTGGGTTTGGGCTGATTGAATCTAGTGGCTGTGGGGGCGGCGTTCTCCTCCCAGCCGGTATTAAAGGCACGCTTGTGTGACTCTTGCGATTTTTTGAGACGATCTCTTGAGCCCCGCGGCCGGTGCCCGGGGCGCGGGCTGCAAGAGCCCCCCCCCCCCCCCCTCCCAACTGAGATTACGAAGAAACAACTGAAGGAGGCAAGCAAGCACGCCTTCAACACATTGAAGCGGCATTCAGGACGCAATGGGAATATAGGCAAGGTGAAGCCCATGTGCCAGGATCACGAAGAAGAAACTACACTGAAAGGTGCAGGATAAGCCCACGCCAAGCTGTTATCAACCCTATGGACTACTCCTGCAGTGGGATCCCCCCGGGGATGCCCCCAGGACACCGACATCAGAAACACAATTGGGAACATACGTAAAGAACTACAAGAATCAATAAAAACAAATTAAAGAACTAAAAGAAAAGAGAAATGAGACCGAGAGAGAGAGAATGACAAACTCCGGAGGAAGATAGAAAAAACACTGAAAAAAATCCCATGCTGAAAAAAGAAAAAAGAAACAACCAGCAAACAAAGAGCTACAAAAGAGATCGAGAAGCGCCAAAAAGAAAAAGAAACACAACTAAAGAATCAAAGAGGAAGGAAAAAAAGGAAATCAAACACTCATCCATTCAAGAGGAAAGGAATGAAAAAAAGCCTCAGAAGCAGAAGGGAGGAAGCAGAACAAAGAATAGCAGACCTGGAGGACAACACAGAACACTAAAAACCTCAAGGCAAGATTATGAAAAATTTAAAATACACAAACATGGAACAACCAGGACTGTGGGACACCATGAAAAGATCCAAACTCCGCAGCATAGGAATAGAGGAAAGGAGAAGAATCCCAAGAGAAAGGTATTGACCAGATCCGTCACAGAATAATAGATGAAAACTTAACCAAACTAAAAAAGGACAAACAATACCAATACAGAACACATAGAACTCCAAACAGACAAGATCAGAAAAGAATTCTCCACACCACATCACAGTTAAAAGGCTTGGACCAGCCCAAAAACAAAGAGAAAATTTCTTAAAGCGACAAGAGAAAACAAGTGACCTAGAAGGGAAACCTACAGAATAACAACGGACTTCTCACAGCGAACGATGAAGGCAAGAAGAACCTGGAGCAAAGCTTCCCAGTGTTTGAGGGACAAGGGGATCCCAGCCGCGGTGTACTATACCCGCAAAATGTCAATCCATAGTGGAAGGAGAGAGGAAATCTTTCCATGACATAAACAACTTGAAAAATACATGTCCGGAAAAACCAACCCGTCAGAGAAATACTTGAAGCAAGCCCAAAGAAACAGAAGAAAGGAGCAACCAAACCCAGGCAACTAGAAGGAGAAATCAATAAAAGCCATAACTGCAGAAAGTAGAAACCTAAATCAAACCTGCAGATGGATAATAAGGCAAAAGGAAGCAACACAAACCGATCATCATACCTTAAATATGAATGGACTAATTCCCCAATCAAAAGACATAGCACTGGGAGACTGGATAGGAACAGATCCATCGATTATGCTGTCAGCAAGAAACATCTTACCTTCAAGGACACGCACCATCTTATAGGACCATCTTAAGGTGAGGGATGGAAAAAATATTCCAAGCAAAATGGTACCAAAAAAAAGCGGTGTTGCTATTTTAATATCGGATAAATGACTTCAAAGTAAAAGAAATACAACGATAGAGACAAGAAGGCCAGTTACATTTTCATCAAAGGAAACAAATCCACCAGAAAGATTTCACAGATTATGATAATATATGCCCAAATTCTGGCTGCACCAAACTTAAGAAGACAATTCTCTCCCAGGACCACAAGTCACAGACTTAACCGCACACTCATAGTGGGGGAAGATTTATCAATACCCCACTGAGGCCTCTTGGATAGGTCAACGGAACAAAAAATAAAACTAGAGAGACATCTGAACATGAACGATATGATAGACCAAATGGACATCATAGACCTCTACCGAACTATTCCATCCTAATACCAGAGAAAATACACTTTCTAGCGAGCACCCCACGGACATTCTCCAAAATCGACCACCATCTGGGACACAGAAAGAAAACCCTAAAAATACAAAAAAATTGAAATAAGTTCATGCATCCTGTCAGACCACGTGCAATGAAGTCAACATCAACAACCAGGAAACCACCTCACCTATGGAACTAAGAACACAGAGAAAAAAACAAAAAAACACTCCTTGAATAATGAATGGGTCAAGGGAAGAGATAAAGAAAGAAAATAAAACATTCCCTGGAACTGAATGACAATGACAATACAACACAACAAACTTATGGATACCTTAAAAGCTGTCCTAAGAGGGAAATTTATTATGCCCTGGGTGCCTACATTAGAAAACAGAAAGAGCCACATGTGTCTGATCTAAACTACAGCTAAAAGCACTTTGAGAGCAAACAGATGAAACTACCTAACAACAGACAATAGGAAGAATAAAAAATAATAGCAAAAATCAATGAAATAGAAACAAAGTAAACAATACAAAAAAATCACTGAAAGCAAAAGTTGGTTCTTTGGAAAGAAATAAACAGATTAGACAGACCTCTAGCCCAGTTAACATAAAAGAAAGAAGAACAACTCCAAATACAATACAATCTGGATGAAAAGGGAAATATCAAAACAACGACAAGGAAAAGAAATCAAGAGAAAATTAGGGAATAATTAACGAAAACTCATATTCTAACACAAAGTCAAAACTAGAAAGAAATGATGAATATTCTGAAATCTTGGGAATCACCAAAGCTTGGCCAAGAGGAGACAAGCAGCTTGAAACAGACCCAACATAAATGAAGAAATAGAGGATGTAAATAAAAGCTTCCCTAAAAAAGCCCAGGCACAGACGTTTTCACACGCAGAACTCATAAAACATTTCAAAAAGACCTACAACCAGTATTTCTGAAACTGTTTAGAAGATATACAATCAGAGGGAATTCTCCCAAGATTCCTTCTATGAAGCCAACATCACTCTTTACCAAAACCAGGCAAAGATAACAACCAAAAAGGATGAATTATAACCATCTCTCCTCATTATGATATACAAGATGCCAAAAATTCTTAACAGAATACTGTGTGAAATGCATGCAGAGCCCACATCAAGAAGATATCCACACATGACCAAGTTGGATTCATACCAGAGTCGCAGGGATGGTTAACATACGAAAAATCAAATAAACTCATCAAACACATAAACGGAAAAAATGAAAGACAAAAACCACTACCATCATCCATTGATGGAAAAAAGCCTTGACAAAATCAACCCCAATCTTAAAAAAAAAAAAAGGTCCTAGAAGGAATTGGATTGGAGGGAATCAATTCCCTCAATGTAATATTAAAGCCATATAGGAAAACCCACAGCCATATCATCCTAAAATGGGGAAATGATGGAAGGACATTCCTTTAAAGGTAGGAATCGGCAAGGCTCCCCCCTATCACCAACCCTCTTCATATAGTGCTTGAACACACTTGCTAGAGCAAATAAGGCAAGAAAAGGATAGTACAAGGAGTACTAATTGGAAGAGGAGTCAAAACTATCCCTATTTGCTGATGGAATATGAGTTGTTTCTTAAGAGATGCAAAAAACTCCACCAGAAAAACTCTAGAAACGATTAACAGCTTCAGCAAAGTGGCAGGAATCAAAATAACCTTAGAAAATCAATGGCCTTTCTTACACACACAACAAGCAACTGAAGAAAGATACAATGAGACCTCCCACTCACACATACCTTCAAAAACAATAAAGATACTAGAACAAACCTAACCAAAGACCACCAAAGCCTCTCAACAAAAATTTAAACCCTTAAAAGAAAGAAATTGAAAAGACATCAGAAGATGGAAAAAACCTCCCATGCTCATGGGATTGGGAAAATTAAACATTGTAAAAAATGTCCCATTTTACCAAAACGAATCCTGTAATAGATTTAATGCAATCCCAATCAAAATCCTCAAGAGATTTCTTCAACAGGCTTGAGAACAAAAGTTCTTAAATTCATTGGAAAAAAAAGACCCGAGTATTAGATAGTCTTGGTAAAAGCATTGCTTACACACGGAGGATACAGTCTTGATAAAGATTTACGTCTCAACACTATTAGGCTAGACTAGAACCAAGGCGTATAGGCCATAACAATCAAAGTTCCGATCTAACATTTGGGGACATAAAAACAGACTCGTTGTACTTTCCTATAACTAGACATCTGCAAGAATATTCAAACAGCACATATAATTAAAGCACTCTTTGAAGGGCAATGAACCCGTGGAGAAGAAGACAGCTATTTCAGCGTGTTGCAAACTGAACCACAGCAGAAGAAGTAGCAAATAAAACCACCTCCTCGCCGTAACCAAAGAGTCATTACCGTGATTAAGCCTAAGATAGAAACCGGGAAAAGTCGAGTGTAGAAAGTAAACCATTGGGCACTATCAGGAGATAGGCCTGGAGAACTCTAACGACGATGGCTGCAAACAGTGTAAGTCGAAATTGAACAAGGAGCCAAATCAAAAGCTCCTGTACTCGAAAAGAACATCACAGGAAGTGAAGATCCTTTATACCAGAGCTGGGGAGAAACTTCACTGTCAGGTATCATCTAGACAAACGTTCTGAAGTATACTACAAAAAACAAGACCTGACAAATGACAACAAACACCGCTCAAAATGCCAAAACTGAAACAGTAGATTCAGCCACTTATGAATAGAGATGTCTGAAGAAACCCTCAAGAACTGCTCAACATCACTAATCAGAAGGAAATGCAAATCAAAACACTTTAGATATCCATCTTACTCCATAAGCTGCTCAGATCAAAACAATATGAATACCAAGTGCTGGAGAGGTTGTGGGAAAGGGGAACACCCCATCCACTTGCTGGTGGGAATTGTAACTCCGTACAGCCACTATGGTAAAGCAAGTGTGGAGAACCATTGGAAGGCTTGGAAATGAATGAACTTGCCACCCGACCCAGCCCATACCACTCATGGAAGCATAGTACCAAAGAACCTAACGCCACAAGAGATAAGTGCACAGGCACCAGGTTTATTTCAGCTCTCTGTCACAATAGCAAAGAGCTGGGAACCAACACCTACAAGTGTCCCTCAACCGACAGAAATGGATAGAGAAAATCGTGGTACATCTACACAATGGAGTTCCTATGGCAGCAGTAAAGAAAGACGAACATACGATGTTGCAGGAAAATGGCTGGAGCTAGAGGAAATCATGCGCGATGAAGAGAGTAACACATCCCAGAAAAATACAAACGACGAATGGTAAGCCCTCATCTGTGGATGCTAGTGCCAATTACCCAGTTGTAACGTATTTCTTGTGAGGGCCCCCTGAGCTTCGTACAAAGCAGTTGGACATAATGCATTTTGGAAACAACAACAACAACAGAAAATATGCATCAAAGAACTGACTGAAACAGTGAAACTTCTGCTCAAACAGTCGACGTCCCCATGGAAAAAATTGAGAAAAACTAAGAGATGGAAAGCATGTTTTGAAGAAATGCACGAGCTTGACGGGGTGGGGGAATGAGCGGGAACACGGGTCTAGATTTGTTAAAAATAAAAAATTTTTTTAAAAAAAAATAAAAATAAAAATAAAATGGATACAAGCCTGGAAAAAAAAAATAGAATACTTAAAAAAAAAAAAGAAAACTGAAGGACTTTTGTGGATATACCAAATTTTCCTTATCTCTTCATCTGCCCATGAACAGTTAGGTAGTTCCCTATTGTACCTCATTCTGCAATGATATGGAAGTGTAACCATCTTGGAAAAGCACCATAGTTTCGAGCTGGAGAGATGGCTCAGTGGTTAAGAGCACTGACTGCTCTTACAGAGAACCCAGGTTCGATTCCCAGCACCCACATGGCAGCTAAGAACTGTCTTAAGCGGCATATGTGGCGCCATCCCTTTGATCCTAGCACTGGGAGGCAGAGGCAGGCAGATCTCTGTGAGTATGAGGAAAGCCTGGTCTACGAGTGAGTTCCAGGCCAGCTGGGGCTATGGGGACCTTGTCTCAAAAGACAAAAAAAAAAAAAAAAAAAAAAATAGTGCCAAGGCATGGTGAGCACGCCTTTAATCCCAACACTTGGGAGGCAGAGGCAGGCAGATCTCTGTGAGTTCAAGGCCAGCCAGGTCTACAGAGCGAGCTACAGGCCAACTGGGACTAAAGGGAGACCCTGGCTCAAAAATAATCCCCCTAAAAAAAACCACATGTTTTTCAAATATTTTGAGTATATTCTTCCAAGTAGGATTGTTGAACCACATGATAGTAGTTCTAGTTGGAATCTTTATATTCTCCATACTGTTTTCTGTAGTGGTACAATAATTTACTCTCCAATAGGATTAAACGTGTAACAGTTCCTTTTTTCCCTTACATGTTTTAAATTCACATAATTTTACTTTTCATTTTATTTTATTTGCTATCTGTTTACACCATAGCAGGCTTCCATGTGGCATTTTCATACATACTAAATTTGATTGACATCTCCCACTCCCACCTCTCCAACTCCTTACTACCAATGCGTTCTCAAACCCTTCTACCTCAGATAGTTCCCCTTTCACTTTCATATCTCATGTACTCTATTGCTTTCCTACACCCTCCCCCTTAAAGACTCTCTTTTCCCTTCTCATGGGCCCTTTTGTAGTTCCCTGGCATCTATGCACACTCCATGCAAAAACACATATGTAAAAATTAGACAATCTGGGGCTGGAGAGATGGCTTAGCGGTTAAGAGTGCCAACTGCTCTTGCAGAGGACCCGGGTTCAATCCCCCAGCACCCACATGGCAGCTGAGACCCGTATTTAACTCCAGTTCCAGGGGAATCCGACGCCCTCTTCTGACCTCCTCGGCATTGCACAACGCGGGTGCACAAACGTACATGCAGACAGTACATTCATACACGTAAAAAATAAATAAACTTTTTTTAAGTTTAAAAAAAATTAGACAATCTGTATATGAGAGATGTGGGGTTTGTCTTTCAGAGCCTGAGTCATCTCACTTACTAAAATATTTTTCATTTCTATCAATTTTCCTAAAAATCTCATTATTTCATCTCTCTTTATAACTAAATAAAATGCCATTCTGTCTACACACCATTCTTTACCCTTCCCAATAGTTCTTATCTTTTGAACCTTGTGTAAATAGGCATGCTCATGAGTGTAAGGTCATATATTATTGTAGCTTTCACTTGCTTTTCTATTCAAATAATTCTAAAAAAAAAAAATATTCAGGGCGGGGCTGGAGAGATGGCCTAGTGGCTAAGAGCGCCGACCGCTCTTGCAGAGGACCCGGGTTCGATCCCCAGCACCCACATGACGGCCAAGAACCGTCTGAAACTCCAATTCCAGGAGAACTCCAGTTCCAGAGGAATCCGACGCCCTCTTCTGACCTCCACCGCATTGCACGACACGGGTGCACAGACCTGCATACAGACAGTACATTCATACATATACAGAAATAAATAAAATTAATAAAAATAATTAAAAAATTAAAAAAATATTCAGGGGCTGAAGAGATGGCTCAGCTGTTAAGAGCACAGACTGCTCTTGCAGAGGACCTGGGTTCAATTCCCAGCACCCACGTGGTGGCTAAGAACCGTCTTTAACTCCAGTTCCAGGGGAATCCACGACCTCTCCTAACCTCTGAGGCATTGCACCAACCTAAATGCAGACAGTACACTCATGCACATAAAAATAAATAAATAAATAAATAAATAAATATTTTTAAAAAGATATATTCAAAAGAAAGGTACTTCTGGCTGGTGAGATGGCTCAGCAAATAAAAGCACTTGCTGTGCAATCCTAGAAGCCCAGAACTCATGAAAAGGTGGAAGGAGAAAATTGACTCCAAAAAGTAAAATGTTGTCCTCTGCCCTCCACATACATGCTGTGGGATACATACGCACAATAATAATAATAATAATAATAATAATAATAATAATTTTTAAAAGATTTTATTCACATTGTGACATGAAATTATTATTTTCAAGCCAGTTAGAAAATAAACAGCTGATTTTCAGTACTATTGTTAACCATTGTCTTTCATTTTAATCTAAGATTTTACATCTCTAATATATTTCTGTTAATCAATTTCATTTTCAGTGCTTGCTAATGTGCCCTTGTATCACATAGCTTAGCATCAGGAACATTGTGAGACAAGAAGCAGAAAGAGTAACCCTGAATATAGGTAATTTTTAATCATACCAGACAATTTTTTCCCATGAAGAATTTATAACTTTCTCATTTCAAATCAAATGCACTGCTGCAGGAGCACATTCTAATTAGAGCTGTCTGCTCCTAGCAGGGTGTTCTATCCCACACCAATGTGTGGTGAAACATTTTAATTCATTTTAACCATGTAATTTGTTCCTGCACTCAAATTCTAGGCAAAGAGCAGTGGGTGTCATTGGAGATTTTTCTTAGACAATTAGAGCAAGGAAAGTTTTAAAAAGAATTCAGTAAGTGGAAACTAAAGATCTCTAATTAAGAAATATTAATCTAGGACAGGCAGTGAGCAAAATGGGTGACCACGTACTCAGACCATGCTTATTGGAACAGCTGACCCTAGAAAAACCGCTGTTGTTGCCTTCGTTCAGTAGTGTTACAGCCCTCCTTTCCTACCATCAAATGCCGTGGGTTCACGTACCTGCACATTCAACCATTTGTTCACTCACACCAAAATACTAGTTTTAGAAAAGTATGATGATTTATGCTAAGCACAGCACTGGCCTCTGATCTTAATTTCAGGTGTCTGTAGGTATTGAAAAATACTCTCTAAAGATTTTAAAGTTAATTTTTCTTTGTCTTCCAACAAAAAAGTAATTTATAGAGCAGTCTGCCTTTGTTCCTACCATAAATATTGAGATTATATACAGACATCCCATAGCTTGCAAATTATTGCATTAATTTTAATAACTGAGCAGTTCTGAACACTCAGATTACAAAACAGACACTTTTAATCAACTAGACCGTAGAGCGACATGGTGGTCCTAGACACTTTGTAAGGATGATACATCCATGACAGTCCTTGTATTCTAAATCAGCATGCAAGAGCTCAGAGCAGATGCTGTAAAAGAAGAATAGGGTACTAATTCAAAGTTTTATGATTAGAAATTATTTTAAAGGAAAATATAAGATAATAATTTAAGTGTCAGCAAATGACCCCTGGGAGATAAGCACACACAGAGGCAGGCCATCATCTGCATTTAGAAGCCACCTCCTGTTGGGGGTCTGCAATTCCAGTCCCCCTTATATCCTCTTGAAGGCCAGCTAAACACAAAATACTTTGATAAATCGTTCTTGAACTTTTGACTGCTGATTGCCCCTGCTGATTTTGTCCTTGTCTTTTCTATATCTTGTCTCCTCCACGCCTTTGCTTCAGCTCCACTTTTCCAAATTTCTGTGATAGGGTGAAAGAGCAGACACAGAAAAACTCCATGAAAGACAAAGAGGTACATCCAAATGATCCAAAGGAGGTTACTGCTAAAAGAAATTATGCCCCCCACCGCAGAGATACATGCACGGCCATGTTTATTTCAGCTCTCTTCACAATAGTAAGGAGCTGGAACCAACCCAAATGCCCCTCAACTGACGAGTGGATAGAGAAAATGTGGTACATCTACACAATGGAGTTCTATGCAGCAGTAAAGAAAGATGACATCATGAGCTTTGCATGAAAATGGCTGGAGCTAGAAGACATCATGCTGAGTGAAGTAACACAGTCCCAGAAAAACAAACGATGAATGGTATCCCTCATCTGTGGATAGTAGTGCCAATTACCTAGTTGTAAGTATTTCTGCTCCATGGCCCCTTGAGCTTTTGTCCAAGCAGTTGGGAGTGATGCATATTGGAAACAACAACAACAACAACAACAACAGAAAGGACTGCATCAAAGAACTGACTGAAACAGTGAACTTCTGCTCAAAACAATTTCCACATGGAGAATATTGAGAAAGACTGAGAAAGAGATGAAAAGCATGTTTGGCAGAATACATGAGCTCTGGTGGGGTGGGGGCATAAGGTGGGGAACACAGGTCTAGATTTCGTAATCTTGTACAAAATATATATTTAAATAAAGAAAGAAAGAAATTATGCCATTACAAGCACACACATGTAAACATAAAAACACACACAGTGGATGAACTTGCACTGAGGAATGTCCTCGAACACTAACTTAACATAAATAACAGAATGCATGAAATTCTGTACGGAGGCTATGCAAGGGCGTGGAGGGTAAGGGGTAGAAAGATGACTGACATGTTCAGCCTGAAATACACAAACATTCAGTAAAAATATTTTTAAAAATGTACACACATGCATACAAACACAAAAAGCACACAAACATTTATACACATACACAAACACAATCATACATATACATCCACACACAAAGCATTCACATATACATATACATACACAAACACATACACAAAACACATACCATCACATCCATATATAGACATACATACATAAACATAAACTCGCACATGCAGAAGGTTTTTCACGGTAAGATGAACATGAGCTGCTTCAAATTTCAAACTGAATAAACCTGTTGACACATCGAAACCTATGCACAAGCACATGTGACAGACGTTATCTCTGAAAAATGTCAGAATGCAATGCCAAACGATGTATTTCAGGTATTTCACAACTATTCCCTACTTCATTCAGAACTAAGTCTAAATTCTGGGGACTATGGAAAAAATTCCTAGGCCTAGAACCACAGCATTTGGTGACCATGGGTAGCATGGTGGAGTGCCTCAACTATGATTGAGCCTGGGATATATATAGACTGCTAAGAACAAGCACCATATGGGAAGAGAAATGATCTGTGGTCTCCAAATGGACACAAACCACTCATTTCCTATGCGAGCTTGTCCTGGAAGCAATGCTCAGAACTTTGACAGTAGCATAAATGATGCCCTTATGAAGCGTGGATAAGCAGCTTGAGAGGAAAGCTATAGATGCCATTAGAGACACTTTTCAGGGATTATTGCTTAGTAATAGCTTGTCAGCCTTATTTCATCCTTTCTATTAAAAGAGCATAGAGGAAGAAATTTCACCTGTAAACAGTCAACTCCAAGCACATTTCAAATCAGCACAGCATGACAGAGAGTCATAAATAATGCATGAAGTGATGCTTCAAAATGAATGGCCACATTATCCATAGTTTACCAAAGGTTCATTTATGTTTATTCACCACTGGGTGCCTGTTGAATATAGGCATCTCTCTAAATATTCACCAGGACTAGGTTTTCTACAGCTCCTACTAATTATGATGCTATAAAATCATCACAAACCATATGACTGCTGTATGGTTTACTAAGAGAGCACACATAGAATCCAAAGGCAATGTGTCCAGTACATGCGCCACACACATATTTAAAAACTAACACAGATTCTGTGTTTTTGTGCCCAATGCTGTTACAGTATTTTGATTGCCTCGAGTGACTCTTTCCTATCACAGAAGACAAGAAAATCATTGGTGTTTTCTCATATTGCACCCAGATCATCAAAAAAGCTTAATAAGGCCAATAAAGCCATAATCCTCAATTAAACTGGTTTTCTAGAAATTTCTGCTTCCTCAGATATTTCAATTTACTAAATCAAAACAAAGAGTTTTTAACTCATTTCATAGGAACTCTTGGTGATCCTCGTACTAAGTAAAGAGACTGAAGCCTTCTGCTAAAGTAATTTTGTGATTGGACTGTGATTTGTGTTATTAATATCCACTTCAATCGTCACTTATCACTTGTTTATTTCCTTCTTTTCTTTCTGAATACCTAAAGAAATACAATCATATGGTGAATACGGAAGCCATAAGAATCATTTTTAGATGTTTCCCATTTGTTCACATATGAGGAAACTGTTCCTCAGTGTCACAAGGCAAGGACTAGTGTGACCCCTAAAAGGCATGGACTCCTGGGAGGTCTGTAATCATTGAAGGTACTGCCATTGGAAGGGATTGCAGTAGTTCTTGTGGAGCTCAGTTCTCATGAGAAAGCTTATACAACAAAGCAAGACTGCCCCTGCCCCTAGTCTATAGCATCCTTTTTCTCAATCTTCTTCCCTTCTGTCTTGTATTCCCACCATGATGTATTTTGGCTATGGTGACCCTGGTGACTTTGGTATCTTGAAAATACAGAGACTTGTTTATAAACTCATTTCTTTTTCTTTTTTTTTAATTTATTTTATTTTATTTATTTCTGTATGTGTATCAATGTACTGTCTGCATGCAGGTTTGTGCACCCATGTCATGCAATGCTGTGGAGGTCAGAAGAGGGTCTCAGATTCCCCTGGAACTGGAGTTCTCCTGGAATTGGAGTTTCAGACGGTTCTCGGATGCCATGTGGGTGCTGGGGATCTAACCCGGGTCCTCTGCAAGAGCAGTCGGCGCTCTTAACCACTAGGCCATCTCTCCAGCCCATAAACTCATTTTTTTTATGTTACTCAGCTTTGAGCATTTTGTTGTAGCAATAGAAAAATGTCAAAATGCATCTAATTTCAGCAAACAAACTACATCTCTATTTGACATAATATAAATCATTAACTGTAAACAAAAATATATGTTAAATTTGTATTATATAAATTTCACTATGTATAGCAAATAGATTTTTCATTCACAGTTTGATGGGGTTCAATCTTGTCCATTGAAAATTCTCTGATTTGGTTGGGCAAAATAAGCCATAGCCATGAAATAATTAATGAATAAAAGAATGCATAGAGATGGGATTCCTTGCAGAGTGGCTTCTACTGGAAGCATCAAAGTGGTTGCATAGAGAGACGTGTGCTAGAGTTAGGTGAAAGAGCTCATAAAAGATGGATAGTTATAGGGAAGAGGGGATAACTTACAGACAAGCATTAAGATTATAAACTATGGTTTTCAATGCAGAAATATTTAATCTATTTATAATACATTCATACTAAAATATTAAAATCAGCTCATTCAGTATGAGAAGCTTTGTATAAGGCAGGAGGCAGAATTCCTATCATTTTATCTTGAAGACTTTCAAGTCTTCCAATATTTTATTACATACTGACAAAGTTTTTAAAGAAAAAGGGTAGAGACGTGACATGACATAATTATAAACCCAGAACTCAGGAGACTGAGACAAGGGATTAATAGGAGTTCAAGACCAACCTGAACTACACAGGGAATCCAAAGCAAGCTGGGGTTACATAGTAAGACCCTGTCTCAAAAACAAACCAAAAATGGGGCTTATAGGGAAGGCTAGAAATTGATGTCTACAGAAAGCACCTTTCGAAGTTCTTAATCCAGTTGTATTTACTGCCATTACGGAGGTAAGCATGTGCTACAGAATGTGTGAAGAGGTCTGAGAATAACTGTGTCCAACTGTTGTTCATCTTCCACATTTAGAAGGGTTCCTGCTAGCATCATCAGATGGCAAGCACCATTACCTGCTAAGCCATCTTGCTGGCTCATGGAGAACAACCTTTATATTATTTTGTTTTTAAGAATATCTATTTATAAACCATATTTATAGCTACATTTCAGTCTGCCTCAGAAAATACATATTAACATTGTCAAAATGTGAATGGAAATGGATTTTGCAGTTAAATTATATCTTCCTCGTATATTGCATATCCTATGGCAGGTGCTAGTCATGGGATTCTGTATCTAGTACTCCATAAATGCTGAATAAATAAAGAAATAAATATGCCACAAGTACCTCAGATAATGGGGAAAATGAAACTATTGCATGCTTATTACCCAAAATTATCAAATAAAAAATAAAAACTGCTTTCATTGCTATGCCTTCATCTTGGGACATCACATGGAAAGGTTAGAGGGGGTGGGAATTATAGGGAAAAAAGTGAAATTTTGTTTGTTATTAACGTTTGTTATTAATTCCAGCTGGTTAAATCTACATTGCAAAATGTTGCTGATGAGATACTGGATATATGGGGTAGATTTAGTGTTTGGGTTTAAATTTTTAGTCTGAACACTTGCTGTCACAATTTAGAAAGCCCTGACCTTTACTGGTTCATGTATTAACAGCAAAAGGAAGTTCCCAAAGGTCTCCAAATTCAGTCGCACCTACAGAGATCTAATCTCATTTTTCATTTGATTAACTCAGAGAGTATTTAATTAAGCACTTACTAAATACAGACTTCAGCTAGACATCGTGTGATATTCAAATAAATGCCATTAGTACTCATTTCTACTTTAGAAAGAAATAACAGACAAAATAGATACAGATTAAAGTTAATTAAGACAGTATCATGTATATAAGTACAGATGAATCAATGATATAGTATTGTAGGATTTGATGAATATAACAATCACTACAATCATTTTGGTCTTGAAAGATTACATGGAAAAACACTGTGCTTGACAATATCTGAATTTGTCTGATAAAAGAATCAGAATCATGAATCCAAGAATACATTTGAACACGAGAGAGATCACTGGGTGTGGAATGGCTATGACATGTTTAACGAAAAGCACAGATTATCTTCCTAAAACAGACTGTTTCTATAAGGTGGGAAAGGTGATAGGGGAAATTACAGTTATGATCAGCAGGTAGAGACCCTTAAATGACATTCTAGGCTTTTAAGACAATTCTGTAAGCAGTAGTTGATGACATGATGCAAAGTTTTTTGAAGACCATTTATTTATGTATAAGTGTGCAAGACACATTTGAAGTGGGCCTGTACTAGAGGCAGGAAACCCATTGTGATGGTTAATCCTGTTAATTCTGGGTGTCAACTTGACTGGATTTGGGATGAACAAATATGAGAAAGAGATCTTCAGAGTGGATTATCTCAAGCTATGACCCACCCTAAACATGGGCATTACCCTCTAATGGCAGCCTATATAAAAGGCCTGTTTGACTTCTCTCTCACTGGTGAGCTTGTCTTGCTGCTGTGATCGATTCGTTGGATCTCAGCATAGACTGTAGCCCAGAATGAGTTAAATTAGGTGTAGCACAGAATTTAGGAATTTTTGAGCTGGCAGCATAGCCCTGACAGGGTTTGAGTCTGAAACCAGATCTTCTACAGCCCTGTCTCTTTCTGAAACAGCAGGGCCTGCTGCTAAAGGCTCAAATTCCCTTGCCTTGTGGAAAAGCCATCCTGGGACAGTCTCCATTTGATTTAATATCTACCTCTTCTCCTGGTTAATGCATGCTTTAGTATTAGAACTTGAGTACTAGACTATCTTCCTTGCTTTTACCAGAAATTATTATGTTCTTAATGGCTAAGCCCCCCCCCCACAAGGTCATTAGTTCACTCAAGCCTTATCTCTTGGAGCTGTCTCTCCCCAGGTCCTTTGTGTGAAGCACATTCCTAGGCTTTGCTCAGGCTTTTTCTGGGCCACATGCTCTTGCTCTACAAATATGCTTGAACAAAAACTAGTGAGTCCACCATTTGCCATAAGCTAGACAGAGAGAGACCTTTTGCCATAAGCAGAGATTCTGCCACGAGAAGCTGTAGCCATAAGGACCTAAAGAAGTCTTGTTATCCAGTAGAGACTTTTGCTGTAGTAGAGATTTTGCCATAAGAAACTGTATGAGTTTTGCCTAAGATGAGATTTTTTTTCTTAAGAAGAACTTTGCTTAGAATAAAGAAACTTACTTAAGACCTCATCCGGGACTTCTGTGATGCAATTACAAAGAGGTTATTAGGGTAAATAGCAATCTCCCAGAGCCAACTCCAGCAGACCCCACACGCTGCTGACTCTCAAAGCTTTTCACTGCAACTCATGGCTCTGGGGGTGGGGAGGGGCAAGGAGTGGACCTGATACCCCCCTCCCTCCCATACCCCACCCCTACAAAGACAGGCAAATCTCCCAGAATCCATCAGGCCTTCAGCACCAGATTGGGACTACTGAGATATCCAGCCTTGTGGACTAAGCAACTACATAGATCACAGCCTCTCCAGTGCAGTGCAGCTATTGTTGGACTACTTGGACTCTATTCCATGAGCAAATCCAATAAATATCAATCCTGTCCTCGTACCCACACCCACACTGGGGTCTTTCTTTCCCATGGTCACCCAAATGAGGTTCAGTAAGCACCACTTCCTGACTTGATCTTCTTGTACTGGCCTCCATGATACAGCCTGGGTAGTCCAACAACAGCAGTCTATACGCTAAAGAGGCTGAAACCCCAGTAGCTGCTCAGTCCACAAGCTGGTTGTCTCAGCAGTCCCCATCTGGCATTGAAGGTTTGGAGGATTCTTGGAGAGACATGAGTCCTCAGTCCATATTGGAGGATTAAAGAGCTGTGTCTCATCAGATTCTGTTTCTTTAGTGAACCTTGACTAATACACCATTAATAAACCAAGCATGTGACAATACAAGCCACAACCATGGTGGCATTAGAAGAAAAGGCAATGAAATAATGGGCAAAATTATAATTTCAAAAAGAAAATCAATGGTACTTTTTAGCTAATTGGACTCGAAGTCATATCAAAGCTGATCACAAGGAAAGGAAATAAAGAATATTTACAGACCTCTAAGACCTCATCCAAACTAGGTTTCATACCTGATGCTTAAATCAAGTGTTTCCCTCTCTCCACTCTGCCTAGCTACTTATATCCCCCAGGTGTAGCTCAAATCTTGCTATTTCTCAGAAAGTTGCATTGTTACTCCATGCCATGTGTTCTAGTTTGTCTTCAATTGCTGTGACAAAACACTCTGACCGACACCAACTTGGGGAGGAAAGGGTTTATTCAGCTTACATCTCCTGGGTCACAGTTCATCACTTAGGGAGCCCAAGGCAGGAACTCAGGGCAGGAACCTGGAGGCACGAGCTGAAGCACAGGCCATGGAGGAATGCTGTTCACTGGCTTGCTCCCCTGGCCCATGCCCAGCCTGCCCTCTTATACAGTACACAACAACCTGCCCAGGGTGGCACCACCCACAGTGTGCTGGGCCCTCCCACATTGCTCGACCATCAAGACAATACTCCACAGATGTGGCCACAGGCCAGTCCAATGGAGCCAATTCCCCAATTGAGGCTCCCTCAACCCAGGTGTGTCAAGTTGACACTAAAGCTATCAAGCACATCATGTGTTAGGTTTTCGTTGTATTCCAGGGATATTGATTTCTACATGAATTGGGTTCTTCACAACATCTTCTTCGAGACAATACTAATTCCTTTTTGTGTAAATCTTTCTTCCTGCATTAGATTTTACTCTTTACAAATTACCAAGCTAGTTCTAAGTTAAATTCTAACTAGCATAAAATACAAACCCATAATTAAGGGTAAAAATAACTAAATAGGTCTATCTCTTTTACAAACCCATGGGAAAATTTAATACTCAAAAGATAAATGTAAAAAAAATAGATAAATGTGAGCTGTTGTTATATCTTCAAAAGCTTCAATTGTCTCTTAGGAAATTTGAAGATGAAAATGTTCATAGATACTCAATATCATGTCAAAATTAAGCAAAATCTCTGGGAAATGTGGCAAATTGCCACCATTGCTAAATGAGCAATTAAAACCCCTATTCTGAGTCACAATGCAACTAAACATTCCCTGCACTGCACAAAGAGAAACAATTCAATGACATCTTTGTACTGTTCTGAATACTAGACAAAGTCACTTTCGGCTTCTTCGCTTGCTCTCTGGCCCTATGTAAAAAGTTGCCACAGAAATTGCTTTGTGCTCAGCAAAAAGCTCAACCTGTTCATTCCAGTGACTAGAATCACTGAAGGTCAGAAGGGAACAGCACCTGCTGGGTCACATTTTCGCAGTTCAGAGATTTCTTCTGGGTTCAGCAATCATGTATTAGCTGCTTTTTCTTTTTCAAAACATGTCATTTTCCAATGGCTTACTCTTGATTAACTTGAACTTGGTAAACAATCATTTATAGACAATCATTGGGGTTCAGAATATGGCAGTAAGGGATTTGAAATAGAGATAGCTAAAAAGTAATAATTATGTGCAGAAAAAAATCAACTTAAAATCCTGAAAGAGCAATCAATACCCTCACTTTGACAGTACATTTTGTAAAGATAGTAATAAAACCCTCCATAGATCTTGTGAAAATGATAGAAATAATATTAAAACAATATGTATGCTAAGCATGCTAGAACATTATGAAAATGCCATTGTCTGGATTTTAATCTAAAAATGTAAATATAGTCAGCAATGAGGAAAGGTCAAAAGAAAAATAAAGTCTGAAGATTCATGAAATTTTTAAAGTGCAGAGCTGGAAATACTCTGAAATTTTCTTCTCTAAATGTAAATTACAAATTTCATCAAATTTGAAATTTAGTTAATAAGGAAGAGCTATTCCATGGTTTCTCAAACTACCTTACAACACTTTATGTTAGATCTTTGTCTTTAAGTAGCATAATGACACATATAGAGTTTACTAAACACATAATGAACAAATGGCCAAGACATTAGTAAACAGGCCCAATTTCCTCTGATTTTACATCAACGTCTAGCCTATTGTCCATTCATAGGTCTCAACATTTATCACTCAGTGTAACCTACTGAGAACCAGAGTGCAAAAGATAATGATATTAAGTCTATGAACTTTTTTTTTTGGTCTTTTTGAGACAGGGTCTCCCTGTGGCCCCAGCTGTCCTGGAACTCACTCTGTAGACCAGGCTGGCCTTGAACTCACAGAGATCCGCCTGCCTCTGCCTCCCGAGTGCTAGGATTAAAGGCATGCGCCACCACGCCTGGCAAGTCTATGAACTTTTAAAACTCAAAGTCGATAAGCTTTTCTGGGAAACTGCAAGAGTTGTTATAAGTTTTCTGTTTATATCCCATCACTGACAATCAATTTAACTGATAACTTGAGTAATCAATCAGAGGGTTTGGGTTTGGGGCTTTTTTGTTATTTTGGTTTGATTGTTTTGGATTAAAGGCATATGCTGCCATTCCCAGATTAATTATAAGTATTTTTGAGATGTGCTCCTGCTTTCTTTGAAATCATCAGTTTACTTCCAGATTTATATCATCTCTGAAAGATGAAAATGCTGAAAGTTTGAATTCAAAATTAAGTTTGTACAACCATGGGCATTTTTTTGTCTTTTTGAGACAGGGGCTCCCTTTAGTCCCAGCTGGCCTGGAGTTCACTGTGTAGACCAGGCTGGCTTTGAACTCACAGAGATCCACCTGCCTCTGCCTCCCAAGTGCTAAGATTAAAGGTGTGAGCCCAGTGGATGCCACAAGCTTATGTCCTCTAGTGGTTAGGAGATGTTATAAGCCACAATAAGAACTTGTCACCCTTTTTAGAGAAACCACAGTTTGTGGATTAACATACCATCCAAGCATCTGTGTCTATGCTCACAGCTTAACTTGACATAATAATTAGTACTGCTTAAATGCCTGTACATCCAATTGCTTGTGCTTTGTTAGTATGACTAAAAAGGTATCACTGGAAAAGCTGTCAACACCTGAAGGGAAACAAACTGAACAGACTAGAGTCCAAAATGACAACTCCAAAGAAAGTAGACTGTTTTCTTCTCACCCACTTGTGCCCCTTTCCCAAAGCCCAGGGAACAAATTGCAGAAGAGGAGGCATGGTAGAATGTAAGGGCTGTGGAGAGATAGGGGTGAATCATGAGACTACAGCAATATAGTCTGGACTCCTAATTGATCAAAATGCCTGTGCATACAAGCTTCTCCAACTGGACTATGGGAACCTTGGGTTGTTCAAAATTTGGACATAGATACTTGCAAAATGCACCAATTACCTAATTGTATGGCAAACTGAGCAACATCAATGTTATCTGAAAACAACTGTGTTCTTATATTGTAGAATCCCTTAAAAATAAACAAATAATAATAATTAAAAAATAAAATAAAATAAAGGTGTGAGCCACCACATTTTTAAACATTTCACACTAAATTAGAAAATATTTCATTTTTAATATAATTGAAAAAATTTAACTAAGATATACTGAATATCTTAGCTGAAAAAGAAACATACTGAAAAATCAAAGTATTTTATTATTTCAGTATCAAATTCACCTTTCTCTTTATTTGAATTCAAGATGGGTATAACAAATTCAACTCTGAATTGAAATTTTATCTTTGCCTTAGTGAATTGTATTAACAGATATTAACCTCAGTAATTAACATTTTGATTTGTCAAGCATGCATTACAAAAGGACTGCAGTGGATTCCACCTGTATTTGGAAGATAACATTGCTCTGAAACACTAGTAAGTCAGAAGTCAGAGGTGAAAAAGAATCACAAAATTTGCAAAACACAAAAGGCTAGGGCTTCAGGGAAAATGTTGTTTTAAATTCTTCCTTTAAAATGTTTCTACATTATTATACCATGTTGATGGAATAGTAAGTCATTGCATCCCAGAGCCAATGTCTGTGATGGGAATGGGAATCCCCAGCACCAGACATCACACACTTATCATGCTTCTGAAGCATGAGGCTTGCAGTGAGAACAGAATATATCATGTTAAGTTTCCTTGAGGGGTTGATTTTCTATTATAAAAGCCTCTGATGACATGTTTTATAAACTATTTATCTCCCTGATGTTCCTTGATAAACAATAGTTTTTATTTTTACTTATTTTTATTTTGTGTGTATGAGTGCCCACATATGTGTAAATGCACTCACGTCATGCAATGGCCACAGAGTCAGAAAAAAAGGCATCAGATTCCTCAGGAACTGGAGTTACAGATGGTTGTTAGCTGCCAGGTGGATGCTGAGAATAGAACCCAGGTCCTCTGCATGAGCAGCCAGTGCTTTTGTTAAGGGCAGGTTAGAAAGAGCTAATCATAAGGAAGGAGTTAACTGAAAAATTGAGTTAGCTAAAGCAATCCTGGTTCCCATGACTACCTTAACCAGGAGAATACAGTCCAGCCCTGAGTTCTTAGTTCTCAAAGCTACCAGAGGTCAGGATGAACTTTCCCAGCCCTGAAGGAGTGCATTTACTCTCCAAGGGGATTCACGTTCCTAAACACAACCAATCAGCTTAAAGGTCACCACTGTTTGCATTGTGTTTCTGTAACCTCCAAATTGTTTTTCACTAACAATCACCAATGCTGCCCTTATTTGTGGTTTTTGCAGGGTTTTGTCCTTAAAAGCTCTCTGTAACAGACAGTTGATGTCACCCTCATCCCTGAATGGAATGGGTACGTCCCTGGTCCACCAGTTTTTGTCAGTTGGCTCCCTGGTGGACCAGCAAATTAAATAAATTTTGTTTCAAATATTGAATCCTGGGCTTGAGAGTTTTTCTGTGCAATTTTCAGACCCAACACTCTTAACCACTGAACCATGTCTCCAGCTCCAATGAACTATAGCTTTTATGTAAAGCAAAGCCTTACAGGATGCCACTAGAAATTGATACATGTTTGTGGTGGTATGAATGAGAATGTTCCCCATAGGCTCCAAGTATTTACAGATTTTGTCCCCAGTTGGTGGTACTCTTTTGGGAGATCTTAATGGTGTGGTCATGCTGGAGGACACACATCACTGGGGGCAGGCTTAGAGAGTTTAAAAAAAGCCTTGTCAGTCTCTAGTCTCTCTGCTTCTTGTGCCTGCTTGAAGATGTGAACCTCATCTTTCCACTCCAGCTCCTGCCACCATGCCTCCCTCCAATGATGGACTCCAATTCCCTGGAATTATCAACAGTAAACTCTAATAAGCTCTTCTTTTTATAAGCTGCATTGGTCATGTTGGTTCTATCACAGAAATAGAAAAGTGACTAATACAATGTTTGTAGAAGCAGATCTTTAGAAAAAAGCAGACATCCACCATTAAAAATCATTTTAGTGATTTCTACAGAATTACCATCTATGCCATTTTGTGACACTCCCTAAGCTACTAGAAGATTGCCTGAAGTTTGATTATATTTTCCATTTACCGCAGGATAGAAGGAGATTATAATTCAGAATTTTATACATGTTTTATTCACAATTCATGTCTCTAATTCTGCCATTGTTCATGATCATCTTAACTTGATAAGTGAAGAAATCAAATGTGTCTGCCATAAGATACTCAATTCCAGTAAAAATAGGATTAGTTCACCAACTCCATTACATACTGACTCAAAGATATTGTGCTCAGCTGTGAGTCTTCAGAGCAAGTCCTTTTCATCACAAAATAGGTTGTCTGACTGGGAAGAGCCCAATGACCTTTAAGAATTCAATAAGTGTCTATAAGAATGTCTTGGATTTCTGCTGATCTTGGTTACACACCAGAACCTATAATAGTAGCACTCTATTGCTGAAGACACTTACATACTTGAGGTATAAAACTAACAAGGAGAAATCTAGCTGGTAATGACTTCAAATCTCTACCAGTTAGCATTCATAGCATTGGAAGGTGCTATGCATGTTACCAGAAGGAAAAACTAATCATCATCCTTACCTATGAACTACAACAACTGGCCTGGAACAATGTGCCCACTAGTGCAAAAGTGGCACAAATATTTGGGAGTAAACAACCACTTTCTAATTGGATTTAAGGTCTGTTTCATAGGAATGGATTGATAGCAGGATTAAGAACCTGAGACTACAAGGCATAAGCATAGGAAAAGACTTTCTAAATCAGACAGCAGCTGCACAGGAAATAAGGTCAACAGTCAACAAATTGGACCTCATCAAACTCAAAAGCTTCTGTACAGCAAAAGAAACAATCAAGGAAGTGAAGAGAAAACCCACAGAGTGGGAGGAAATCTTCACTAGTGATACATCTGACAGAGCATTAACGTCAAAAATATATAAACTCAAAAAACAAAGAAGTAAGAAAACAAATAATCACTCAAAAGATGGAGTAAAGAGCTGAACAGAGACTTCACCAGTGAGGAATTAAAGATGGCTGAGAAACATTTTAGAAAGAGTTCAACATCATTAATAACTAAGGAAATGCAAATTAAAACCACTCTCAGATAGCATCTCACTCCTATACGACTAGCTAAGATCAAGAAAACAAAAGACAAGGCCGGGCATAGTGGCACACGCCTTTAATCCTAGCACTTGGGAGGCAGAGGCAGGTGGATCTTCATGAGTTCAAGACCAGCCTGGTCTAAAGAGTGAGTTCCAGGACAGCTGGGGCTACAGGGAGACCCTGTCTCGAAAAGACCAAAAATAAATAAATAAATAAATAAATAAATAAATAAATAAATAAATAAAATGACAAGCAATAGTTGAAAGATGATAAAGTCAATTGTAGCCATTAATAAAGGAGTCCCATGACACCCCATCACGTCCATCTTCAGGGTCCTGACATACAGAGGTATACAGCTAAGCACTCTGGTCAAGGCGCTTTCTGGTTGGTTCATTGCTGACCTTCCTTTCTCTCCTGAGAGCTGGTCTGTGGAGCGGTCAGAACTAAGTGAAATCTCTTTCCAAAAGACAAGCTCCTCCTCTGAGTGGCTCCAGGCTTTTTTTTTCTTTTCTTTCTCCCAGCTTGAGATTCCTAGAGAAATTCCAATTTCTTGGGGTCCATTGTTTCAATAGCCTAATAGCCAAAGGGAAGAACACTAAGGGCTCTCTTTAGAATGCCTTTTCTGCCCATGTCCAACTGGCCCCATTGCCTTGAATCTGGGGCAACAGATCATGGCAGAAGCCTGTGGCACAAAAAAGCTATTTATCTTGTGGAAAGGATATGCTAAAAGGCANCTATGTTGTTATAATGTAAATCTCTCAAGGAGCTCTAGAATCCACCCACCACTTATTTTCAGACTCTGTAATTACTGTATATGGGTGGAGAGTATATATCCATTTTTTATTTTTTTTTAGAGTAATATAAAATTAATGGAGGAAAATGTGACTTTCTAAAAAAAGACTGTGAGAAAGATGCAGGACAGTTATGGCAAAATGCACACTCTGGGGTGGGGTAGGGGAAAGGGAAAAGGGAATATGCCTATACTGAATTGAAAAAATGTCTGAAATACACAAAACATCAATAAAAGCACAAAAAAAATTTAAAAAAGAACCTGAGACCACACAGGGCACAGGACATAAGGGAGACCCTAATACTACTATTCTACTAAATACTTATTAAACTGACTCCTAGTGACCTATGTACCCATAGATTAATGCACCTCTCAACTCTCACCAGAGAAATTTACTTAGGCAGCAGATGGCAATTAACACAAAAACCTACAATTGGCCAATGATCAGAGAACAAGAGGCTGCAGAGTATTTAATCCCTAAATAGGATAGCTATATCAAACTTCTGCCTCCCAAGGCTCGCAGATCATTTAGAAAGAGGGAGCAGAAAGATTATAAGAGCCAGAGATGATGGAAGAACACAGGAAACAGAATTTTCCAGACAGCTGTACAGTCACTCGTATAAACTCAAAGCAATGGTGACAGCATGGACAAGTCTCATAAAAACTCAAACCAGACAAAATCCTAGCACAGACATGAGGAAGTGGGTAAAAGACTCCAACCCAACCTAAGGAAATTTTGGCAAGTGATGGTTGCTGGGAGGGGAGAAAAAGTCTCTTTCTAAAAAATGGGACTTGTGGTAGATTAACCAGACTTCAGTGGATGGACCTACACTGAAGGACAGTTGAAAACACAAATAATACTCTACAGGATGTGTGTGTGTGTGTGTGTGTGTGTGTGTGCGTGTGTGTGTGTGTGTGTGTTTCTCTGATTTTCTGGGTGCTGAGAATTGAACCCAGGTCCACTTAAACTCTGAGCTGTCTCTCCAGATCCACAGTCCCTTCTAAATAGATACATTATTTATACCCACAGACCTGGGTTGCTCTCAACCTTGGTCACAAAAGTTCCTTTTGTAGTGGGAAGCACTCAATAAGGTGATTCATAACTGGTCAAAGTGGGAAGAATAAGACTGTGAGTGCTGAGCTCTAAGTGGGACCTCTTGTATCTAATTCCCTCTTGCTCCCCCACAAAGACTCAAGGAACATAAAGGAAGCTGAGGCAGAAAGAAGACCGAAAGGATGAGGAGTCCTACGAAGTCCTGTCTTCTAGACGTAACCTGGCTATCACAGTCATGAGCTCACAGTAACTGTGGTTGCCTACGTAAGCCCTGTACAAGATCAAACCAACCCAACTTTCTGTTTTGACGGGCGAAGTACTCTCCAGGCCACACTCCTTAGTAAGGAGCTATGGGCAGTTGATAGCTACTAGGAAGTAAGAGCCATTCTTCTCTGAGAATGTTCCTATCAGAGCACGGGTAGGCTTTCCATGCTCAGCGGATGGCCCTACCCCCCAACCCCCATATGAGCAGCACTCGTTGGAATTAGTGGGTAATGTAAGAAAAAATGAAGACATGAAGTTGAGAGAGGGATATGTTGGTGGAGTTATGGGGGAAGTTGGAGAGGGGAAATGAAGGGTGGATAGGATCATATTTCATTTTGCATATGTGAAATTTTCAAAGAATAAAAATAAAATAGAAAAAAATCAATATAGTGCATAATTATTCCAATACTGAAGCCAAGTTTTTAAATGTAATTTGCATGCCATAAAATCCATTTTTGAAAGTATGTAGGCAATACTGTAGTTTGGGGTACATCACAAAAAACTACAAATTCTGCTGTTACTGAATCCAGGCATCTTCATCAACCAGAAGACACGCATAGTCACAGGTAGTCACTCTTTAACCCTCTCCTTGCCAGCCCCAGGCAGTGGCCGACCAGTGTCTGATCTCTGTGGATTTGGTTATTTTGGATCTTTTAAAACCAATTTGAAAGATAATTTCTTCACTGGTTTAGTAAATGCTGCCACTAGCTTATCTTTATTCTTTAAGAAACATACACTAAGAGAAAACAGGAACTAATGAAACAAAATCACAGACTTAGGTCAAATACAATTCACTAAAAGAAAAAAAAAATCTTTAGAAATTGATGAGTACCCCAGGCATCGTTATGAAGCTTTCTCCCTGAATCCAAGTAATCCAAGTAATTAAAATCGATTATATGAAAAAAGAATTATAAAAAAGAATCATAAAAAGAAATTTTGCTTCCTAAGTTTAGTTTCATGGAATCCTTTATTTCAATTATTCTATTCATGCTATCAAAGAAATTTTCCTGAAAGAAATGCATTAAACTAATTATGTTTTAAAGTTAAGAAAAATAACACTAAATATAGCTTACAAATTAAAAATAGTCTTAAGAATTAAATAAAATACTTCTTTAGGAAACATTCAATGATTAGTTATTTTACATAATTGCTCAGTTTTGTAAAAGAGAATCAATGCAAATTTGTCCTTATTATGAAGAATGGAAATCCAAGGTTACTTAAACTGTGTATACTTAAATTAAAAGAAATTTATTCTCCTTATAGTAGGATAATAAAGTAGTATCAAAATGAAAGTATTCTCAGTAATAAGTGGTTTTGTTCACTAGCTGTGTTGATAAAACTGTGTTTTAGACAACTTCTAGATTCATGCTTACACAGGGCATAGGGTTTTCAACACAAACTGGAAGAAACTTGGAGATAGTTTTCTTAGTACAATGTTAGGAACCTGGTTTATCATAGTGTCTTGTAGAGAGACGGGGGAAGAAATAAGATTCTTCAATGCAGTAGAACCAACCAGGCTTGGCAACTAATTGGATGAGATGGAAAAACAAAGCTTTAGAAAGCTCCATAATTTCTTGCTTGGGTGACCGGTTATATAAAATAAAATTTCCTAATAAAAGAAGTGAAGAATGATTTGGGTGCCTGACTGGAAAAGATATCCAGTGTTAGGTGTTTTCCTCAGTAGTTATTTAACTCTCAACTGAGAATTTGGATATGTAAATTTGCTATTCTGAAGAAAGATGATGGTTAAAAAGAAATATTTGAAAATGCTCAGTATAAAATTGTGAATAGTAAACAACATAATGACTGGTTCAAAGAATGGACTGATATGTTTAAATTAGAACAATAAACCTTTGCAGAACAATAAACCTTTGCAGAGGAAAACTTTAAAAACACTGAGAGAAAGATACAGAACATGTATGGCAAAATGTAGGAACTGGAGTGGGGTGGGGGTAAGGGAAAGAGAGTTTCTCTAAATTGAACTGAAAAATGATGTATGAATACACAAAATGCCAATAAAAATATTACATTAAAAAAAGAAAAAAGAAAAGACAATAGATTAAAAAAATTAGTGAATAGTAGAAATTCTAATCAACTATTTCAAGAATAAAAAGTTAACCAAGGAAAAACTAAATAAGAAGGGCAAGACAGTAAGGCCAAAGTTGTCTTCAAGGCTGCTGAGCTGAATGATTCTATCTTGTGTTCATAGAGAAGAGCATCAATTTCCAACCCATAAGTGCATACAATTATAAACTGTCAATTTACAATGAAATATAGAGAAGACAGAGAAAGAGGAACACCACCAAATATGACACAGAACACAAGACAACAAGACTTTAAAGCAGAGGTTATGCCCAACAGAAATAAGTGAAGCTAAGAGAACCAAAGTGAGGGCTGAGGCGTGAACCCTGGGATTACCTGCTGGGAATATGGCAAGAAAGTCCACATGGCTTAGCAGGAAAGCATCAACACGGGTAGCACTGGTGACAGGGAGATTTCTGGGCTAAAAATATCCATTTGGAAGAAAATAATAGAAAATCTTTGAAGCCAGAAAGTCAGTGTGAGACTACTGAGGGAGTGAGTATAGGTAAAGAAGTTAGCCTAGAATCTAGGCCTTGAAGTTTGTCCACTTAAAGAGCTTGCAGAGAAATAGGGAGAACATGAACGCCCACTAAGTCTTACAAGGGACAACCTTGCAGACATCTTAACTTTAAATTTCTGTCCATCAGAACTTTGAAAAATTGAGTTTCAGGCAACTAAGACAGCCATTCCCCAATACATTGTAATGATATTATCAACAAATTAATAAAAAGAAATATGAAGATCTCTTATTTAAAAAATGCGGTGGAACAGCAGAGGAGAAAAAGAAACCTCAGAAGGAGAAAGCAAGGAGATGAGGGGACAATCAAAAGAGCATGGGGTCTAATAGAGTTGCTTCCATAGAAATGTGTGTGAAATGCCCAATAGTAGTAGTGCTTTGTAATAATGTGAAAGCCCAAAATGAAAAACATAAAATACAAAGAAGCCTGGTCCAGATAGAAGAGTACCAAAGAGCACAACAAGCAAGTGCCACGTATGATCACAGCCTGCACTGGCACATTTGTCAGAATCTGAGTATTGAGAAGCACTATTGCACTCATTTCTGACTTGATAACTTTACTTCAGTTATAATAAAAGAACATACTTGTTCTTAGTAAGTACACACTGGAGTATTTAGTAATGAGAAGCATCGAGTCTCCAACTCACTCTCAGGTGACTCGAGAAAAATCAAGCATATTCAAATGAATGTATGTAAATGGCTAGATAAATGATAAATAGAATTAACTAACTGCAGCAAAATGTAAGTATGGTGACCCTAAATATATAATATGTAGGAATTTCTTCTATAAGATTTTTTTGTTTATGGCGAAAAATAGAGCTAAAACAAAAGAACATTGTGAAAGAAAGGGAAGAGAGAAAAAGCCAAACAGAAACTGATAAATGAAAATATAGCAGCAGTTGTGTAATTAAGCAAAATATACTAATACAGGAGAGTTCTGATATCAGCAATGGATTATTCTGCCAAGGAGATGTTGGCCAGGGGATCCAAGATCCAAGCCCCCAAAAAGGTAAAGGCTTCTTGCCTGTAAACTGGGATGCCTGCAAGAAGAGAGGTGGTAAGGCCCTGCTGTCAAAGACCTGGTGTAAGTATGGGAAAGATGTATTGAGACCACACTTGCAAGTGTACAGTTGGTCTCTGGAATGCCAGAGAGTGTAACCAAAGGCCACTAAATCAATAAAGCAAATATTGGTCTCCTTGAGTCAAGCAAGACTCCTCCATCAGCATCACCTACACCTCATCTGCCTGGAAATACTGTGCAGCAGTGGCAGCCATATGTCTGTATATCCCAAATCTAATTGGCTATTAGCTCTCTCCTTGGAGGTGTAATTCACAGCTGATACCACAAGCTTATGTCCTCTATGTTATTTTTTTTTTAATTTTTAAACATTTTTTTAAATTTTATTTATTTTTCTTTGTGTATGAGTGTACTGTCTGCATGTAGGTCTGTGCACCCATGTTGTGCAATGCCGCGGAGGTCATAAGAAGGTGTCGGGTTCCCCTGAAACTGGAGTTCTCCTGGATTTGGAGTTTCAGACGGTTCTCAGCCGCCATGTGAGTGCTGGGGATCGAACCCGGGTCCTCTGTAAGAGCGGTCGGCACTCTTAACCACTAGGCCATCTCTCCAGCCCAGATTTTGCTTCTTTTTTTTTTCTTTTTTTTCACATAAATTTATTTTTATTTTTTTAACAAATCTAGACCCGTCTTCCCACCCATTTCCCCACCCCACAAGAGCTCATGCATCCTGCCAAACATGCTTTTCATCTCTTTCTCAGTCTTTCTCAATATTCTCCATGAGGAAGTTGACTGTTTTGAGCAGAAGTTCACTGCTTCAGTCAGTTTTTTGATGCAGTCCTTTCTGTTGTTGTTGTTGTTTCCAATATGCATTACGCCCAACTGCTTTGAACAAAAGCTCAGGGGCCCTACACAAGAAATACTTACACGTCCTCTATGTTATAAACCACAGTAAGACCTTGTCATCTTTTACAGAAAAGCTATAGTTCACGGATTAGCATACCATCCAAACATCTGTGTCTACACCAAAGTAACCTACCATAATAATTAGTACTGTTTAAATGCCTGGATATCTAATTGCTTGTGCTTCATTAGTAGGATTAAAAGGTTATTCCTGGATACACTGCCAACCCATGAAAGGAAACAGCCTGAACTGATCAGAGTCCAAAACAACATCTCCAGAGAAACTAGACTGTTTTGCTTCTTGCCCACTTGTGCCCCTTTTCTAAAGCCTAGGGAACAATCTATGGAAGAGGAGGCATGGTAGAATGTAAGGGCTGCGATTGGGGTGAATGGTGAAACTACAGAAATATAGACTGGACTCTTATTTGATCAACATGCTTGTACATACAAGCCCCTCCAGCTAGACAATGAGGGCCTTGGGCTGTATAAGTTTGGGCATAGCTGCTTGCAAATTGATTTTACATGAAGGATGCTTGAATTAATTATTTATTACTTATTATTAAAAAAATAAAAATAGGGCTGGAGAGATGGCCTAGTGGTTAAGAACACCGACTGCTCTTGCAGAGGACCCGGGTTCGATCCCCGGCGCCCACATGGCGGCTGAGAACCATCTGAAACTCCAATTCCAGGAGAACTCTGGCTCCAGGGGAATCCGAGACCCTCTCTGACCTCCGCGGCATTGCACGACACGGGTGCACAGACTTGCATGCAGGCAATACATTCATACACATACAGAAATAAATAAAATTAATAAAAAAAATTTTTAATAAATAAAAAAAATAAAAAAGAAAATATAGCAGCAGTTATAAAATAGCACTACAATAAAGGAGAGAAGGCAATGGGGTGGCAAGTGATTAGAAAAGAAGTGTCCAGAAAAGATTAGGACTATCCTACATTAATTGACCAAAAAAAAGATATGTTGGTATACTGATGAATTTTTTTCAGTCTAAAGAAAAAAATAATGCCATATAAAAGACAAGAGGAGAAAAAAATATGGCATGTTTCTTTCCATAGGAAAGGGAAATTGAGTCCGTGTATTAAGTGGACTTTCCTGGAACTATGGGATAATTGTCTGTGGTAACAGGTAGAAAAGTATGAAAATGCAATTTATAGAAGGTTAAAATAAAGATTAAAGATGTCTACCAATGGCTCCATCAGGCCTGAACCAGCACTTAAAAGCATTTCAGGGAAAAGCATATTTTCATAATGAGGCTTTAGTTAGACTGAAAATATAAAGGTGATGCCACAGAATTTCTTCAAGAAATGTCAGAGCTTGTTTACAAGAAGGAACAGTCCAATTGATAGCTAGTGAGTTGGCATAAAGTTAAGGGCCTGAGTGATGGTGAATAGCCTGAAGCCTTGGCTTCTGAGGCAGGTGAAGTAATGAAACTTAAGAAACTCAAGTCTGCCTGCATTCTGAAGAGAAGTAGGTGGCTAGTCCAAAATGGATGCTATGGGAGACTGATTTCTGTAAATAAGGAAGCAAAGTCATGTGGGGTGAGAAGAGAGAGAGAGAGAGAGAGAGAGAGAGAGAGAGAGAGAAATTTGGAGGTCTCAAGGGAGTTTGGGTAAGGATGCTGACCAGGATACAAAAGGTTGGTGGACAGACATGGAAGAATCCTAGAAGAGATCTATGGACCTGCCAAGATTAAAGCTTAGAAGTGTCTCACTGAGAATAGATTCCCAATTTGTTGAAATAGACTCTTTAAGGCACAGACAAAATTTGTCTGACTTAAAAGCTAAAGAATTGGCATTTTCTGGAAATTCCAGCAGTAGTTCATATTAGGGCAATCTACTTCAAGGCAGAATATTTTTTTAAAACAGAACCTGAGCCATAAAAAAACTGAGCTTGAGAGGTGGCATTGAATGACTTCACCATCTTTCAACAGTTAGGGGTCAGTGAGCCAATTTGTTATACCACTTAATGACACTTCTTAAGACACTCAGCAATTACATTCTTAGTTTGTATTTTCAAACTTCTCCTGGGAAAACACAGTTAAAATGACCTGATCATGTGAAGCATTATTTTACACTTTGCCATGTAAATATGTATTCAGGGGTTATTCCTCCACAGAAGTCTGAAGTGACAAATATTTCTACTTTTTTGCTCAAGATTCTTTACATATCTAGAGATCTATTTCATCCTCTTCTACCACAGTAAGTCACTTCTCAGCAAACATTTTGATAAAGGATCAAACACTTAGAGAAAGAAAATCTAAACTGTAGATCAAAATCAATGGTGGTGGGAATGCAATTTACAGTGCTTTGATTTAACACCACAAGGAATGTCCACGAGACATTCAGAATGAAGACTGGAATTTTCTGGGACACTTTCTTCTGTTCATACTGCTCTTATTGAGACTTAAGCTACTTGAGAAGGAGGTGTACATTGGAGGTAATTTAATTTTTTTCCTAAACGTAAAATTGCCTCAATTCTTTACTCTAGCCAGCAAAGATATCCTTTATGTTTCTTCCAAATTTAAAATATGATTCTGATAAAATATTTGGAATTGAAATGATTTTAGCACAATAAAATATTACTCCTCTAAAACTGAAATTTAAATGTGATTGTGTAAAGAATAATATGATTAAAATAATGCTTGTTTAAAGTATAATCATAATTAAAATATTAATGGTACAGTTAAGGAATTATGATCTGTAAATGAGCTCTGTAACGTCTAATATGTTTATTTACAATGTAGGACATGATATATTGTATGGAAATTCCATAATAGTCCATATTTAAGCTCCAAATTTACATACCCATCTTTGATATACTTCTTTTACAGAGTAATTCTTTATTGCTAAAAGCATACATATTTCAATAGTCTAATCTGAAACAACATTGACAAGAAAAAGGCAAAGCTACTGTATGGTTTTACATTTTCATATAATTTATAATAGAGAGTGTAGGAGAGATGGCTCATTGGGTAACACTGCTTATTGAGCAAGCGGGAGGACCAGAGTGCAAACCTCCAGCACCCACATTAAATTCACAACTGGAAAAAGTAGAAAATAATAAGTGGTCTATGGAATGCTCAGCCATATGTATCATACATGTTCCCTTGAAGCTCTGAGAACATAGCAGAAGAGGAGAAAGAAAGATTGCAAGAGCCAGAAGACAGGGAAAACCAGGGCAAAGCAATGTCTTATGAGCATGACAGGACCAGTCCTGCCTGACCTGAACAAGATCAAGCCAGTCAATATTCTAGCTTAGATGGAGAAGGGAATCACAAGCTTCCAATGCTAGCTGAGGAGATACTGACAGCTGATGAATGAGGGGAGGGACAGTCTATTTTCTTTATTAATGTGATCCCTAGTAAGTCAACCACATTCCAGTCAGAAGTCTCATAGCCAGTTACATACTGGAAGCCCAAATTGGACTCCCTGTGGTATTATTTTTAAAAGAGGACATGAAATTGAGTGCAGGGGGATCAGGGAGGATAGGGAAAGAATATGATCAGATTGAATTGAATGCATGTATCAAGTTCCCAACAAACTAATCCAAAAAAAATGACACTATTAAAAAAGACATAATAATCTCTACCCTAACCAAAAGCTGGACAAATTGAAAACCAATAATATTTTTCAGATGAGGCAGACAATTGAAGTCATGGGATAACTTGCTGCCACCTAAACTGAAGAGACAAACTAACAAATACCAAGATTTACCACTAACCAGAACACAACCCTCCAGGAATACTAATTTGGGTGTAGGAAAGCCTAAATTATAATTAACAAACATAGGGATGCAAATGTCCCCATTCAAAGAGGAAATTAGGAAATATTTTAAACAAATATAATAAAAACACCAAAAGATATGGGATATAAGTAATACAATTCTATGTTCAAAGGGTAATTTGATTTCTATGTGATTTTATCAGGTATTAGAAAAACAATGAGAGCCAGGCATGGTAGCACACGCCTTTAATCCTAGCACTTGGGGGGCAGAGGCAGGTGAATCTTTATGAGTTCAAGGCCAGCCTGGTCTACAAAGTGAGTTCTAGGACAGCTGGGACTACAGGGAGACCCTGTCTCAAAAAAAAA
Organism: Rhizomys pruinosus; assembly: GCA_009823505.1. Taxonomy (NCBI): domain Eukaryota; kingdom Metazoa; phylum Chordata; class Mammalia; order Rodentia; family Spalacidae; genus Rhizomys; species Rhizomys pruinosus. Next base: position 161,275 of record VZQC01014996.1, on the reverse strand, counting down.
AAAAGAGAGAGAGAATATATTAAAATAATGTTTATCATTAATGAGATACTATTTAAGCCTTCTTTTCTTAACAAATGTGAAGAAGGGTAGGGCAGAGCAAAGTATAACTTGGAGAGCTCAATGTCTGGTTGGACACTGAAGAATGAAGCAGGGGAGAAAGGAACATGGAGAAGGTGAGAGATAAGGAAGTTCCCAAGTTTTTCTCCATAGACTGAATAGCATTGCAGCTGTGGTGAAACAAGACTCATAAAGAAGAGTGACTGGAGCAGAGACTGTCAAATGGTGTGTGTATTAGACTACGAAGGGCTTGCATGGCTGAAGCTTGAATATAAGAAATTACATGAGTTGGAATTTGAAAGCAGAAAGGGGATCACTATGAAGGGGAAACAGAGAGGGGCAGTGGGGGTTAGTAAAGACACATATGTATGGGTACAAAAATGTCACATTGAAATCCATGACTTTGAATGTTAAAAAAATTAATAGAAAGATAAAATAAAGAGATAAGTGAGACCAAAAGAACAAAAACCTAAAGGAAATCTTTCTATTGACACGCCAAATTCTCTTACGGGCCTCCGAAGACATGCCAGAGACACATGCAGCCCAAGAAGAATGACAAAGAATGCAAAAGAGCAAGATGTTTCATGAATGCCAAAATCAACATAGGTTTTTCCATGTGTATCTGAATGATAATTTTTTTTTAATCTTTGCCACTACCCAGCAAAAGCACAAACTTTGGGAATCTCCATTGATGTCTCGTTAAAAACCGAGTTACCATACAGTGTGAAAAACAGGTCAACCCTAACATTTATTTTCAGACCTTGGGGTTTTGGTATATGATGGAGGGTATGTGTGCATCTTTTAGAGTAATATGGGATTGAAATGGAAAGATGCGAAACAAGAAATATGGTATGGAAATAACATACAGTTTGTTTCCAAGGGATACAATTTTAATAAAGGTGCAAGGTAATAGGCTGGTGCAACTTAGCCTTTCTGGGTGCTTAACGACCATACTTAATACCCATACCAATTTGGCCGAGGGACCTAAGAGATAACTTTGTTCCTTGCCCTCAGAGGTCAACTAAGTCTTAGGGGATTATGCATGGAGGCATCTCTTGAAATGTCCTGCAAATGTGGGTCACCAGTCTTCCTGTTCAGGGAGGTCTTAGAGATCCACTAATGAGACTTTAGCCAGTATCCAGTCTATAAAGAAAGTCTGCTCATGTTGTAAAAAAGGAAGCCTGGTCTAGCAAGACCTGATTTTGTCCCCTCATGCTTCAGAAAAGGAAGCCTGGTCTAGCAAGACCTGATTTTGTCCTTGAGTGGATGGAACTGGTAAATGAAAAGCTGAAAGGAGAAAGGCACTCCCACCCTCCTCCCCCCCCAAAAAAAAAACCAAGAGACCCCCTGAGGACCAGATCCTCAACTGACCTTGAGAAAACAAAAACCTTGGTTAATATGGGCTGTGTGGCCTTAAGCATCCAAAAGGAAAGTACAGCCAGAAATAAATAATCAGTAAGACTAGAGAAACTGTACATAAAACTTGAGATCTTAGTAAAAAGACAAAAAGAAAAAAGAGACAATGCTGTGGTTTAGCCTGTCTTCAATTCTTACTGGCAAGTGCATCTACCCTGTGGCTGCCACCACTTTTGGCACTCCTCAAAGACGTGAGACACAGCTTTTTAACCTTTCAATATGGACTGAAGACTCATGTCTCTCCGAGAATCCTCCAAACCTTCAATGCCAGATGGGGACTACTGAGATACCCAGCTTGTGATCTAAACAGCTAAGGGGATTTCAGCCTTGTCAGAATATAGACTGCCATTGTTGGACTACCTGGGCTGTATTACGGAGGCCATTACAGGAGTATCAAGACAGGACACGTGCTTACTGAACTTCATTTGGGGGACCATGGGAGGGAAAGACCCCAATATGAAGCAAAAGTGCAAGATTGATGATTGTTTGCAATTACCAAGGAGGAACCTTCTAGCACTTCCTTAAGGAAAACATGACATCTTTTAGGGAAAAAAGGTCCTCCAATTCAAGTTATATGTGTATGTATGTATGCATGTATGTATGTATGTATGTATGTATGTAAGTATATGCATATGTATATGTATATATACGGTAACAATACAAGTTGGAGAGAACAACAAAAGAACTGGAAAAAAAAACCCTCTGGAAAGACTCAGAAAAAGATGCAGGACATATATGGCAGAGTGCAGGGATTCAGGTGGGGTGGGGGTCATGGAAAGGGAAGTGACTCTAGATTCGATTGAGAATTGATGTATGACATATGGAAAAAGTTTAATAACAATAAAAAAATAAACCTTCAATTGACAAGTGGATAGAGAAAATGTGGTACATCTACACAATGGAGTTCTATGTAGCAGTAAAAAAAGGCAACATCATGAACTTTGCAGGTAAATGGATGGAACTAGAAGATATTATGTTAAGTGAAGTAACACCGTCCCAGAAAAACAAATGATGAATGGTGTCCCTCATCTGTGGATGCTAATGCCAATAACCCAATTGTAAATATATCTTGTTGGGAGAGATGCATAGTGGAAAGAACAACAAGACCAACAACAGAAAAGACTGCATCAAAGAACTGACTGAAACAAGTGAAATCTGGTGGGATGGGCGGCGGGGTGGCGAGGGGGACACCGTTCTATATTCGATTTGTAACATAATCTTGTACAAAATATATATATATATATATATAACAATAAATTAAAATTTTTTAATGTTAAATCCCCAAAGGGAAAAAAAGAAAAGCAGTTCAGCTGAAATACAGTACTGAAGTCTTGGATTTACAAATCCAAGATTACAGTAAATAACAACAAGCTCCAGAACTACTACGTTTCCTCTTTGAGGAACAGGTTTACAACAGAAGGTAAAAAATGAGTAAGTACTTGTCACCTGATCCTCAGTCTTGGGTCAAGCCTTTTCAATGCAGCTGAACATATCACAGAGTCTATATTGTTGGTATACTCATAATAACAAAACCCCTTTGTAAAATGCCACATTTTAAAAATAGAATTTTCCCTGGTCAGAAGTCATCAAGCAGTTTTGTTTTTCCTAATTCACAATTAAGTTATCATAGCAGCAAGTGGTGCCCAGTCTGTTAATGAGGCTCAGTTACCAAGTACAGGACTTGATGAGGTATATAATTTCCCCTTCAAGGCTAAAAATGTAATTATGAAAATGTCCTGAACTGAGAAACAGCAACATCAGCTGTTTCCAGGAAAGATAAAAGAGCATTTAAAGATAAAGAGATTACAGATAAAAGAGATGAAAATTTAAGGGGAAGGCACCATGGTAAAGAGAGCAAGTTACAAAGTAAACATTAAAATATTTCATTTTAATATGAGGGTATAGCTTTTGTTTTTCTAAACAGAGAGCTCTAAATTATTTAATTCATATCTCTGATGAGTTTGCTTGGATGCTTAAAGATGAGCAGATGTTGATTGATTATTAAACTGTCAGTGGTGCTGAAGAAATATCCCGAAATGAGCCTCTGTCTGTCACACTTAGTCTGAGAGAGGTGCATTGTCCACTCAGTAACTAAGGACTCCTTTCAAGTGTTCACATCAAGGGCACAGGGACCTTCATTTTTCTCCCATTTCTTACCCCTAAACCTATAACTTACTAAACTCTTTTCATAAAATGAATACATTGATATTTGCTATTGTAAGATTGCTGGGAAGTTAAAAGTGATGTGAAATTAAGGGGAATGTAAAAGAACTATGTTCAGTGCACAACCCTGCACAGAGGCACTACTGTACTCTGTCTTATATGTCTAAAGTCCCTTTCAAGGCAATTCCTGCTTAATGTTCCACTAACAATCAGTTCCTGGGATGTATGGAGCACCAGGAACTTTATCAGATAGATATTGGGAGTCTCAGAAGCAAAGTCCCCACCCTCAATGAGTTTATAGCCTGGCCACTAGGACAGTCAGGTAATCCTGTCTATGGCAGAGGATAACTCTAGAAAAACAGAGCAGAGATGGTTCTTTAAAAGGCATCAGAGCTTTTACTGGAGTCTAAGGACCACTCTTAGACTTCCCAGTTTTCAGAGCCATAAGCCAAATAAAATACGTTGTTTACAAATTGTTTGCCTCTGATAGTCTACAACAGCAGAAAAGACCAAAAGGAAAATGGTATTGTGCCCCCAAAGTGAAAATCCATTATATCCGGATTCTCCAGGGGAACAAAGCCAATAGAACGGATTAATATTATGAAAGGGGATTTATGAGATTGACTTACAAGATAGGGGCTGAGTAGTCCAATGACTGTCATCCACATACTAGAGAGGTTGAGAATATTTGAAGACCAAAGAAGCTGGATTCTAGTATCAGCAAAGGATTGCAGCAGCAACAACAGCAACAGCAACAGCGACAGCAGCAGCAGCAGCAGCAGCAGCAGCAGCACAGACTCACTGATCAGCAAGAAACTAAAGTGAGCAAGCAGCACTACATTCTCCAGGGACCGCTTTATATCTGCACCACCTGAGTATGTGCCACCCACTCCAGGGGTGGAAATGCCTTCACAGACCACTCAGAGGCAAATCTCTGCTAATTCCAGATTCAATCAAGTTGATTGAATAAAAAAACAAAGGCATCAGAGTCCATCCGGACTAGACAAATAGTAAATAACTCTTGTTCTCAGGACTGTGTCTTTATATCAGATTTCACATTTGGCCTGTTAGTTGATAATCCTTGGATGGTAAAGGGGAAAGATGAGGGGATTTTGTTGGTTAGTAAAATGCTTGAATCCTTGGTTTTAGAGGGAGGAAATGAGTCTTTGAAAGCATGCACAACCCATTCTCATTAAAAAAAAAAAAAAAAAACTTTTGCACACTATTTAGAAAATGGAAGGTTTGGGGCTGGAGAGATAGCCTAGCGGTTAAGAGCGCCGACTGCTCTTACAGAGGACGCCGGTTCGATCCCCAGCACCCACATGGCAGCTAAGAACCGTCTGAAACTCCAATTCCAGGAGAACTCCAGTTCCAGGGGAATCCGATACCCTCTTCTGACCTCCGCGGCGTTGCACGACACGGGTGCACAAACTTGCATGCAGACAGTACATTCATACACATACAGAAATAAATAAAATTAATTAAAAAATAAAAAATAAAAAAAAAGAAAATGGAAGGTTAAAGGGAAGAGGGAGGGAGGATGGGGTGGATATGATCAAGACACAATGTATTTATGCATAAAATTGTCAAAGGGTAGCTATCGAAAGTATCTTTAAAAGAAAAGAAAGTGTGTTACTGGCAACAGTGGTCTTCAGAGTTCAGAGTGGCTGGCCACAGCTCATTTGGTGTTTGCAGACAGGGAAATGGAATATGAGATCTTATGGGAACTGAACCACACTTCATAACAGACACATAGTTGGGTTGGGGGTTTTTTCTTTGTCTGTTTAGAGTATGGGTCTCAAGCAAATCAGTCTTGCCTTAACTCCAGATCTCCCTTCCTCTACCTCTCAGTGATGGGATTACAATCATGCTTCACCATACCCAGCTTCAGACTTGTTTTGAAAGATAAGATCATGACTCGTAAATTCAGATATATCCAGTATACATTTAGAATTTTATCAAAACCAGTAAGCAGAGTAAATAAACATTTGCATGTGCTTGGCCTACATTAACATTAAAGCATCTAGTCTCAAACTTGATGTCTGTTCCCAGAGAACAAATATCAAATTGTGCATGTGGGAATGTCAGAGAATCTGCTATTTATATAACATTTAATAAGACCACTTTTCCCCATGGAGAATGTAAAAAGAACCTGACAGACATGGTGGTTCATGCCTGCAATCTTAGCTCTTGGGAAGCTGAGACAGGAGGTTCATAAGTTCAAGGACAGCATGGGCTATATCATAAGTTCTGGGGTAGCTTAGGATACAAAGTAACACTCTATGTCCAAAACAAAAGAAGGAAAAAATATTCTAGGTGGCCCATGTGGGTTTAGAAAACGGATTTTTATTGCCCTCTCTTCAACCATAATGGGCACACATACATGTCCCCAGGTGCATTCATATAGACAGACAGACAAGAATGCAGACAAACACACACACACACACACACACACACACACACACACACACACACTACAATAGCAAAGCAACATCCATAGGAGAGGGGTCATCAGTCATTATTCTGCTCCTCAGAAAGGCATTTCCTGGGGAGTATTGATCTTCCAGAGCTGATCTAGCAAACTATCAGTAACCAGAGGGCAGAGAACTCTTCATTATGGAAGTTTGATCAAAGTCAGTCTACCACAGAAACAGAAGCTATATGCTCATAAAAAAAAAAAACCTGCAGAAAACAACCCTGAAGTCTAATAATACAGACAGGCTTTAAATAAGTCATGTTCATTTACTACATAGAATATTGTGCAGCCATTAAAAATCATGATCCAATTAATGTTTTCGGAGTCAAAGTTCATAGTGTCATTGGAAACTCTTAAAAAAGCAGGCTAAAAATTGTCATTTACATAAATGTACATGAGTATATAATATTTCTTATGTCTTGTATTAACATAATACTAAATTTGCACTGTACTTTAACATTATTACTACATCAAATTTGGCACTGAAATTATTAAAGGGAAATAAAGTCAAAAGAAATGTTCTCATGATAACAATAAGTTTTTTAAATGCAGTTCAGTATTCATTTCAGTGAATTTGATAATATTAATAAAAATATAGAATGAATTATTTCTTATTGAAGATATATATACACCTTTCCTGCTGCATCTCCATAAAACCGGCATAGTTTCTGTTTTGGCTGAGGGCTGGCTCATCAGCTGAGCTCTTACTGTCCAACCTTGAGGACCTGAGTTCAATCAGATCCCTAGAGTGAGGCCTGTGTGTAATACCAATGTACAGGAGGTGCAGACAGAGAACCCCCAAAGCTGACTGGCTAGTCATGTTTTATTTTACCTCAGGACATAAACCTAGAAGAGAAAAAATCTACATAACAAAGCTGGAGATGAAAGCTGGTAGACACGATGATAGATAATAAGATGAAAAGCTGGTGGACAAGGTGATAGATAATAAGATGAAAAGCTGGTGGACAAGGTGATAGATAATAAGATGAAAAGCTGGTGGACAAGGTGATAGATAATAAGATGAAAAGCTGGTGGACAAGGTGATAGATAATAAGATGAAAGCTGGTGGACAGGGGATAGATCACAGATTGGGATCCACTCCAGCTCATCAAGGCTGCCATTTGGAAAACCAATGAACTAGTGTGGTTTTGTTTAATTTTTGTTTATTTTTAATTTTTACTGATACAAAAGTTAAAGCCAGCAATTCCTGTATGTTAGGAAATGCTGTGACACACTGAGAAGCAAGTAGAAACTCCCTACTCCATCCCGGCTCCCACATCTTCCAGCCAGTCTATCAGCTGTCCTTCCTCTACTCTGGGAGAGTTTATTCTCTGGAAAAGGTAAAACAGGGGTTTCACAGTAATGAAGACATGAAGATGATGTGACTAAAAAATGGAGACAGAATACAGTGTACAAATTCAATGTTAAGATGGTTCACCCTTTTCCCACATAGTTTCAAATAAAAGGACAGTGGACAACATCTTTCATGAAAGAAATAAGAGGATTAGTTCTAGATATTTGTGGAAAACCAAGAAAAAAATAAAGACTTTGTCTTTTAAACAATATATTTCCTGTGTTCAACATCATTAATCATTAAGGAAATGCAAATCAAAACCACTTTAAGATATCATCTTACTCCAATAATACTGGCTAGGATCAAGAAAACAAATGACACCAAGTGCTGGAGAGGTTGTGGGGAAAGAGGAACATTCATCCACTGCTGGTGGGAATGTAAACTCATACAGCCACTATGGAAAACAGTGTGGAGAACCCTTGGAAGACTTGGAATGAACTTGCCACCTGACCCAGCCATACCTCTCCTGGGCATGTACCCACAAGACACATCTTACCACAGAGATACATGCACAGCCATGTTTATTGCAGCTCTCTTCACAATAGCAAGGAGCTGGAGCCAACCCAAGTGCCCCTCAACTGACAAGTGGATAGAGAAAATGTGGCACATCTACACAATGGAGTTCTATGCAGCGGTAAAGAAAGATGACATCATGAGTTTTGCAGGTAAATGGCTGGAGCTAGAAGATATCATGCTAAGTGAAGTAACACTATCCCAGAAAAACAAAGGACAAATGGTATCCCTCATCTGTGGATGCTAGCACCAATTACCTAATTGTATGGCAAATTGAGCAATGTCAATGTGATTTGAAAACAACTGTGCTCTTATAATGTGAATACCTTAAAATATAATAAACAAAAAAAACAATACATTTCCTAGAACTCCATTCACTGACTTTTGATCTATCTTTCTTGGGGGAGAGCAGGGTCTCACTTTAGCCTCAGCTAGCCTAGAACTCACTACATAAGTTCAGACTGGCCTTGAAGTCACAGAGATATACCAGCTTCTGTCTCCCAAGAGCTGGGTCCTTTATTGATCATCTTTGATTTATCCTTGATTTATCTCTTATTTAAATGGTCTTTTTTTCAAAGCTCTATTCATATTCTTCTTAGACTTTTTAATACCATTAAATTTAAAATAAATAAAAAAAAAAAAAAAAAAAAAACAAAAAAAAAACAAAAATAAAAAAAAAAAAAAAAAAAAAAAAGAAAAAAACAAAAAAAAATTAAGGAATTCACATTTTAACAGTAAAGTTGCATGCAGGTAAAAAAAGGAATGTAACTTTACATTCCTAAATTACATAGCAAGCTGATGTATGTTTTAATGTAGGGATTTATTCCTTCTCATAAATCTTGGAGCTTAGGAAAACAGAGACATAAACTTCAAGAAATATCTATAATAATATCAGTCAATGTAGTATTATTTTTATTAACAAATTACCTACCTTGACTTACATATAAGGATTTAGTATTAAGATCCACAAATGAGGGACACCATAAGTCGTTTGTTTTTCTGAGACTGTGATACTTCACTTAGCATAACAGCTTCTAGTTCCATCCACTTGCCTGGAAATTTCATGATGTCTTATTTATTTATTTATTTATTTATTTATTTATTTATTTATTTATTTTTGTATGTGTATGAATGTACTGTCTGCATGTTGGTTTGTGCACCCGTGTCGTGCAATGCCTCAGGTCAGAAGAGGGTGTCGAATTCCCCTGGAACTGGAGTTCTCCTGGAATTGGACTTACAGACGGTTCTTAGTCACCATGTGGGTGCTGGGGATCGAACCCGGGTCCTCTGCAAGAGCAGTCGGTGTTCTTAACCGCTAGGCCATGTCTCCAGCCCCCATGATGTCTTTCTTTAGCGCTGCATAGAACTCTACTGTGTCAATGTTCCACGTTTTCATTATCCACTCATCAGTTGAGGGATATTCAGCTCTTTGCTGTTATGAAAATAGCTGCAATAAACATGGTTGTGCATGTATCCCTGCTATAGAATGAATCTTTTGGATATATACCCAGGAGTGGTATGACTGGATCAAATTTTAAGTTCATTTTTAGTCTTCCAAGGGTTCTCCACACTGTTTGCCATAGGGGTTGCACAAGTTTGCAATCCCACCAGAAGTGAATGAGTGTTTGCCTTTCCCCACAACCTCTCTGGCATTTGGTATAATTTGTTTTCTTGATCATAGCTGGTCTTACTGGTATAAGATGAAATCTTAAAGTGGTTTTAAGTTATATTTCCTTCCTTACTAACAATGTTGAATACTTTTTAAAATATTTCTTAGCCATCGTTATTTCTTTTCTTGAGAAGTCTCTGTTTGAATCTTTAGCCCTTCTTTTGACCCAATTTAAATGTTCTTATAGCCACTTGCATCATCAGAGATGTGTATGTTTTTGCTTTCTTTTATTCTGTACTCATTGCTGCTCTGAGAAGTATCAGCTTACAGTTGTAAGAAAGGAGAGGGGCTGAAAAGATGATTCAGTAATTAGGAGCATGCAGAGGACCTAGTATCAACTTATACTATAAGAAAGGAGAGAGGTGATAAGGCCCTGCTGTCAAAGACCTGATGTTAACATGGGAAAGATGTATTGAGACCACACATGCAAGTGTACAGATGGTCTCTGGAATACCAGAGAGTGTTACCAAAGGCCACTAAACCAATAAAGCAAGTATGGGTCTCCTTGAGTCAAGCAAGACTCCTCCATCAGCACCAGCTACACCTCACCTGCCTGGAAATACTGTGCAGCAGAGGCAGCCATATGCCTGTATATCCCAAATCTAATTGGCTATTGGCTCTCTCCTTGGAGGAATAACCCACAGCTGATGCCACAAGCTTACATCCT
>VZQC01014996.1:124074-150409 GCA_009823505.1 Rhizomys pruinosus | reverse complement strand
TTGTACTCACAAATTATCACTTATTGCTAAAAAATGGAAAAAAAACTGAGAGAAAGATGCAGGACAGTTATGGCAGAATGCATGATCTGGGATGGGGTGGGGGGAAGGGAAAGGGAAATATGCCTGAACTGAATTGGAAAATGATGTATGAAATACACAAAGCATCAATTAAAAAAAAAAGGAGAGGGGCTGGAAAGATAATTCAGTAATTAGGAGCACTTGCAGAGGACCTAGTTTGGGGTCCACCACCCAAATGGAAGCTCACAACCATCTGTAACTCCAGTTCTCAGGGATTTGACCCCTTCTTCTGGCCTTTGTGATTATCAAGCATGCATGTGGTATGCATCCACATATGCAGGTAAACACTTATACATATAAAATAAAACAAAATCTTTGCAAACAAAAGGAGAAATGTTTATTGGTCAGGTAATGAGGAGCATATATCAGAAAGGACTTTTCAAATTGAGACATTTCTATAGCAGGCTTGATATTTAATTCCCATAATTTAATTATCTTATGTTGCTTGGTGGGAGTATGGCCATGACCTTTAAATCAGGGCAGCAAACAAAGGAAGTGTCAGAGAGAGGAGAGAAATGGAAAATGAGTAGTTGTCTTTCTTCACCTGTAAAATAACTGCTTTTAGTTGCTCAAGATTTTATAAAAGAAAATTTTCACTCTGTCACCAATATTGTAGCTTATGACAGTAATCAAAATATATTTCTTTATACTTGGTAGATCTAAAGACATATAGAAAAACCTACCAATTAACTATGCCAGGAGTCTAAAAAGCTAAAAATTAAATATAAAAAATTGTCTTTTCACTAAATATGATTTCACTACATATATATGTGTGTGTGCATATGTGTGTGTGTCTGTATGTGTCTGTAAGTATGTATGTATATAAGCTCACTTGAGGACTAGTTACAAAATATAATATTTTATCCTTTATATTGTTGTTTTTACCATTTGAAGCTAGGAAAGAAAGACATATATAAATTGGTCCCTTCTTTTATTGCTCAAAGTCACTATTTCCATTACCATCTGTTCTGATGACTATTCATTGTTTACCCCCAAAGGTGACTATAGCAGTGTAAAGATGGTATGATTAACAAAATTCTTCTTTCACTGAATTTCTCACAGAAAGGTGGGAAACATGAAAAACAGTTGTGCCAGTAAAATAGTGCCTTTCTGGGGCTGGAGAGATGGCTCAGCAGTTAAGAGCACCGACTGCTCTTGCAGAGGACCCGGGTTCGATTCCCAGCACCCACATAGTGGCTAAGAACCGTCTTTAACTCCAGTTTCAGGGAAATCCAACACCCTCTTCTGACCTCCGCAGCATTGCACAACACGGGTGCACCAACCTCCATGCAGACAATACACTCATATACATAAAAATAAATAAATAAATAAATAAAATATTGCCTTTCCAAACAAGGAAAGGCATTAAAATAAAAATTTAAATATCAAAATGTTTGGATTACCTAAATAAACAGAGTATTCATGAATTTAAGATGCTTCTTCAGATAATTAACTGATATGGAGAAACATGTATCAACATTGATTTAAGGGGGAAACTGTATTATATGCACATGGAAATGTTTAGCATAATTTGGAACTATTCTGGAAGAAGCGTGATAGACTGAGTCTGGAGGCCTGTGATCCCAGCTACTTGAGAAATTATGCTGGAGGACTGTAAGCTCAAAACTTTCCTAGGCTACAGAGTGACTACAAGGCCAGCCTGGGCACCTGAGTGCAAGCCTGTCTCAAAGTAAAATAAGTAATAAAAGGACTGGGGACAGAGATGAGTGGTAGAGCATTTGCCATGTAGTTTCAAGGTCCTTGGTACTTAGAGATAGATAAAGGATAGATAGATGATTAGATAGATAGATAGATAGATAGATAGATAGATAGATAGATAGATAGATGGATATATAGATAGATATAGAGATAAGAGATATGAATGTATGTTTACGTAACAGTAATCAAGGAAGAAAACAAGAAAACAAGGAGGGGTGGAAGGGCACAAGGGGAGCTGGAGGGAAAAACAATCTTTTGCAAATACAATATTCTCAAACACAAAATTCTCAAAAATAAAATTTGACTAAGCGCTGAAAAAAAAAGTATGATATCTGCAGGGAGCCCTCTTCATACCCTGAGGACCTAGAACATTCCAAATTTCCAGACTCTAGACCCTTTCTGTGATGCCAATATTTGTCACAGTAGGAGTTACTTCCAAGAACTAGTAGCTCTGTAAATCTTTCCAGGCAATTAGGATATTCGGCAAGAAGGTGAAGGAGGCAAATGTTAACAGCTGAAGCACTGTGCTGTGGGTAGTGCTCTTCACTAAACTTGAGGAAAGAAGGGCAGAGACTGCTAGAATTCTTTTATAGCTCTTGCTTTGTACATATAGGGGTTCTCAACCTGGAATGAATTTGCCCCCAGAGTCCATATGTAAATGACTGAAGACATTTTTCAGACACTGCTATAAGGGCAAAGGGAAAGAACGGCCATAGGGAGGCAGAGCAACAACCAGCACACAGGATGGCTCCTGATGGAAAGAATCACCTGCCTCAAGTGTCAGGTTTGAAAAGCCCTGATTCTAACAGAAAGAATGAAAATGTGTGTTAAGGGACTGGGGAGAAGCCTCCTTGGCCATGTAAGCATTAGGACCTGATTTAGTTCCCCAACACCTATGTAAAGGTTCAACAACTGTACACACATAGGAATACCTAGACACACATACAAAAAATGTACATTAAAAATTCAGGCACTGGAGAGATGGCTTAGTTGTTAAGAACACTGGCTGCTCTTGGAGAGGTCATAGGTTCAATTTCCAGCACCCAAATGAGGTTTAACAACTATCAGTCATTTCCAGGGGAAACTGATGTCCCTCTTCTGACCTCCTTGGATATAGTATGACACGGGTATACTTACACGTGTGCAGACAATATACCCATAGACTTAAAACAAAAATTAAAAATGAAATATTTTCAATACAATCTTAGATGGTGGTGGAATGAGGCATCCCCAGGCAGTCAGAGAGCTGGCCTCAGGGTCCAGGGTTTACAGGTTCCCAAGATACTACCTCAGGTAGACTGTGTGAGGACCCTTATCACATAATATGAAGATCTGCCAAACCACAGGTGCTTCTGTATTTATCTCAAAATTCTAAACCCAGGACATAGCAAGGAAGAAAGAAAACAATTGCAAAACTAAAATGGTAGCACAGCCAATAATGGTGCCAGTGGCACAGGGACCTACAAACCTGACCCCAGGCCTCTACATTTTATTAGGAATCTTTTTTTTATTTTTTTATCGATGATTTGTGTATTTCATACATTATCTTTCAGTCCAACACATTCCCCTCTCCCTGCCGCCAATCCCACCCCAGTTCATTCCTTCTGCCATACCTGTCTTGCATCTTTCTCTCAGTCTTTCCAAAGTTTTTCACTGCAGAGGCTTGTTGTTTGGGGCAGAATTTAACTGCATCAGTCAGTTCTTTGACCCAGTCTTCATGTTCTTGTTGTTCCTTCCCCTTTATTAAGAATCTTAATGCTTCCCTGTTGATGTCAAAATTCTGAACTCAGGACTTGGCAAGTAAGAGGGGTAATGGCTGGGGAGAGAAGATGGTAAACCGTGCACACGTGGCCCCTGCCTGTGTGCAACTGGTGGGGCAGAACACAGCCAGTCTGACTGTTCATGCAAAAGGGGTGGAACCAAGGCATACTGCCCACCCCCATGCCCAGGTGGCACCCTTGGTCAGCCAGCCATAATCATCACCCAATGGCTGCCAACACCTGGCTGCTGTCCTCGACAACATTAAAAATCTGAACTGGCTACAGATTTCAGAAAATAAACTACAGGACACTGGTGTAAAGTTGTCATGTGAAGCTGTGAAGCTTCCAACTGCCATTCAGAGACTCTTCAATTGCAGGCCTGTGAGCTAAATGCCGCCTGCTGTGAGGACCTAGCTTTTACCTTTAACCACAGTAAAACCCTGTGGAGGATCATCCTCTTAGAGAATACCTTGGTCCACAGTGGGGTCATCATGCTGAGTGAGGACCAGAAACAGCCAAAGTGTAATCTGCATGCGAGGACTGCAAACAACTGATCAGGAAAGCCAAGCATTTCTAACCATGGAGAAAACGAGAAGTCCCTACATTATATTCCTAAGCAGTGTGTAAGAGAAACAGAAATTTCACCGTTCACCCCAATCGCAGCCTTTACATTCTACCACGCCCCCTCTTCCGCAGATTGTTCCCTAGGCTTAGAAAAGGGGCACAGGTGGATGAGAAGTAAAACTGTCCTCTCTCTCTGGAGCTGTTGACTTGGATTCTGGTCAATTCTGGCTGTTTCCTTTCATGGGCTGACAGTTTGTTCAGGAGTAACCTTTCGTTGGTCGTTTTGAGACAGGGTCCTCCGGTAACCCCACTGTCCTGGAACTCACTCTGTAGACCAGCTGGCTTGAACTCACAAAGATCCGCCTGCCTCCGCACTCCCAAGTGCTAGGATTAAAGGTGTGTCGCCACCGGCCCGGCCTGCGTTTCCTTTGTATGTGGTTTTGGGTAAGAATATAGCTAGGTTTTTTGGAATGGGCTTTTTTAACTCTTATATTTCTGTTTCTCTTACACACTGCTTAGGAATATAATGTAGGGACTTCTCGTTTTCTCCATGGTTAGAAATGCTTGGCTTTCCTGATCAGTTGTTTGCAGTCCTCGCATGCAGATTACACTTTGGCTGTTTCTAGGTCCTCACTCAGCATGAGACCCCACTGTGGACCAAGTATTCTCTAAGAGGATGATCCTCCACAGGGTTTTACTGTGGTTAAAGGAAAAGCTAGGTCCTCACAGCAGGCAGCAATTAGCTCACAGGCCTCAATTGAAGAGGCTCTGAATGGCAGTTGGAAGCTCCACAGCTTCACATGACAACTTTACACACATGCCTGTAGTTTATTTTTCTGAAATCTGTAGCCAGTTCGGATTTTTAATGTTGTCGAGGACAGCAGCCAGGTGTTGGCAGCCATTGGGTGATGATTATGGCTGGCTGACCAAGGGTGCCACCTGGGCATGGGGGTGGGCAGTATGCCTTGGTTCCACCCCTTTTGCATGAACAGTCAGACTGGCTGTGTTCTGCCCCACCAGGTGCACACAGGCAGGGGCCACGTGTGCACGGTTACCATCTTCTCTCCCCAGCCATTTACCCTCTTACTTGCCAAGTCCTGAGTCAGAATTTTGACATCAACAGGAAGCATTAAGATCTTAATAAAGGGGAAGGAACAACAAGAACATGAAGACTGGGTAATGAACTGACTGATGCAGTTCAAATTCTGCCCCAAAACAAACAAGCCTGCAGTGAAAAATTGGAAAGACTGAGAGAAAGATGCAAGACAGGTATGGCAGAAGGATGAACTGGGGTGGGATGGCGGCAGGGAAGAGAGGGATGTGTTGGACTGAAAGATAATTATGAAATACACAAACCATCATATAAAAAAATAAAAAAAAGATTCCTAATAAAATGTAGAGGCCTGGGGTCAGGTTTGTAGGTCCCTGTGCCACTGGCACCATTATTGGCTGTGCTACCATTTTAGTTTTGCAATTGTTTTCTTTCTTCCTTGCTATGTCCTGGGTTTAGAATTTTGAGATAAATACAGAAGCACCTGTGGTTTGGCAGATCTTCATATTATGTGATAAGGGTCCTCACACAGTCTACCTGAGGTAGTATCTTGGGAACCTGTAAGCCCTGGACCCTGAGGCCAGCTCTCTGACTGCCTGGGGATGCCTCATTCCACCACCATCTAAGATTGTATTGAAAATATTTCATTTTAATTTTTGTTTTAAGTCTATGGGTATATTGTCTGCACACGTGTAAGTATACCCGTGATCATACTATATCCAAGGAGGTCAGAAGAGGGACATCAGTTTCCCCTGGAAATGACTGATAGTTGTTAAACCTCATTTGGGTGCTGGAAATTGAAACCTATGACCCTCCAAGAGCAGCCCATGTTCTTAACAACTAAGCCATCTCTCCAGTGCCTGAATTTTTAATGTACATTTTTGTATGTGTGTCTAGGTATTCCTATGTGTGTACAGTTGTTGAACCTTTACATAGGTGTTGGGGAACTAAATCAGGTCCTAATGCTTACATGGCCAAGGAGGCTTCTCCCCAGTCCCTTAACACACATTTTCATTCTTCTGTTAGAATCAGGGCTTTTCAAACCTGACACTTGAGGCAGGTGATTCTTTCCATCAGGAGCCATCCTGTGTGCTGGTTGTTGCTCTGCCTCCCTATGGCCGTTCTTTCCCTTTGCCCTTATAGCAGTGTCTGAAAAATGTCTTCAGTCATTTACATATGGACTCTGGGGGCAAATTCATTCCAGGTTGAGAACCCCTATATGTACAAAGCAAGAGCTATAAAAGAATTCTAGCAGTCTCTGCCCTTCTTTCCTCAAGTTTAGTGAAGAGCACTACCCACAGCACAGTGCTTCAGCTGTTAACATTTGCCTCCTTCACCTTCTTGCCGAATATCCTAATTGCCTGGAAAGATTTACAGAGCTACTAGTTCTTGGAAGTAACTCCTACTGTGACAAATATTGGCATCACAGAAAGGGTCTAGAGTCTGGAAATTTGGAATGTTCTAGGTCCGAGGGTATGAAGGAGGGCGCCCTGCAGATATCATACTTTTTTTTTCTTATTCAAATTTTATTTTTGAGAATTTGTGTTTAGAATATTGTATTTGCAAAAGATTGTTTTTCCCTCCAGCTCCCCTTGTGCCCTTCCACCCCTCCTTGTTTTCTTGTTTTCTGTCCTTGATTACTGTTACGTAAACATACATTCATATCATCTATATCTCTATAATCTACTAATATATCCATTCTATCCTATCTATCGATCTAGCTATCTATCTATCTATATCTATATCTATCATCATATCTATCCTTTATCTATCTCTAAGTACCAAGGACTTGTGAAACTAACATGGCAAATGCTCTACCACTCATCTCTGTCCCCAGTCCTTTTATTACTTATTTTACTTTGAGACAGGCTTGCCCACTCAGGTGCCCAGGCTGCCTTTGTAGTCACTTCTGTAGCCTAGGAAAGTTTTGAGCTTACAGTCCTCCAGCATAATTTCTCAAGTAGCTGGGATCACAGGCCTCCAGACTCAGTCTATCACGCTTCTTCCAGAATAGTTCCAAATTATGCTAAACATTTCCATGTGCATATAATACAGTTTCCCCCTTAAATCAATGTTGATACATGTTTCTCCATATCAGTTAATTATCTGAAGAAGCATCTTAAATTCATATATATANTTCTTTTCTGATTTATTTTGTATCCTGCCACTTTACCCTCAAAGCTTTTAATCATTTCTAGGAGTTTTGGTGGAAATGAAGTTCTTATCATCCCTTATGTAGACACTCATATCATCAGCAAAAAAGGGATAGCTTGTCTTCATCTTTTCCTATTAGAAATCCTTTAATTTCATTTTCTTGCCTTATTGCCCTTGCAAGGGTTTCCAGTCACTATTTGAAGTGGACGTGGTGACGGGGCAGCCTTGCCGAGTTTCCACCTTTAAAGGGAAGCTTCTTTCATTTTCCCATTTAGGATGTATTGGCTGTGGTTCTGTATATGGCTTTGATTACTTGAGGAATGATCCCTAGGCCACACTTCCCTCCAGGGGACTTTAAACATGGAAGGATGCTGGATTTGTTCAAAGGCTTTCTCCGCATCAATTGAAATGATGGTTTGGTTTTTGTCATTCAGTCCATGTATGTTGAGTTGTTTTATTGATTTTCATATGTTGAACATCCCTGCTTTTCTGTTATGAATCCAACTGGTCATGGTGGATGATTTTTCTGATGTGCAGTCTGTATGCGATTTGCCAGAATCTGTTTAGACGTTGGCATTCTGTTTTCTTGGGAGCTGGGTCTATAGTTCTCCTTTTTGGTTGTATCTTTTCCCTGGTTTGTTTTGGTAGTAGCGTTAAATGCTCTGCTCTAGAAGGATTCTGGGAGAAGTCCCTCCGTTGTATCCCTTCTCAAACAATTTAAGTAGTAATGGTTTGTATGTCTTTTCGAAATATTTTATAAAATTCTGCCGTTGAAACCACCTGGCCTGGGCATTTTTTGGTTGGAGGCTACGTAATTACATCTTCGATTTCTTTCTGTAATATGGTCTGTATAGGCTGTCAATCTCTTTCTTGGTTGAGCTTGGTGATTCCAGGATTTCAGATATTCATCCATTTCTTCTATTTTTTCAAACTTAGTAGAGCTCCGTTTTGAAGTAGTCCCGTATGATTGTCTGGCTGGATCCTTTTCATTGTTGTTGTGATGTTTCCCCTTTCATTCCACTGATTCTGTTGATTGGAGTTGTTCCTCTTTCTTTGGTTAATGGGCTAGAGGTCTGTCTTATCTTGTTTCTCTCCAAAGAACCCGCTTTTGGATTCATTGAATTTTTTTTTTGTATGGTTTTCTTTGTTTCTATTTCATTGATCTCTGCTTTGATTTTTGTTATTTCTTCTTTGTTGCTCCGTTTAGGGTCATTTGTTGTTTTATCAAAGTATTTTTAGCTGTCCGTGTTAGGTCATTCACTGTGTTCTTCTGTTTTTTTAATGTAGGCACTTACGAGCTATAAACTTCCCTCTTAGGGACTGCTTTTCTTTTAAAGTGTCCCATGGTTTTCGCTGTGTTGTTTTATCATTGTTCATCATGTTTCCAGGAATGTTTTTATTTCTTTCTTTATTTTTTCCTTGACCCACTCATTATCACGGGAGTGTTGGTTAGTCTCCTTGTGTTCCTGTAGGATGTAGGGTTTATTCTGTGTTTGATATTGAGTTTTTTGGCATTGTGGTCTGATAGAATGCATGAAATTATTTTCAATCTTTTTATATTTGTTGAGTTTTCCCTGTGTCCCAGTACATGATCTATTTTGGGGAATGTTCCATGAGGTGTGAGTAGAAAGTGTATTTCTCTGGTGTTTGGGTGGAAATATTCATAGACTGTCTGGAGGTCCATTTGGTGTATTTGTATTGTGTCATTTAGTTTGGATATCTCTCCGTTTTATCCTTTTGTCCTGTTGACTGTTTAGGGGACTTAATGGGGTATGAAGTCCCCTAGTTTAGTGTGTGCTGGGGTTAATCTGTGCTGAGATCCTGAAGAATTTCTTTATAAAGTTTGTGCACTGGTGTTTGTTTGGTGCATATATATTTTGTTTTTGTTTTTAAAAAAAAAAAAAAAATTGTTCCTTTAATAAAGATGTACTGGTGGTCCTCTTTGTCTCTTTGATTTCTTTTGCTTTGAAGTCTATTTTGTCTGATATTAGAATAGGCCACACCTGCTTTCTTTTTGGTACCCATTTGCTTGGAATACTTTCTTCCATCCCTTTACCCTTAAGTTGGTGCCTATCGTTGAAATTGAGATGGGGTTCTTTTAGAACAGGCATATAGATGGGTTTTGTTTCCTAATCATTTCTCCCAGTCTATGCCTTTTGATTGGGGAGTTAGCCCATTAATATAAGGTATAATTGAAAGATGGATGGTTGCTTCCTTTCATTTTATTATCCATTTTGGCTTCTAGCCTCTGATTTTGCTCCTATGGTTATGTTTTATTAGTTTCTTTTCCTAGGTGTTTGAGATTGTTGCTCCTCTCTTCTACCCTTTGAATTGCTTCAAGTATTTTTTTTTTTTTTTTTTTTTTTTTTTTTTTTTTTTCTTTCATCTTTTTTATGTAATGGAAAATTTTCTCTCTCTTTCAAAATATAGTCGATATTTTTTTGCTGGGTAAAAGTATTCTGGGTTGCATCCGTAGTCCCTTAACATAGGGATTATGCTTTGCTCCATGTTCTCTTGCTTTCATGGTTTGAGGCGCGACGTCAGTTGTAATCTGATGGGTTTCCCTTGTATGTGACTTGTTTTTCTTTTGTAGCCCTCAGAATTTGTTCTTTATTTGGGCATCTAGCATTTTACTATGATATGGGCGTGGGGCGTTTCTTTTCTGCTCTTGTATGTTGGGGGTCCTATGTGCTTCTTGTATTTGTATGGGTTTGTTTATTTTAGTTGGGGAAGTTTTTCATCTATTATCTATTGAAGATCTGATCATTTCTACTATTCTCTTGAGATTCTTCTCCTTCCTCTATTCCTATGATACGACGTTTGACCTTTTCATAGTGTCCCATATTCCTGGTTGTTCCACGTTGGTATTTTTAAATTTTTTCATCTTCTTTCTTTGAGCTTTTTTAATTGCCCTGTGGTTATCTTCCAGATCTGAATTTCTTGTTCTGCTTCCTCCATTCTACTTTGAGGCTTTTTTTTAAACTTTCTTCTTGAGTGAATGTGTGTTCTAATTCCTTTTTCATTTCATCCTGTGTTTTTTTTTTTTTTTTTTTTTTTTTTTAGTATTTCCACTTCCTCAATCTCTTCTTGGTGCTTCTCATCTCTTCTTGGTGCTCCTTACTTCGTGGTTGGCTTCTCTTTTTCAGGTTTCTACTTCCTTCGGAGTTTTTTTTTTTCTTCCCTTATTTTCTTTCTGGAGTTTGTTGTTCTGTTCCTTTATTTCTTTCTGACGTTTGTCATTGTATCCCTCTAGTCCTTTTTGAGTTTTTCTTCTCTTCTTAGTCTCTATCTTCGTTATTTTTTTTCTCCCTCTAGTCTTTCCGGAGAGTTTGTCAATATGTTCCTTTAGTTCTTTCTGATGTTTGTCATTGTATCCCTCTAGGTACTTTTTGAGGTTTTTCATTCTCCTCTTTAGTTCTCTGACTTACCTCTTTATGTTCTTTAATTTCTCTGCATCGGTCTGCAATTATTTCCTTAAGATCTGTTCCTTGTTTCTCCTCCAAGGGGTTCCCATTGTAGCTGTCTCCTTCAGGTTTGGTAGAGCTTGGTGGAGGATATCCTGTTTCTTTTCCCATTTGTCCCTTCGTCGGTCCCTGGCATTTGGCTTCCCTTGTGTGGTTTAGATCACAAATAGCAGAAGGTTTTGCTTTCCTCCTTCAGATAACTTTTTTGTTGTTGTTGTTTTCCCTTCCTCCTCTTTGTTTATGAGCATGGACCTTGTCCGCTTTTATTTTGTTGGAAGCCAAATAACTCTTCTTGTTCTGAGGTTCTCCAACGGGGTGGGGGGGGGGGGGGAGGGGGTTCTCGCCTGATTCCCCGCGCCCGGCAGCCTGGTCAAAGGCGCAGCCGCCCTGGCCGCTGCACTCTCCGGACCCTCTGGCCCATGCGCCCGGGTCCCGCCCTCAAGGGCCACCAGCCTCCCAAGCTACTCGCCAGGTGGCATTTTGGGTATCCTGGCCAAAGGCGCAGCCGCCCTGGCCGCCGGACTCTCCGGACCCTCTCGGCCCAAGCGCCCCGGGTCCGCCCCTCAAGGCCCCAGCTCCCAAGCTACTCGCCCTAGTGGCTTTCTCGGTTTCCTGCCCAAAGGCGCAGCCGCCCTGGGCGTCGGACTCTCCGGGACCCTCCTAAATAATATTTTTGATTTGAGAGTTAAAGAAAGCATTAGTTCAAGCTCATTAACTATTTTTGCTTTTAAGGTCCTATTCTTTTTTTTTTTTTGTCTTTTCGAGACAGGGTCTTCCCTGAGCCCCAGCTGTCTTGGAACTCACCTTGTAAACCAAGCTGGTTAAGTCATCTTCTTGTTTTTGCCAAGAGCCTTTTTTTCCCAAGCGCAACGGAAAGATGAGAGAAAGGTTCCAGGTGTTGTGGTTGTGGAGGAGTTTGTGCACATGGAGTGTTCACAGACTGCCAAATGTCCATGAACATACCTCCAGCAGCTGTTTGACTGCCTTCCTTCTTCTTACTCACTAAAACCAGGTATGTAATGTGGGAGATTCTGTTGAGATACAAGTGAATCAGTGCCAGCTCTGGGTTAGTATTGTGCCTGAGGACATGAACCAACTCTCATAGATTGTGGGACACACCCACACCGACACACACACACACCCACACACACGGTTGTATCAGCTGTAGTAATTGGTGGGCTTTTTGTTTTATTTTAGTACTTAAATCAACATCTGTATATCTTCAATAAAAAGGAATGGGTTTCTCCAACTGTATTTTATTATCTATTCAGTTTTGTGCTCGAAGATCAATATTGTTGCACAATTGATTGCGTTTCATTGTCGCTAGGCAGTTTTCCCCGTAGGCTCTTTTTAATTTGCTGAAATTAGCTGTAACCAGAGTTTCTTATTCTTTCCTCTAACGTCCACTTTTAAATTTAAAAAAATGTGTTCTCCAGAACAAGTTTAATGGTTCTTGACTATTCTACTTCTATAAAAACCTCTTGTGTCACACCAGTGCACAGGTGCACACACCCAACACACCTAGCCACACATGCATCCACACATATGTACTCAACACACAGCCACCCACATGTATGTATTTACTTGACACACGTACACACCACACGTATCTGCACATTACTCACTCACCCACACTGTACACATCGTCTATACACACAGTCCACAAATATGAAGAAAAAAACCCAGGATTCCCTCCAGTTGTGATATTCTGAGAATTAAAGGAGAATGAATGTGAAGCTCTGAGAAGTTGGTTGTAGCAATTGTTGAGTAATATTTGGAGGAAATTTGTCTTTTGAAGAAGTGTTTAAAAAAACGGCAAATGGGCTGCAGAGATGGTTCAATGGTTGAGAGCACGGCTTTCTTGCAGAAGACTCAGATTGAATCCCAGCACCCCCAAATGAGTGCTATCCGTCACCGTAACTCCATTTTCAGGGATTCCAATGCCCTCTGCTGTCCTCTGTGGGCACTGCACCCACAGGGTTGTACTTTCACCATATGCAGTTAATACTCATACACTTTAAAATAAAAATAAATACATTAAATAAAAAAAACCGACAGCCAACGACAATAACAATCCCTCTGCTCAAACTCTGGAAAACAAACATAATGGGAACAGTAATACATTTCATGAACTTAACAGATTCCTAAGCTTATGGATATTGATTATGAGCCTATGCAAAAAGCTGGGCGTTTTGGTGGCGGGGCGTTTATTCCTAGCACTGGAGGCGGAGGGCAGGGGATCTTCGTTGAGTTCAATAGGCCAGCCTGGTCTACAGAGTGAGTTCCAGGCAGCTGGGGTCTCATACATACAGGAGGACCCTGTCTCAAACGAATACAAAAAAACAAACAACAATAACAAAAACAAAAAGCGGGGGATGTGGTGCTGTCTGTGGGCCTGCTGGAAGTGTGCTGGGGTGTGGATACTCAAGAAATTTCAGTTGTATTTGTTGACATTACGGAGTTCATGAGTAAAGAACTTTTAAAAAAAACTGTATAAAAGGAAGAATCTATTTGAGTTTCTTAATAATCTTTCAATATTGATCCATACTCTATGTAGGCGGTTCATATTTCAGTTCAACAATACAAATTTCAGGATTACAGAGATGGCTCAATGGTTTGAGACCACTGGCTGCTCTTGCAAAGAAAAGAAACCAGGTTCAGTTCTCTGGCACCCACACAGCAGCGTAACAAACAGTTGTAGATCCGGTCCAATGACCTCTTCCCACCTCCATGGGATTGAATGACATGGTGTACTTAAGTACATCCAGTCACTGCACTTAAACAATAAAATAAAAAATAATATAAAAATTTTAAAAAAGTTTTTTTTTTTTTTTTTTTTGTTTTATTTTATTTTTAAGACTGTATTTGAGGAGGTTTTGATTTTTACAAATAAAGTAATCCCTATGTTTGTAAATTCATTTCTTTGTTATGAAATATATTTTTCAATCTGATTATTGTCTTATCTATTATATCCCAAACATACTTTAAAACTACAATGGGAATACTACTTGAAATTTATCTATTGACAATTTATCTGTTGACGTGAGTGTGTGTGTGTGTGTCGTGTGCGTGTGTGTGTGCATGAATGAGTAGGAATGTGTTTGTGTGCCTGTGCATCTGTGTGTAGAGGCCAGAAGAAGGCCTCAGCAAGCTTCTGTATTGTTTCTTCTTATTTTCTTAAATGAAACAGTGTTTGTTTTTCTCACAATACTGGAAGGGCCTGTTTTGTATAGAACCGGCTGGGTAGTGAGCCATTGGGTTTGCCTGTTCTTCTACTGTCCACAAGCTTGGGTTACCGGCATGTGCCAGCCATCGGTGCTGGCCTTGAAACTCCGGTTCTGAAGCATAAGTGTAAGTGCTCTTACCCACTGAAGTACCTCCTCAATCCCCGAAGGTATTCTTTTTGACAGTAAGTTTTATCTGTGACCATCTGTAATTTACTTGTAAACATAAAAACATTATTATTTCTTTTATTTAATTCTGGGAGATGTATAAATTTTACATACATTTCAATATAGATATGAACCTTAGTTTATAGATTAGAGAAAAAAAATGTCACCATTTCAATAAATAAAGTTGCTTCCTAAATACTAGGATTATAGGCACGTACTATCAGGCCCCAAGGCAAGTGTTTCCTTTTTTTTTTTTTTTTTTTTGTAATGTGCTGGAGACTGAAAACTAGGCCTCTTAAATGCTTAGCAAGTGCTCTGCCACTTTACTCTTTCCCAACCCAGCCAGTTTTAATAATACTTTAAATGCCTTTGTAAAAAAATGGTATCAAAGGGGCTGAAGCGGAAGAAATGGCTTACTGGTTAACAGTACTGGTTTCTGCTCTTGCAGAGACCAGGTTCAGTTCCCAGACCTACATGCTGGCTAACACACTGTCTATAAACGCCAGGTTCAGGGGGATCCCATGGGCTCTTCTGCCCTTTCATGGACATTGTATGACATTAGTGCACTTACAAATAATGCGGGAATTTACGTTCTTACACATAAACTAAAAATAATGAAGAGTTTTTTTAAAAAAAATGGAATCAAGAAGGTCCTTGCTTGATGCTGACATTCAGAGTTCTGATGGGGCATTGGAGCATAGGGGGGATTAGGTTGATGGGACCCATCATTATGAGTTGTTACGAATGTTCAATTAAAACAACATCAACAACCAAACAACCAAACGGACAACAAAAAAAGAAGGTCCTTGAAAAGATAAATTTCCATAGAAATGGACTGATAGTCACAGAATCAGGTAACATGAAAGTCATGCAGAGTCCTTTTTATGCTTACTAATATGACTTTTTTATTTTTGAGGCAGGGTTTACTATATTAACCATGTTGGCTTCCAGTTACTAGGCTCACAGGCTCCTTTCACCTTGGTGTCCTAACTCACTAGGACTACGGGTGCATGTCAATGTGCCTACCACCAGCTTTTTGCATATTTTGAGAGAAAGTCTCTGTTAGACCAGGCTGACCTCAAATTCTGTGAAGCTATGGATAACCTTGAATTCCTAATCCTCCTTCTTATAATCCCAAAATTGCTAGGATTACAGGCCTGTTCCCCACCACTTTTTTTTTTTTTTTTTTTTTTTTTTAGTCTTTTCAAGTGGACAGGGTTCCCTGTAACCCCAGCTGTCCTGGAAACTCACTGTAAACAGGCGGCCCTTGAACTCCCCCCAACAAAGATCATCTTCCTCTGCGCCCAAGTGCTAGATTAAAAGGCATGCGCCATCACACCCAGCTGCAGATTCCTTTTAAAACTGCCTTTTGCTGTACACAGTTATGTTGGAGAAAACCTTTGTGGGTATTGACTTGCCAGGTGTTTCGTCAGTTCACAGGTTTTCACCATCATGGGAGGTTATTTTAGTCCTTAAATTGCCACCTATTTTTATGATTTTTTTTTGTAGTTAAATTAACCTTACCAAAATTCAAATAGCCTATATATTATAAATAATTTTATAGCAATGATTATTGCTAACATTTACTGAGAACTTACTATAAATCACCTTCTTTTCTGAACTACTCAATGTGACCAAAACTCTCATCTTGGATTTGATGACCACAGAGTAGTTCTATTAACTTTTTTCTGGGTATGTTACAGCAAAAAAGGGGGACTGAAATCCGGTGGACTAGATGGATTCTAGAGTGGAGTAGCTTGAAAACTTACTGTAGGCTTCATCTGCTTGAACTGATGACTAAGTGAAATATACTTATGATATTTATTTCCTCAGCCTAACCTCTTAGAGTCTTGCTAGTGGCACAAGTCACATAAATGTTTGCTGACTAAATAATGAAAATGGAAAAAAAAAACTTTATAAATTCTGTACAGAGGGAGAACACTACTAGGACTGTTTTTTTTTTTTAATTTAATTTAATTTATTTATTTCGGTTGCTGTATCAATGTACTGTTGCATGCAGGTCTGTTGGCACCTGTGTTGTGCAATGCGCTGGAGGTCAGAAGAGGTCTGGAGTTCTCCCCTGGAACTGACGTTCTCCTGGAATTGGAGTTTCAGACGCTCTGGCCACCATGTGGGCGCTGGTGATCGAAACCGGCTTCCTCTGCAAGAATGCGGTCGGAGCTCTAACCGCTTCTAGGCCATCTCTCCAGCCCCTAGGACTGGTTTTATATCCAAGTTTGACTCATTCACTTGATGGCTATGAGACACTGCAGTGTGACTTAATTGTTGATTGACTTATTCACATGGGAACTGGCATATCAATACTAATTAATAGCCAGATTTAATCATTCTAACATCTGTACCTTCTAGTTTCAAGCTATTGTAATTATCCAGTTTTATAGCTCTTTCCTAGACGATATCACACTCTGAAGGATGGAGACCATCTTATTTTTTTATATAATTTGGAATCAAGCTAGCATCTCACATGTGGTAGACATAGAGTAAATATTAGCTGAATTAAAAGTTTAATTGATTTTTGTTTACTTAAAGTCAACTGCTCTTCGTTTGTGTCTCTTAGCTCTGATTGCTCTAAATATGTTTCTCCTTGTTACTGACCTATGAAGCAAAGCTGTACAATAAACTCGATAAAAGATTATATTCAATACACCTGATACAAAATTGCTTGTGCTATTAAAATTCTTATGTTTCTAGTCTATAGATCAAAAGGGCACAGCCCATTACCCAAGATAAATCTTCTATATAAAAGATGTGAAGGAGCAACAGGAAATTTTATGAAGGCTCTCAGTAATCCTTTTTCTGTTCACCTCGCTCTCACCCCATTACAGCCAGCACCTATTATGTTCTGCCGCATCAGACCTTTTCAGTACCCAATGATTGTTATGAAAGAGGCAACAACAGGAAAGGAAGCAAACATTTGATGGCAGAGGCTTGATAAAAAGCTGAGTTGTTACTAAGCAAAAACTCAGTAGGCAAGTTGTTCTTTCAAACACAATGCCAGGTGTTATGTCCCACTTCACGTTGAGAATTTAAGGCAATCTTTTAGGTAGGAGCAGATGCATCAGGCAACTACAAGACCTGTCACGCTTTGAAAATGACCAGCACTGCATGCCCCCATTCTTTTCTTTCTGGAAATGAAAAATGCTGTCATTATAAATAGTCCTGTTTGGTGTGAAGTTTCTAGGTGAAAGAAAGGGAAAAAGTGTATGAAGGAAAAAGGGAAGAAATGGAAGGAAGAGAGAGAAGGGGACAAAGGGAAACTTGATTCTAGTCTCATTGTAGGATGCTTATTGCAAGTGTGGTGGGAGTCTACACAGTGGTGGATACAGCTCTTAGGACTTGAACACTGCCCAGTCCATATGCTGATGTTGACTATTTTCATTTCTTCGTGTTCTGTACCCAGTCCATACGCCGATGTTGTCTCTTTTCATTTCTTCGTGTTCTGTACCCAGTCCATACGCTGATGTTGTCTATTTTCATTTCTTCGTGTTCTGTACCCAGTCCATATGCCGATGTTGTCTATTTTCATTTCTTTGTGTTCTGTACCCAGTCCATATGCCGATGTTGTCTATTTTCATTTCTTCGTGTTCTGTACCCAGTCCATATGCCGATGTTGTCTATTTTCATTTCTTCGTGTTCTGTACCCAGTCCATACGCTGATGCTGTCTCTTTTCATTTCTAGGATATTACATTATGAATTCTGACTTGTGTTCTTGCCCAGGGTTTCTTTACTTTTCTACAGCATGTCTCTCAGAGGCTTTCTGTGACAGGTGGTTGTTCTGACTTGAATATATCTCCCCAGCAAAATCTTATGTGCTTTTTGTTTGCCTATAGGCTTCTGTCTAACAAAATCCAGTAAGAGTCTAAGCTCAAGACATTTAGTTTGAGTTAGCTTCATTCGATAGAGCAAATGATAACTATGGGAACTTGCCACTTCAATTTTTCAAGGCTCTATACAGTTACCTCATTGGGGAATCTCTTCTTGGTCTCCTGTATTCCAGTTTCTGAACTACAGCTAATAGATACAATTGGCCCACTGCTTGTTTCTTATATCTTGAATGTTAGAATGACTTTTATATTTCAGATGGTTGGGAAAAAACAAAAGCAGATTTATAGAAACTAAAAACAAAATAATTAAAATATAAATAAAACCGACTTCCCAAATATCTCATTTCTTGAGCCAAAACACAAATATGCAGACATTATACCTGCAAAATGCAGGTAAAGATGTTACAACAAACACATTGGCATAAAACCAGATGCAAAGTCCATTGGAAGAGAAGAGAGGGCTCAGAAGCAGATCCAGTCATCCACAGAGAGCTGATTAAACACAGTGAGGTGCTTAGAGCACGTATGGTGAATGAATCATGGTCCCTTGAACACATGCTGTTGAGAGGCTAGAATGGCTACATGTAGTGGAATGCAGATAAACTTGTATCTCATGAAGAAACCAACTCCACATATATTATCTATAGTTCCCAACCATCAGAGCAAGTACAGGAACAGTGCTGAGTGATATTGGTCAAGGCAAGGATTTGTAGTATAAGACTCTGTACAGGGTGAAGAGACAACTCCCAGAAAGGGAGTTAACATATCTTAGAACAGTAAATGTACTTGCAATTATGCAAAAAAAAAAAATCTGATCAAAATTACAATAAGGTTTGCATAGGATTTTTTTTCATAGAAGCCCATTAAAAATGATAAAAAACAGTTGTATGGAAGAAGTCTTCAGTGCCACTGGTTATTGGGAAAATGAAAATCCAAGGCACAATGACATACCATCTCACCCTAGTTAGAATGCGGGACTAACAGAAACATTGAATGATAGCCAAATACTTATGAGAAGGGAAGGAAAGGGAAAACTCATTTACATGGCTGCTGGGAATTTGCAAATCCGTACAACTATTACTGAAAACAGCAAAAGATCTTTAAAAAATTAAAAATGGTATGACTGGGTCAAATGGCAGGCTCCATTTTGAGTCTTCTAAGTGTTTCCACACATTGCTTTCCCATAGTGGCTGTACAAGTTTACATTCCACCAGCAATGGATGAGTGTTCCCCTTTCCCCCCAAACTCTCCAGCACTTGGTATTCATTCGTGTTCCTGATCCTAGCTAGTCTTATTGGATTAAAGTGATATCTCAAAGTGGTTTAATTTGCATTTTCCTTAATTATCAGCGATACTGAACACTTCTTACGATGTTCTCGGTCATCTCTATTTCCTCTCTGTGAAGTCTCTATTCAGCTCTTTGCCCACTTTGATGTGTTCATTTTTTTTTCTTCTTGTTTTTTGAGTAGTTGTATACTCTGGAGATTACTGCTTTGTCAGATGGGTCTGCAGTGAAGGTTTTTCCTCCCCACTCTTTGGGGGTTTTTTGTGTGTTTTCTATTCATTTCATTTATTGTTTCTTTTGATTTACAGAAGCTTTGAGTTCTTGAATGAGGACCCATTTTTCAATTGTTGATCTTATTACTTCTGAGCTCCTGTCTGATTTGGGAAGTCTTTTCTACACTATGTCTTGTAGTCTGTGCCAAGTTTCTCTTATATCCCACCTCCAAGAGTTTGGGTTTCACGCTGAGTCTTTGGTCCATCTGAGTTGACTTTTGCTACAGGGTGCGAGGTAGGGTTTTAATTTCATTTTCTACAAGTGGTGATCCAATTTTGCCCCAACACCATTGCTGAAGATGCGGTTCTTTCCTCCCATTGTGTCTTCTTGGCCCCCCTTGTCAAATATGAGGTGGCTGAAATTTGTATGAGCTCAGGTTTGTATCTTCAGCTTTGTCCATTGGCCAATGGCTCTGTTTTGTGCCAGTACAGCTGTTTTTTGGACTATAGCCCTGTAGTATATTAGTTTGATGTCTGGTCTAGCGATCCCCCCTTATTGTTCTTTTCGCTCAGGGTTGCTTTGGCTATTCGGGGTCTTTTGTTTTTCCAACTGAAAGGCTTATTCTTTGTCAGAACCCAATATATAATTTACTAACGTCCTTAAACTGAGCACTTAAGCAAAATATATCAACACAGGAGCTCTGACATTCAGTAATGGATATTCTACCAGGGAGATGTTGGCCAGGGGATCCAAGTCCCAAACACTAAAAGTCTGGCCTAAACTGGGATACCTGCAAGAAGAGAGGCGATAAGGCCCTGCTTGAAGACCTGACGTTTTAACATGGGGGAAAGATTTTTTGAGACCACACATGCAAGGTACAGATGGCCTCTGGAACAACCAGAGAGTGTACAAAGGCCACTAAACCAATAAGCACCTACAAGGTCTCCCTGAGTCCAAGCAAGACTCCACCGTCAGCACCAGTACACCTCACCTGCCTGGAAATTACTGTGTGCCGCAGAGGCAGCCATATGCCTTATATCCCAAATCTAATGGCTATTGGTTCTCTCCTTAGAGGAATAAACCCCAGCGCTGATGCCACAAGCTTACATCTCTACAGGTTAGGAGATATATATAAGCCACAGTAAGACCATGTCATATCTAACAGGAAAAAATGTAATCATGGATCAACAAACTCATCCAAACATATGTGTCTATTACAACGTAAAGTAACCTACCATAAACTATTGCTGCTGTTTAAATAACCTATATATCTAATTGCTTGTGCTTCATTAGTAGGATTGAACGGTTATTCCTGGACAACCTGCCAGCCCATGAAAGGAAACACCCAGAATTGACAGAGTCCAAGACAACAGCTCAGAGAGAGTGGGACTGTTTTGCTTTTCATCCACTGGGCCCTTTTCTAGCCTAGGGACATCTGTGTACGAGAGGGGTGGTCGGGTAGACTAGAATTTAGGGCTGCGATTGGGGTGAATGTGAGCTACCGCAAAAATGTCGTCTGGCCACTCATTTGATCAACTTGATTGAAATATACAAACCCCTCACCCCCCGCTGGAAGGTGGGGCGGTGGGTGTTTGGGCAAAACAACCTGCAAATTGGTTTTAAATGAAGGATGCTGTACCGTGGATTATCACTTATAGCCAAAAAATGAAAAAAAAAACTGCGAAGCAAAGTATGCAAGAAAGTTATGGCAGAATCATAATCTGGGAGGGGTGGGTGGGGGAAGGAAAAGGGAAATAATGTCTAAATTGAACTGAAAAAAAAAACTCAAAATAAAAAAAAAAAAAAAAAAAATGTCCTAAAAAATAAAAAAACTGGTCTGTCAGCACTCAGGAAGGTAGGCGGCCAAATGGATCTCTGTGCGACTGAAACCCAGCTGGTCTATATAGCAAGTTTCTATTCTGGGGGTAAGGAGACCTGCTTGCGTATGAAAAAAGTAAAAAATAAATTCTATCATCATCACGCATTTCGTGGTTATTATAACAAAAAGAAAGAAACGTAGTATGTTGGCAAACCAGGCACGTCTGTGGTTTATTGGTAAGGGTCCGCAACAGTGAAAAAATAACAATTCAGTCAGTCTATCAGTAGATCCAAATATAAAGGTAATGGTACACACCACACACACACACACACACACACACACACACACCACACATACCACAGAGCCCTGTACAGCCACAAAAAATGGAATTCCCTCATTTGAAACTCTGTCTATTTTCCTGCTTTGTTGCTGTGATAAAACAAAATAAAAGGTCCTATTTAAGCTTGACGCTTATAATCTGTCATTGAGGGTAGCAAAGGCAGGAAACTGGAGTCAGGAAGTGAAGCAGAGGCGATGGAGGAACCCTGTTAACTGGCTTGCTTTTCCTGGGCTTGCTCAGCTGCTAAAAACTATTTTTATGGATTTTTTTGGAGAATTTCGTGCCATGTATTTTGATAATATTCTCCTTCCCCCTCTGCTCCACCCCTTCTACCTTGCCAAGTTTATGTCCTCTATTACTATTATTGTTTCAAAGGCTTATTAAAGCTAATTTGTATTTCCCCAATGCTCTTGAGTGTGCCTCAAATTTCTTGGAGCCTAGTCAACCTACTAGGAATCCCACTCTTAAAGAAGGTAGATATTCCCTCTCCCATCACCTATGGTTAGAGCTTCTTGTGCACCTCCCCACCCATGCTGGGTTTTTATATGATTTAGGGTTATACAATTTTGTGCAAGGTGACACAAGTTATGTCTTGAAAACCTGGTTTTCTTGTTTTGATTACTCTTCTGTTGTTGTTTTTTCTTTTTTTTTTTTTTTTGTTTTTTTTTTTTTTTTTCTGTTCCATCTCTTCCCCAGTTATCCCTGAAAGTTGGTAGAAGTGTATATGACATAGTTGTTCCATTTAGGGCAGAACAGGCTACAGTTTCTTATTCTCTGAACATTGACTAGTAGTGAGTTTCCTGTGCTAATCAACATTTTGCTGCATGGAGAAGCTTCTTTGGTGAGAGGAGAGGAATATACTAGTCTAGGGCATAACAATAAAAGTAATTAGGAGTCAGTTTAATACTACCCTACAGCCTGTGACCTGTCAGGACACAGGTTCTTGGGCCTGAAAACAAGGCCAGGAATGGGTTCCATCTTGTGATAGAGGCTTTAAATCCAACTAGAAGGTGGTTGGTTACTCACAGCTATTTGTGTCACACCAGTAGGCTTTTCTTGCCAGCCTACTCCTTATTGTAGTGTGTGCAGGTTTCACAGCTGGGTAAGATTGTTTTTCCTTCCAGATGTATGCGTAGCATAATAAAACACTATGAAAGCTAGCCAGGAGAAATGAAGCTTCAAGAACAGCACCAGCTAGATTTTTCCATGCGTATTTTATGACTCATGTACATAGTATCTTCAGCTCTGGTATTTACTATTACTATCAAGGTCTGGAGGTAATTCAATAGCAATGGCACTAGTTAAATATTGTTGAGAGTCAAATACCACCCATGGCTCCAAACCACTCCAAAAGAGGGAGTCCACTCTGTAGCAATTCCACCATTATCCTCAATCCAAGTAAGCCCTATCCAGTCAGGCTCATAACGCCCATATGTCCTTCTGTGCAAATAGATCCCTGGAGTCTGATCGGCATATCTAGGAATGCTAGGCATACTCTTCCTCACCAACCCAACAGTACCAGTCTCTTGTATACTCAGTCCAGGGACAGTCCCCCTACCCCATTTTTCTTGCTCTCCTTTGAGACCTTGTCCCAGTTGGCAGAGGTCCCATGGCCTACTTGCCACAGGTCTACATGTGCATGCTTACGCATGTAGTGATTGTAAATCACGCTTCTCTAAGTTCAGTACCAAGTACTGGTCCCATAGTCTTTCTACCCTTTCTTTCACAATGATCCTGGAGCCATGGTGGGTGAGGTTTAATAGTATCGTCCCATTTTTTTAAGCATTAGTCTTTCTGTCTTGATTCTTCACTCTAAAATGTGACTCTTAACCACCAAAAAGACAGATGAGAAACTAGCCAAGTGGTTCAAACACAGAGTAAATCCATGTCTTAAGCAGTCCAAGGCTGATAGGAAAAGAAAATAACCAAACTTACATTTCTGCCAGGCAAAGTCCCTTCCTGTGCTGGCTGTAGCTTATCCTACTCTGACCTCATGTCACAACATCCTATTTATATATTGCAATGCCATTTATATGTTTACACCATGAACTACAGATTTAAGGGAAATTTTGATTCCAAACTATTTCATACGTTGAAGTTGTTTATGTTCAAACCCCTCCGCATTCTCTACCACCTACCACCCCTCGCCTCCCACCCCCCACTTTTGTCTTCTATACGTAAATGAAAAAACCCCATTTATCTACATAACACATCTGCAGGCCTGAGTGTGCCAGAGAAATCAGTAATCATTAGATTGTCCAGTGATCTATCAATTTCTTACACTGGTGTGCCAATGTAAGGGACTCCCTTCCTTTGTGTTTTTTTTTTTTTTTTTGTTCTTTTGGTCTTGAGACAGGGTCTCCCTGTAGCCCAGCTGCCTGGAAACTCACTCTGTAGACCAGTGCTGGCCTGAACTCACAAAGATCCGTGCCTCCGCACTCCCAAGTGCTAGGATTAAATGTGTGCGCCACCGTTGTACCGGCCTCCTTTCTGTATGTGGTTTTGGGTAGTAAGAACTAAGAATATAGCTAGGTTTTTTGGAATGGGCTTTTTACTCTTAATTTCTGTTTCTCTTTTTTTTTTTTTTTTTTTTTTTTTTTTTAATTTTTCTTGATGGTTTGTGCATTTTTATACTCATTTCCAATTCAGTTCAAGCAATTTCCCTTTCCCTTCCACCCCCCCCCCCACCCCAATCCCCAGATCATGTATTCTGCCATTAACTGTCCTGCATCTTCAGGTTTATTTTTTTTTTCCATTTTTAGATATAAGTGATACTCCATGAGTATAAGCATCCTTCGTGCCAAACCAATCTATAGACTGTTGTGCCCAAAACCCCCACAGTCCCACCCTCCAGTGGGGGGTGAAAGGTTTGTTCAATCAAGTTGACAAAATAAGTGTCCAGGGGACTACACGCTGTTTGATCATCACAACCAAGTGTTATCGCCAAGTAACCTACATAACTATTAGTGCTGCTTTTTTAAATACCTATATATTAATTGCTTGTGCTCATTAGTAGGATCGAAAAAAAAAAAAAAAAAAAAACACAAAGGAAAGGGAGTCCTTACATTGGCACACCTGAGTGTAAGAATTATAGATCACTGACAATCTAATGATACCTGATTTCTCTGGCACCCAGCTCAGATGTGTTATGTAAGATAAATGGGGTTTTTTCATTTACGTATAGAAGACACAAAGTTGGGGGTGGGAGCGAGGGGTGGTAGGGTGAGGGTAGAGATGGCGGAGGAGGTTTGAACATAAACAACATTCAACGTATGAAATATTTGAATCAAAATTTCCCTTAAATCTGTAGTTCATGGTGTAAACATATAAATGGCATTGCAAATATATAAATAGATGTTGTGACAAGGCAGAGTAGGATAAGCTACAGCCAGCACAGGAAGGACCTCTGCCTGCAGAATGAAGTTTGTATTTCTTTCCTACAGCCTTGGACTCAAGCATGGATTTACTTGAACCACTGCAGTTTCAATCACTGTCTTTTGTTAAGAGTCACATTTTAGAGTGAAGAATCAAGACAGAAAGACTAATGCTTAAAAAAATGGGACGATCATATTAAACCTCACCTACCCATGGCTCAGGGATCATTGGGAAAGAAGGGGTGGAAAGACTATGGGAGCCAGGACTGGTACATGAACTTAGAGAAGCAGTGATTTACAATCACTACATGCGTAAGCATGCACATGTAGACCTGTGGCAAGTAGGCCATGGGACCTCTGCCAACTGGGACAAGGTCTCAAAGAGAACCAAGAGAAATGGGTAGGGGGCTGGCCCTGGACTGAGTAGTACAAGAGACTGAGTACTGTTGGGTGAGGAAGAGTATGCCTAGCATTCCTAGATATGCCGATCAGACTCCAGGGGATCTATTTGCACAGAAGGACATATGGGCTTATGAGCTGACTGGATAGGGCTTAGCTTGGATGTTGTAATGTGTGAATTCTGACAGGAGTGGACTCCCTCTTTTGGAGTGGTTGACCAGGGGTGTTATTTGACTCTCAAACAATATTTACTATTGCCATTGCTATTGATTACCTCCATAACTTGATAGTAATAGTAATACCATAGCTGAAGACACTATGTACATGAGTCATAAAATACGCATGGAAAAATCTAGCTGGTGCTGTTCTTGAGCTTCATTTCTCCTGGCTAGCTTTCATAGTGTTTTATTATGCTACGCATACATCTGGAAGGAAAAACAATCTTACCCAGCTGTGAACCCTGCACACTACAATAAGGAGTAGGCTGGCAAGAAAAGCCTACTGGTGTGACACAAATAGCTGTGAGTAACCAACCACCTTCTAGTTGGATTTAATGCCTACTTCACAAGATGGAACCCATTCCTGGCCTTGTTTTCAGGCCCAAGAACCTGTGTCCTGACAGGTCACAGGCTGTAGGGTAGTATTAAACTGACTCCTAATTACTTATTGTTATTCCCATAGACTAGTGAATCTCTCAACTCTCACCAAAGAAGCTTCTCCATGCAGCAAAATGTTGATTAGCACAGGAAACTCACTACTAGTCAATGTTCAGAGAATAAGAAACTGTAGCCTGTTCTGCCCTAAATGGAACAACTATGTCATATACACTTCTACCAACTTTCAGGGATAACTGGGGAAGAGAGGACAGAAAAAAAAA
>VZQC01014996.1:97863-118855 GCA_009823505.1 Rhizomys pruinosus | reverse complement strand
AAAAAAAAAAAAAAAAAAAAAAAAAAAAAAAAGTGTGGGGAACAGGCCTGTAATCCTAGCATTTGGGAGGTAGAAGAAGGAGGATTAGGAATTCAAAGGTATCCATAGCTTCACAGAATTTGAGGTCAGCCTGGTCTACAAGAGACTTTCTCTCAAAATAATGCAAAAAGCTGGTGGTAGGCACATTGACATGCACCCGTAGTCCTAGTGAGTTAGGACACCAAGGTGAAAGGAGCCTGTGAGCCTAGTAACTGGAAGCCAACATGGGTAATATAGCAAGACCCTGCCTCAAAAAATAAAAAAGTCATATATAGTAGCATAAAAGGACTCTGCATGACTTTCATGTTACCTGATTCTGTGACTATCAGTCCATTTCTATGGAAATTTATCTTTTCAAGGACCTTCTTTTTTTGTTGTCCGTTTGTTTTTGTTGTTGCTGTTGTTTTATTGAACATTCGTACAACTCATATGATGGTTCTCAATCAAACCTAATCCCCCCATGCTCCAATGCCCCATCAGAACTCTGAATGTCAGCATCAAGCAAGGACCTTCTTGATTCCATTTTTTTAAAAAAAACTATTCATTATTTTATTTTATGTGTATGAACGTAATTCCCGCATGTATTTAAGTGCACTTATGTCATACAATGTCCATGAAGGTCAGAAGAGGCCATGGGATCCCCCTGAAACTGGAGTTATAGACAGTTGTTAGCCAGCATGTAGGTTCTGGGAACTGAACCTGGGTCCTCTGCAAGAGCAGAAACCAGTACTGTTAACCAGTAAGCCATTTCTTCAGCCCCTTTGATACCATTTTTTTACAAAGGCATTTAAAATTATTATTAAAACTGGCTGGGTTGGGAAAGAGTAAAGTGGCAGAGCACTTGCTAAGCATTTAAGAGGCCTAGGTTCAGTCTCCAGCATCATTACCAAAAAAAAGGAAACACTTGCATGTGGGGCCTGATAGTACGTGCCTATAATCCTAGTATTTGGGAGGCTACTTTATTACTTAAAGGTGACATTTGTTTTCTCTAATCTATAAACTAAGGTTCATATCTATATTGAAATGTATGTAAAATTTATACATCTCCCAGAATTAAATAAAAGAAATATGTTTTTATGTTTACAAGTAAATTACAGATGGTCACAGATAAAACTTACTGTCAAAAAGAATACCTTCGGGGATTGAGGAGGTACTTCAGTGGGTAAGAGCACTTACTCTGTATGCTTCAGAACCGGAGTTCAAGGCCAAGCACCGATGGCTGCACATGCCTGTAACCCAAGCATTGTGACAGTAGAGACAGGCAAATCCCAAGGGCTCACTACCCAGCCGGTCTAGACAAAACATGGCCTTCCAGTATTGTGAGAAACAAACACTGTTTCAAGAAAATAAGGAAGAAAGCAATACAGGAAGCTGCTGATGCCTTGCTCTGGCCTCTACACACAGATGCACAGGCACACAAATACATTCATACTCATGTGCATGCAACACACACGCACACACACACACACACACACACACACACATACACACACACGTCAACAGATAAATTGTCAATAGATAAATTTCAAGTAGTATTCCCATTGTAGTTTTAAAGTATGTTTGGGATATAATAGATAAGACAATAATCAGATTGAAAAATATATTTCATAACAAAGAAATGAATTTACAAACATAGGGATTACTTTATTTGTAAAAATCAAAACCTCCTCAAATACAGTCTTAAAAATAAAATAAAATACAACCTTCATGGAACTTTTTAAAATATTTTATTATTTTTATTTTATGTGTGTAAGTGCAGTGATTGGATGTACTTAAGTACACCATGTCATTCAATCCCATGGAGGTGGGAAGAGGTCATTGGACCGGAGCTACAAACTGTTGTTAGCTGCTGTGTGGGTCCAGAGAACTGAACCTGTTTCTTTGCAAGAGCAGCCAGTGGTCTCAACCATTGAGCCATCTCTGTAATCCTGAAATTTGTATTGTTGAACTGAAATATGAACCGCCTACATAGAGTATGGATCAATATTGAAAGATTATTATAAACTAAATATATTCTTCCTTTTACAGTTTTTTTAAAAGTTATGTAAATAGGAAATAAGCTAATGTCAACAAATACAACTGAAATTTCTTGAGTATCCACACCCCAGCACACTTCCAGCAGGCCCACAGACAGCACCACATCCCCAGCTTTTTGTTTTTGTTTTTGTTTTTTGTTTTTTTGTATTTTTGAGACAGGGTCTCCCTTTCAGTCTCAGCTGTCCTGGAGCTCACTCTGTAGACCAGGGTGGCCTTGAACTCACAGAGATCCACCTGCCTCTGCCTCCTGAGTGCTAGGATTAAAAGCCTGCGCCACCACGCCCAGCTTTTTGCATAGGCTCATAATCAATATCCATAAGCTTAGGAATCTGTTAAGTTCATGAAATGTATTACTGTTCCCATTATGTTTGTTTTCCAGAGTTTGAGCAGAGGGATTGTTATTGTCGTTGGCTGTCGGTTTTTTTTATTTAATGTATTTATTTTTATTTTATGTGTATGAGTATTATCTGCATATGTGAAAGTACAACCCTGTGGTGCAGTGCCCACAGAGGACAGCAGAGGGCATTGGATCCCTGGAACTGGAATTACAGGTGACTGTTAGCCACCATGTGGGTGCTGGGATTCAAATCTGAGTCTTCTGCAAGAAAGCCAGTGCTCTCAACCATTGAACCATCTCTGCAGCCCATTTGCCATTTTTTTAAACACTTCTTCAAAAGACAAATTTCCTCCAAATATTACTCAACAATTGCTACAACCAACTTCTCAGAGCTTCACATTCATTCTCCTTTAATTCTCAGAATATCACAACTGGAGGGAATCCTGGGTTTTTTTCTTCATATTTGTGTGCTGTGTGTATAGACGTATGTGTACATGTGTGAGTGAGTATGTGCATATACGTGTGAGTGTGTACGTGTGTGCAAGTAAATACATACATGTGTGGCTGTGTGTGTGAGTACATATGTGTGTATGCATGTGTGGCTATGGTTCTGTGTGTGTGTGCACCTGTGCACTTGTGTGACTACAAAGAGGTTTATAGTAAGTAGAATATTCCAAGAACCATTAAACTTTTTCTGGAGAACACATTTTTAATTTAAAAGTGGACTTTATAGGAAAGAATAAGAAACTCTGGTTACAGCTAATTTCAGCAAATTAAAAAGAGCCTACGGGGAAAACTGCCTAGCGACAATGAAACGCAATCAATTGTGCAACAATATTGATCTTCGAGCACAAAACTGAATAGATAATAAAATACAGTTGGAGAAACCCATTCCTTTTTATTGAAGATATACAGATGTTGATTTAAGTACTAAAATAAAACAAAAAGCCCACCAATTACTACAGCTGATACAACCGTGTGTGTGTGTGTGTGTGTGTGTGTGTGTGTGTGTGTGTGTGTGTCTCCACAATCTATGAGAGTTGGTTCATGTCCTCAGGCACAATACTAACCCAGAGCTGGCACTGAGTCACTTGTATCTCAACAGAATCTTCCACATTACATACCTGGTTTTAGTGAGTAAGAAGAAGGAAGGCAGTCAAACAGCTGCTGGAGGTATGTTCATGGACATTTGGCAGTCTGTGAACACTCCATGTGCACAAACTCCTCCACAACCCTGGGAACCTTCTCTCATCTTCGTTTGCTTGAGGAAAAAAAGGCTTCTGGCAAAAACAAGAATATGACTTAACCAGCCTGGTCTACAAGGTGAGTTCCAGGACAGCTGGGGCTACAGGGAGACCCTGTCTCGAAAAGACAAAAAAAAAAAAAAAAAGAATATGACTTAAACAAAAATAGTATTAGCTTGAACTAAATGCTTTCTTAACTCTCAAATCAAAATATTTTTAGGATTAGTTCTTAAAGCAGAAGAGAGGCTTGTTCAATATTGAAAACAATGCTGGCAAATCTCTCTATAAATTCACTTTAGACAGTGAAAGCATAAAGGCTTCTAAAGTGATTGAGAATAAGAAAAGGAT
Organism: Rhizomys pruinosus; assembly: GCA_009823505.1. NCBI lineage: Eukaryota > Metazoa > Chordata > Mammalia > Rodentia > Spalacidae > Rhizomys > Rhizomys pruinosus. Next base: position 114,850 of record VZQC01014996.1, on the reverse strand, counting down.
GATTCCTAGGGTTGGAAAATTGAGGGTGTGGTAGTGCATGCCTTTAATCCCAGCACTCAGGAGGCAGAGCCAGGTGGATCTCTTTGAGTTCAAGGACAGCCTGGTCTACACAGTGAGCTCCAGGCCAGCTGAGACTAAAGGGAGAGCCTATCTCAATAAAAAAAAATAATAATAATAATAAATAAACAAATAAATAAATAAGCACTGACAGATTTTGCAGAGGACCCAGGTTTAGTTCCCAGAACCCACATAGCAGCTAACAACCATCTGTAACTCCAGTTCCAGGGGATCTGATGCCCCTTTCTGAGCTCTGTGGGCACTGGACAATACAGATGCACTTACATGCAGATAATACACAACATACACATAAAATAAAAATAATAAATAAATAAGAAAAAGATGAATCTAAGAATTTACTAAATTTCTTGCCCCTCTATAATTCCTTCCCTCCTTCCTTCCTTCCTTCCTTCCTTCCTTCCTTCCTTCCTTCCTTCCTTCGCAAATTAGTACTGAGCACAACAGATGAATAAACATGCTACTTTGTGAGTTTGTAAATTGGCAGGGCTTGGCCATCTGTGGTGCAACAACAACTCTGTTTCTCTCTGCCAAAAAAAAGCTCTAATTTTCTTAAATCTTTAATGCTTATGGACTTATTGTATCCTGGGGCTGTTACCTTGATTCAGTGCAAACAATAGTGAAATTGTTTTTTAATTTTTGTGATCTAGTGCAGATCAAATTACATCTCTGAAAAAGAATGAAATCCTAACATCAGTACCTCAGAATGTGATCTTATTTGACAACAGTATCATTAGAGATGTAATTAGGTAAAATGAGGTTAGACTGAAAGAAAGTGGCTCTGTAATCCAATACAACAGGTGAGGAGGAGGAAGAAGAGGAGAAGGAGTTGCTGTTGTTGGGGGAAGGAGAGGAAGTAGTGAGTGACAGCCATGCGTCCAAGGTTAGCTCCAGAAGATGGGAGTTCTTGGCGGCAAGCTAGGAATTACTGTAAGCCAGAGAAGAACCTTTCCACTATCCTTCCTCAGCACCATCTTTGACTTCTGGCTTCTAGAACTGTAGCATATTAAATCTATGGTTCTCTACACTAGTAGTAGTAGTAGTAGTTTAGGACAACAAACCTAAGAATTAATACAGGAGACTGTTCAGTGCTAAATTAAACTTAGAGTATCTGAGTAAAAACTGCCCAGTTTAGTCCCAATCATCCAAGGAGATTGATGTGATTCTCAGCATTCTGCATCTCAAGTTATGGAGATAGAACATAAAGAGAAATAGTTTTGCTAAGACTGCATTGTTTGAATTTCAAGAAATCATAATACTTGAGGCACATTTATACTTAAAAAAACACATTTATCACTTAATTTGAATTCAAGTTTTACTGTCTTTTGCACTTTTTAAATATTTTATTTTGTTTTTCTTTTCTTTTTATTGAATTTTGGTGAATTTCATGCAGTATATTCTTATCATATTTAGATCCTTTCCCTTAATACCTTCCCACTGAATTTCCTGTACTCTAATATATATTATATATATTTAAAGCCTGTAGAGTTAGGTTTGTGACTCCAAATGCCCTTTAGTATTGGCCCGTCCACTGGAGCCTGGTAAACCTAGCAGAAGTCTCCCCCTTTAATCCCAGCACAGCACTCAGGAGGCAGAGGCAGGTGGATCTCTGGGAGTTCAAGGTCAGCCTGGTCTACATAGAAACCTCCAGGCCAGCTACACACACACACCACACACACCACACACACGCGCACACACACACACACACACACACACACACACACACACACGAGACTGAATCTCCCCTTCCCAGCCAGCAGCCGTCAATTCTCATTAGTCTCTTGGGTAGGGTTGGGGGTTTTACTTCTCCACATGTAGGGACTTGTGCGTGCCGGTCACCATTGCTGTGAGCTCAGGAAAACTCTTTTTTCCTTTTGGTCACCCACCTCCTCTGGCCTCTGGCTCTTAGAATCCTTGTTTGTATGCGCTACAACACCCATGTCTGGTGCCGGTGGAGGCCAAAAAATGCGACAGACCTCCTAGAACTGGAGTTAGAGATTGTTATGAGCTATCACGTGGGTGCTGGAAACCGAATGTGGGTCATCTGCAAGAGTAGCCAGTGCTCTTTTCCACTGAGCCATCTCTCCAACCCCTGCCCTTTGCTTTTATTTGATAAAACTGGTGACCCTCAGAACGGGACCTCCAGAAAGTCACCATCCCTGTAGGGCACAGGAAGGAGGAGCCTGGGTCTATATTCTTCTGCAGCTTTATCCCTGATGGTAGATACTTCACTGAAGTTGGACAAATAAAACACAAACAACAAACTCGAACTCTCTCTCAAACACAGTGCTTGGAAAAGACCCATGTCTGAGAGAATCATAGCAGCGAAAAAGATTGATTTCCAAAGGTTGTTGTAAAATAGATGGTGAAAGCTCCCGTGGAAGTGGAAAATGAAAGAAAATACATCCGCCTATTGCCTTTGCATGTCCGCTGTGGCTTGTTTACTAATCCAATAGAGATGCACTTTAAAGCGCCAGAGATCATAACTGAGAAAATGCTCAAGAGACGCAAGAAACGGCGTTTACTTTCTGTTTACTACTGGAAGGGGCTCACAACATTTTTGAAGCAGAATCCAAAAAAGAAAAACTATTTTAAGAAAGCTAAAATGAGTTTGAGCAAATTTTGCTGGCATGAATTCTTTTTTATTTATTTTTTTATTTATTTATTTCTGTATGTGTATGAATGTACTGTCTGCATGCAAGTTTGTGCACCCGTGACGTGCAATGCCACGGAGGTCAGAAGAGGGTCTCGGATTCCCCTGGAACTGGAGTTTCAGACGGTTCTCGGCCACCATGTGGGTGCTGGGGATCGAACCCGGGTCCTCTGTAAGAGCGGTCGGCGCTCTTAACCACTAGGCTATCTCTCCAGCTGGCATGCATTCTTAAAAACAGATGACTACATCTACCCTCACTTGATGTTTGGGATAGAGAGATGATGGAAAGGCTCAAATTTAGATAATTTCACAAAGACTGGAAAAGTGGATTTTACAGACAGTGAGTGGGAGCCCTCAAAACAAATTAATTAGGATAATTAATAGAAGATGTAAATTACTGCAAAAAAGTGTGAAAGAAAACAAAGTTTTCAGTAGGAAACACACCATGTCAGGCAAGACAGACAGCAGGTCAATCCTATAACCATGTTGAACAGCCTGAACAAGAATTTTGACTCCAGAGATAAAATTACTCTCCTAAACTGCAGGATTCAATATCCAAGATTTAATTAACTGTCAAAACCACATCCAAATTTTGATTCTGATAATCCCAAACAACAAGAAGAACTTCATCCATACAGGAACAAATCCAAATAAAGTAACTTATGCTAGGGAAAGTTTGTCCAGTCCATGCCAGCTCTTCTTCCAATAGTGGAAGCATTCTTGTTTCACTGGAACACAAATTCCAAAGTGTATTTTCTAGTGACAACCTACAATACCAAAGCTGACAAGTACATCATAAATCAATGAAATGGTCTGCCACAGAAAACATGAAGCTAGAAGAGTGTTGTCAAAAGCAGTTTTGGGGTAAGTATAATGGTGCACGCCTCTTATCCTAGCACTTGGAAGATAGAGACAGGAGGAGCAGAAATTCAAGTCTAGCCTCAATTATGTAGTGAATTTGAGGCCAACCTGGGCTATATGAGTCCCTGTCTTTTACGTCTTTAAAAAAAAAAAAAAAGGTAAGGGGCTGGAAAGATGGCTCAGCAGTTAAGAGCACCGACTGCTCTTGCAGAGGACCTGGGTTTGATTCCCAGCACCCACATGGCAGCTAAGAACCATTCTTAACTCTAGTTCCTGGGGAATCCGACCCTCTCTTCTGACCTCTGTGGCATTACACGACACAGGTGCATCAACCTACATTCAGACAGTACACTCATATACATTGAAAAAAAAAAAAAAACCAGAAAAAAAAAGTAAAAGAAGAAAAATTTGGGTTCTGAGACAATTTGTACATAATTCAAAAAACTTAGACCAAAAGATAAGTTCTGACCACTGTATACTCAGAGGATGAGGAGAAGGTAAAGATCACGAGAAAACCCTGGATTTAAGAGGGATACCTTCCTTCTGCTTCTTGCCAGAAGAAGTTAGAAAGTTTCCTCCCTGTTTTAATGTCCATTTTTATTAAAGTTACATCCACAAATTTTTAAGATTCTAAAAAACAAATGTGTCAGCCCTGGTAGGAAAATGTGAACACCTTGTAAGGTGGTTTTAGAGGCAAGCCTTATCACATGGCCATATATCTTAATGCCTATTTTTGATTATCCACTACTAGAAATGACATTTATCAGAGAACTGAAAATAGATGTCTGTACCCTTCAATCAGTCATTGGCTCATGTAGCATCCATGACTTCCTGGTACAGAGGGTTCAGAAGGGAGAATAAATAATATCCATTGTGAGAGGATATATCTGTGTATAGCCTTTCCATTGGGCATTCCAGCTCGAGGAAAGAATCTAAGCAAAATATTGCCTTTGCACAAAAGTAAAATATTTGGAGGAATAGCAAATAAACGCTTGTGATGGGATTGAGCAAGCACAATAATGATACAGCTGCTAAATTATTCTGTCTCAAACATTTCCCTGGCAGTAACTGATGGTTACGAAGAGTAAACTCATCCCTACAAGGAACAAGGGTGATAGCGGGAGCATCTGTCTCAAACACAAAATTGTCTTTGTGTCTCAGGTTTTAATTTTACACCCCATGTGAAATTTTCATTAATTATAATGAATATCAGAATGGATTGTTAGTTATAAAGGAAATGCAGATCAACACCATAATGAAATGGACGCTAACTTCCATCCCTGTGGCTAGAAGTATCAAGACAGACAAGAGCTACAGTAGATGTTAGAATGCTCAAACATCAAGGTGGGGTATAAAATTACTATAGCTTCTTTTTTTTTCAGACGTTTATTGTTTTGGGCAGAAGTTAACTGATTCACTCAGTTCTTTGACCCAGTCCTTTTGTCATTGTTGTTCCCTCACATTTGTATTGCTCCAAAATATGCCTATATAGTCACATATATACCAAAATTATGACCTCTAAAAATAAATTGTACATTAATTCTAAAACATGTTTAGAAATTCACATTTTTCCTTTAATTTTATATTATTCTAAAATATGAATACATACCCTACACCCACATACCAAAATTACAAAGTCTGAAAATAAGTGGTAGGTTAATTCTAGAGTCCATTAAGGGATTCACATTATAACAGCACAGTTGCTTTCAGATAAAAAGAAATATAACATTAATGTTGTTCAGCTTGCCTTTCAACTAGGGATTTGGTGCTAGCATCCACAAATTAGAGATACCATTCATCATTTGTTTTTCTGGGAATGTGTTACTTCATTTAGTATATTGGCTTTGGGTTCCATCCATTTACCTGCAAAGTTCATGATGTCATCTTTCTTTATCACTACACATAACTCCATTGTTTAGATGTACCACATTTTCATTATCCACCCAAAGGTTGAGGAGCATTTGGGTTGGTTCCAGTTCTTCACTATTGTGAAGAGAGCTACAATAAACATAGAGGTGCATGTATCTTTTTGGTAGGATGAGTCTTGTGGGTATATACTCAGGAGTGGTATGACTGGGTCGGGTGGTAGGCTCATTTTGAATCTTTTAAGGGTTCTCCACACTGCTTTCCATAGTGGTTGTACAAGTTTACATTCCCACCAGCAGTGGATGAGTGTTCCCTTTTCCCCACAACCTCTCCAGCATTTAGTGTCTTTTGTTTTCCTGATCTTAGCCAGTCTTATCAGAGTGAGATGATATCTTAAAGTGGTTTTGATTTGCAATTCCTTAATTATTAGTGATGCTGAACACTTTTTTTTGGGGGGGGGGAGTGATATTTTTGAGACAGCGTCTTCCTTTAGTCCCAGCTGGCCTGGAGCTCTCTATGTAGACCAGGCTGTCATTGAACTCACAGAGATCTGCCTGCCTCTGCATCCCAAGTGCTGGGATTAAAGGCATGAGCCACCATGCCTGGCAGATGCTGAACACATTAAGATATCTCTCAGCCATCTTTACTTCCTCACTTGTGAAGTCTCTGTTCAGCTCTTTACTCCATCTTTTGAGTGAGTCATTTATATTCTTCTTTGGTTTTTGAGTAGTTTATAGATTCTAGATGTTAATGCTCTGTCAGATGTATCAGTAGTGAAGGTTTCCTCCCACTCTGTGGGTTTTCTCTTCACTTCATTAGTTGTTTCTTTCACTGTACAGAAGCCTTTGTGTTTAATGAGGTCCCACATGTCAATTCTTTGCTGTTTGATTTAGAAATTTTTTTCCTATGCCTATGTCTTGTAGGTTGCTGTCAATGTTTTCTTCTATCACATTCGGAATTTCTCATTGAGGTTTTTGATCTATATGGAGTTGATTTTTGTACAGGGTAAGAGGTAGGTGTTTAATTACATCCACTACCAACATCATCCTAAATGGAAAAAAAATAGAAGCACTCACCTTAAAGGCAGGAACCTGGCAAGACTCTCCCCTATCTCCTCTTCAATATAATGCTAGAAACACTTGCTAGGGCAATAAGGCAAGAAAGGGAAATTAAAGGAGTACTGATTGGAAAAGACAAAGTCATCTCTTTTTGCAGATGATATGATAGTTTACCTACGGGGTGCTAAAAACTCCACCAGAAAACTCCTAGAAAAAATTAAAAGTTTCAGTCATGTGGCAGGATATGAAATTAACCTAAAATCACCAATAACAAGCAACTGGAGAAGGAATATAAGGAGACCTTCCCACTCACAAAAGCCTCAAAATAAAATAAAATAAAATAATTATAAAATAAAATAAAATACCTAGGAACAAACCTAAACAAAGACACCAAAGATCTCTACAAAAGAAAAAAATTTTAACCCCTGAAGAAGGAGATTGAAGAAGACATCAGAAAATGGGAAGACCTCCCATGCTCATGGATTGGAAAAACTAATACAGTAAAAATGTTCATTGTGCTGGAGAGATGGCTCAGTGGTTAAGAGTGTTGACTGCTCTTGCAGAGGACCCTGGTCCAATTCCCAGCACCCACATGGCAGATAAGAACCATCTTTAAGCCAGGTGTGGTGGCTCACACCTTTAATCCTAGCACTTGGGAGGAAGAGACAGGCGGATCTCTATGAGTTCAAGGCCAGCCTGGTCTACAGAGTGAGTTCCAGGCCAGCTGGGGCTATAGGGAGACCCTGTCTCAAAAAAAAAAAAAATGCCCATTCTACCCAAATTAATACACAGATGCAATGCAATCCCAATTAAAATCCCCATGAGTTTCTTCACAGACTTGGAAAAAATATCTTTAAATGCATATGGAGAAAAAAAAAAGACTCTGAATAGCTAAAGCAACCCTGAGCAAAAAGAGCAATACAGGGAGGATCACTTTACCAGAGTTCAAACTATATTACAGGTCTATAGTAATAAAAACAGCCTGGTAGTGTCACAAAAACAGAACTGATGGCCAATGGAAAAAAAAATTGAAAATCCAATCTTGAGCTCATACAATTTCAGCCACCTCATATTTGACAAAGGAGCCAAAAACACTCAATGGGGAAAAGAGAGCATCTTCAGCAAATGGTCCTGGCAAAACTGGATCACCATTTCTATAGCTTCTTAGTTTAATAATTCCTTAGCTTGCTAAGTATAAAGCTACCATTGACTTAGAAGTTTCACCATAGGTATTTGTTCATCAAAAATTAACATGTCCACACAAAAGCATATCCAAAGGCTTAGATCACCATTTTTCATAATAGCCAAGAACAGAAACAACCCAAATGTCCATCAATGGACTCACAGATAAACAAAGCATTGTGCATCCACACAATGAACTATTTTTATCCATAAAAAAGAATGAACTTGGACACTATGACATAAATGAACCTTGAAAATACAATGTTGAATGGAGAGAAGGAAATTGCAAAAGACCGTATGTTATATGATTCCATTTGTGGGAAATGTCCAAAAGAGATTTATAAACAAATTGTAAATGTGTGGTTGACTAAGACTGGAAGGAAGGGGAAGATGAGGAGATGATAGAGAAAGGTCCCAGTTTCTTTGGGGCTGGATGAAAATGCTCTAATATTGATTTGGTGGAGCATACTAAAAATCGTTGAATTTTATACTTTTTAAATTTTATTTATTTTTGTATGTGTATAAATGTACTGTCTGCATGTAGGTTTGTGCACCCATGTCGTGCAATGCTGCAGAGGTCAGAAGAGGGTCTCAGATTCCCCTGGAACTGGGGTTCTCCTGGAATTGGAGTTACACACGGTTCTCAGCCGCCATGTGGGTGCTGGGGATAGAACCTGGGTCCTCTGCAAGAACAGTCGGTGCCCTTAACCACTAGGCTATCTCTCCAGCCCTGAATTTTTACTTTTAAGGAGTATGATATGTAAACTATATCTCGATAAACATGACACAAAAATTTAAATATTGGATTTTATGCTTTTTTGATTTATTTATTTTTCCTATGTGTATGAGTGTTTTTTTTCAAAGCTAATTTTTTATTAAAGCTTTGTGCATTTCATACAAAATTTCAAATCAAATCTAGACCCGTGCCCCTGCACCCCCATCCCATCAAACTTCATGCATTCTGCCAAACATGTTTTTCATTTTTTTCTCAGTCACTCTCAAAATTCTCAATGCAGAAGTTTACTGTTTCCAGCAGATCACCATTTTCAGTCAATTCTTTGACCCAGTCTTGTTGTTGTTGTTGTTATTCCTTCCAATATGCATCACTCCAAAATATGCATATATGCATGCCACATATATGATAGGTTTTAACATCTTCAGCTTATGATATTTTTTATTAGGCTGAAAGATGTCATGTTTGAAAGCTCCTCCTTGGCAAGCCCAAACAACCATCAGTTCTGCCCTTGTGCTCCACACTGGGGTTTTCCCTTCCCATGGTCACCAAATGAGGTCCAGTAAGCACCGCATCCTGTCTTGATCTTCCTGTACTGGTCTCCATGATACAGCCTGGGTAGTCCAACAATGGCAGTCTATACTCTGAAAAGGCTGAAACCCCAGTAGTAGCTCAGTCCACAAGTTGGATGTCTCAGAAGTCCCCATCTGGCACTGAAGGTTTGGAGGATTCTTGGAGAGACATGAGTCTTCAGTCCATATTGGAAGGTTGAAAAGCTGTGTCTTCTCATAGCTTTGAAGGATGGCAAAAGCAGTGGCAGCCACAGGGTAGCTGCACTTGTCAGTAAGACAGGCAAAACAACTGGGATCTTTTTTTATTTTTTTTTTAATTTTATTTATTTTTATGTGTATGAATGTACTGTCTGCATGTAGGTTTGTGTACCCATGTCATGCAAAGCCCCGGAGGTCAGAAGAGGGTGTCTGATTCCCATGGAACTGGAGTTAAAGACGGTTCTCAGCCGCCATGTGGGTGCTGGGGATCGAACCTGGGTCCTCTGCAAGAGCAGTCGGCGCTCTTAACCACTAGGCCATCTTTCCATCCCATATTTTCTTTTTTAATATGAGCTTCAATGAAGGCGACTACCACAACATTTTTAAAACAAACTATGCATATCTGTCAGCAACCATTTCTTGAAATTCTAAAAGTAAGATGGAATTTTCTTTTCCATTTTTCTCTTTTTTAATTGTTTTTTTATTGATTGATTGATTTTATTTTATTTTATTTTATTTTATTTTATTTTACACAGGGTCTCCCTATAGCTCCAGCTGGCCTGGAACTCACTCTGTAGACCAGGCTGGCCTTGAGCTCACAGAGACGTCCTTCCTCTGCCTCCAGAGAGCTAAGATCAAAGGCAAGCGCCACCATGCTGGGCTTAAAGTCGGTTCTTAGCTGCTATGTGGGTTCTGAGAATCAAACTTGGATCCTGTAAGAGCAGTTGGCGCTCTTTGAGCTCTTAACCGCTGAGCCATCTCTCCAGCCCCAATTTTGGTTTTATGTGTGTGGTGTGCCTGCATGTGTGTAAGTGCACCAGTGTTGTGTGGTGTGTCTGCATGTGTGTAAGTTCACCCTGTTGTGTGGTGTGCCTGCATGTGTGTAAGTGCACCAGTGTTGTGCAGTACCCATGGAGCCCAGAAGAGGGTGTTGGATCCCCTGGAACTGGAGTTACTGACCATTTTTTGCCTCCATGTGGGTGCTGAGATGTAAACCTGGGTCTTCTGCAAGAACAGCCGTGCTCTTAACCAATGAGCTATCTCTCCAGTCCCCTCGTCCCCACTTTTTCTGTGATACAGCATAATATATGCACTTATAGGTGTTATGTATAGGAATTTAAGCAAGATTTTTGAGGAAATTAAATGTTACCAATACTTTGTGACACTTGAAAAATAATATTTAGACCTCCTCATTCTTTCTATACTACCAGCACACAACCCATGTGCATAGCAGAATATAAGAAGCCCACTATCTATCATAGTTTTTACTTTTCTCCACCATGCACTCCTGGAATCTCAAAGCCTTCTAGTTGGCTGGGTAGATGAGTTTCCGATGGGGAATGGGAGCCTGCCTTCTGGCACCTCCTGCCTCCTTCGTGCCAGCTTGGTTCCAGCAGAGCGCCCCGGCCTTGGTGTGAACCTTACAGAGTTTGCTGCTGTTTTGCTGCCCTGGACTGACAGCTGACCTCACTAATCCTGGAGGAGGTCCTTAGTTCTCATGTCCATGTGCTAGACCCTGTTCTTCAAAGTGCTGTCAATTACCTCTGCCTAAGAGGGTTCCATGATTCTTAGGTAAGTTGGACACCTGTACAGGGGACACAACAGTGGGTCAGCCTACAAGTGCCTGACTGAGCATTTTGATGGGTGGTAATAAATACAAAAAGATATGCAGGAGACTTCAGGAAAGTGATTATATTTATCCCTTTATTGTTAAAGAACTAATCAATGTAAGAATCAGGAAGATAGTACCTATATCCTTCCTCTGCACTTACACTTTCCACTCTGATGAGCAGTTTCTGGTATTCACTAAACAGCAGTCTAGGGCCAGTGAGATGTCTCAGCTGGTAAAGCACTTGCTGCCAAGCCCAAGAACCTGAATTCAGTCTTAAATCTGACAAGGTAGAAAGAGAGAAGCAACTCCTGCAGGTTGTCCTCTGATCTCTACATGTATGCAGTGGACCAAACAGTACTCCACAATGATGTCTGTTTGGTTATTTGCTTGTTCGTTTTTGTATCGCTGGAGATCCAATGACACCCAGGGCTTCACATGTGCTAAGCAAATGCCTTTCCACTAAGCTCTGGCCCCAGACCCACAGTTCAGAGGATGATTTAATGTGATAATTTTATTAGCAAGTGCAAGGAGGTATTATTGTTGTATCTTCAGCCGTCTCAACTTGCAGATGCATTTTGAAAGCAGGGTCTATTTTAATAAAAGAAAATGTTCAGACTATATTACCACTTCCTGTTTTTCATTTCATATAAGTTCCAGCTCTACAGGTATGATAAACTATCTTCAGACATTGGATAAGATCACAACTACAACTTTTTAAAAGCTAAGATTTTGTTGAGTCTGGACCATAAAAATACACTGAAAGAATGGAAACTTGGTTATTTAATCATCAACATTATCAGCACTTCTATAAAAAGCCTTTAAATGGCAAGAAGATAAAATGTTAAGTGTGGACAGTAATTACTAGCCTTTATCTCTTGTGCCACGTTTCAAACCTCACCATATGGTTGTTTGTGCAAGATTAAATAGCTACTCAAGTGTGTAATAAGATACAGGTACTAAACTGGACCAAAAGATATAGCATGGAACAGGTTGGGATAAATCAATCCTGTAGAAACAGAACAGGAGCTAAATGGTAGATCTTCGTGGCTATAACCCCATTTAGATTTTGAGAGTCATTTAACAAAATAACAAAAACTTTCATTTATTTCTATAGAGCACAAAATACCATACAGGGCAGAAAATAAATCTGGGGCAAAAAACAGTCTGCTATTTGAAAGCATCACTAAAAGTAGAGTGAATGAGGATGCGTCAGATGGCTCACTGGGAAAAGCTACATGTGCAACAGGACTTTAGTTCAAACTCCAGAACCCATGGGGGAACTGATTCTTGGAAGTTGCCCTCTAAGCACACATCTAAACACACACACACACACACACACACACACATGCACACACACACACACACACACATGCACATGCACACACATGCACACTCACGTACACCACAAACAATAATAATTTTTTTTTGTTGGTCTTTTGAGAAAGGGTCTCCCTGTAACCCCAGCTGTCCTGGAACTCACTATGTAGACGAGGCTGGCCTTGAACTCACAGAGATCTGCATGCCCCTGCCTCTTAAGTGCTGAGATTAAAGGCATGTGCCACAATGCCTGGCTAATATTTTTTTAAGAAATAAAAAGTAGAATGAACGAACACTTCATGTATTCCGTTTAAGCATTAGTCATTAACACCAACTTCCGCTCATACTTAAATATGTCCCTATTAGGTCGAAGTTACTTTTTAGAGCTGTGATCAGAACACCACAAAAAATGCATGAGACTTCCTCCCACAAAAAGCTAATAAAGATGATATCCAGAAAAGATACTTGAGAAGATAGACATCAAAAAGTGACATCAGGCTGATATACTTTATCTTATCAGAGGTAAGAACAAAAATTTGAAAAATCTAAGCTACACTTATGGAATAGAATTTGTGTGTTTGTTTGTGTGTGTGCATGTGTGTGTGTATTCATGTGAAAGATAGAAAATAGCAAGAGCGGATGAAGAGCTGACTCAGAGGTTAAGAATACACACTGCTCTTGCAAAGGTCCCTCATGCCTAGCACTCAGGCTGGATGGCTCATGGTTGCTGTAACTGCAGCTTCAGGGGATCAGATGTCTCTAGCCTCGGCAGGCACCTGAACTCGTATGTACATATACCCATTCACAGGCAAACCCATATGCACATAATTTAAAACCAAATAAATTTCCAAAGAAAACAGCAAGAACCCCTTGTTTTGGTCATTGAAGGACTATCCACTCTCTCTTCCCTCTGATCCTCAGACCGTGTAGAATGACAAACAGAGCAAGACTAATTTTAAGTTAAAATGAAATTGATATCTTTTTAAGGGCAAAGTTTTAATTCTTTGCAGAACACATAGAAGATAAATGCATTAATTTATAAAAATATCCGAGGTATATTATGTTATTAAATGGCAAAAGCATGCAGCAAAACATAATGTAAGACACTATTTGTAAAAATATGTTCAATATTTTGACATGTTTTAGAAAAAGTCAGATACAATATACCAAACAATTAATAATGGTGTTGTAAGCTGTATAATTGTTCTTATTTGTGTTAAATGTGATTATACACTTACAGCTCCTTCCTGCCCCCTCTGTGTGTGTGTGTGTGTGTGTGTGTGTGTGTGTGTTTCAGTTAAAATAGAGGTTTCTTCTTCAGAAAGAACAGAGAAATAACAAAATATAGAACCCAGGGCTGGGGAAATCGCTCAGCCAATGAAATGCTTGCCACATAAGAATTCAATCTCCAGGTCCCATGTAAAAAAGCCAGACAGTGGGATACACCTGTGTACCCCAGCACTGCAGAGGCAGACAGGAGGGCCTCTGTGGCTTGCTTCAGGTTCAGTGAAGGACCCTATTTCAAAAAATCAAGGTTGAGAATGTCTGAGAAAGGCACCCAATGTTGACCTCTGGATTAATTAATTAATTAATTTGTTTTTAATTTTTTCATTTATTTTTATTTTATGTGTATTGCCTGCATGTATGCAAGTGTAACCATACTGTCCAATGCCTGTGGAGGACAGAAGAAGACTTCGGATCCTCTGGAACTGGAGTTATGGATGGTTGTTAGCTGCCACATGGGTTCTGGGATTTGATCCCTTATCTTCTGCAAGAACAGCCAGTGCTCTTAACCACCGAGCAATCTCTCCAGCTCCAATTAAGTAGTCTTTTGAAAAGAAAATTCAAACCCCAGCAGAATCTCAGTCCTTACCTAGTGCCAAAGAAAGAGAGGGGGGAAGGAAGGAAAAAGAAGAAGATGAAAGAATGGAAGAGAAGGAAAGGAAAAGGAAAAGAAGGAAGGAAGGAAGGGAAAGAAAGAGAGGTTGGGAGATGTTTCAGCAGTTAAGAGCACTGGCTGCTCTTGCAGAGGACCCGGGTTTGATTCCTAACCCTCACCCTCAGCTAACAACCATAACTCCACTTCCAAGGTATACGATGACCTCTTCTGATCTCCATAGTCATCACACAATATGGGTGTACTTACATACACTCATACACATAAAAAATAAAAATAATAAATGAATAAATTTATAAAGAAAGAATCAACTGATTTTTTTTTTCTGTAGTCAAACGTATATATCTGAATGGTCATAGAATCATAGAGGATTTTTTCTTTATTCTATTTTATAATGAAACATTATTTAGATAATATAATTTTGATATTTATTCTTTGTAAGTTTCACACATGTTTATGATGTATTTTGATCATATTCACCATTCCTAACTCCTGGAGTTTTTCCCAAATTCCCCCCCGCCCCCGCAACTTCATGCTCTTTTTATTTTCATTTTATAATCCACTGAGTCTAATCAGCACTGTGAATATGTTCATGAGTGTGTGGCCATCCACTGGATCCTGATCAACCTACTGGGGACCTAAAAAAAACTGACTCTGCCTGCCTGAGTAGCCACCAGCTGTCAATGCCTCCACAGCTAAGAGTGGAAGCTCAGGTATCCCTCCCCATCCATTCTGAAATGTTGACTGGCTCAGTCTTGTGCAAGTAATCACAGCTGCTGTCCAGTTCATAAATACAACAGTCCTATCATGTCCAGAAAGCACTGTTGGCCTCAGTCCTTCCAATCTCTGACCTATAAACTTTCCACACCCTTCTATACCAAATGGGACCCAAGTCTTGAAGAGAAAGGTGAAATACATATACACTGATCCTCTGCACTCGGAGCAGTTGTTTCTGTATTAACCACCATCCATTTCATAAAGAATCTTCTCTGACAAGAAATGAAAGATACACTAATCGATGGGTTTCCTTTAGAAGGCAGTGAGAGACTACATCCCCTTAGCAAAATAATAGTAGTAGGCCCTTCCTCCTGTGAGCTCCTTGATCAGATTTATAGTACAAGGTGTGAGTTTCCTTTTGTAGAGTGAGACTTAAATCTAATCAGAATTCAGTTGGTTACACCCACAACTTTTATGCCACAATTGTTCTCCCAAGCAGCCTACATGGCACCTACCAGTATTATGAAAGGTAACCAGCGAGGAGGAAGCTTCCAGTTCAGTTATAGTTTGATTTCTCCATGTCCTGTGACCAAAGCATGTGGTGCCTTCAGCAACAGGGTCTTACTATCAAGTTCTGGTGGCCAACCAAAAGTGACAGCAACAGACTATACTGTTTAGGGTTCTGTGAGATGACCCCTGACCAACAACTTGAGTGGAGATATGAGGTATTTCCTATACCTGACATTTGGCATGTGGGGTAACTCCACTTAAATTCATATAGGTAAGTGCTTATAAAATAGGGGGTTCAACATGGATTTTTCAAACATCCTTAGCTCAAGTCAGCCTTCTCTCCAACTCTTCCTTTGCCCTACTTTTCCTTTCCCTCCCCATTCTTGCCTTTCCTTCTCTAATTAGTCTCATTTCCCATTGTGTTCTTTTTTAATTAATTAATTTATTTATTTATTTATTTATTTATGCGTATGAATGTACTGTCTGCATGTAGGTTTGTGCACCTGTGTTATGCAATGCCATGGAGGTCAGAAGAGGGTGTTGGATTCCCCTGGAACTGGAGTTCTCCTGGAATTGGAGTTACGGACGGTTCTCAGCCACCATGTGGATGCTGGGGATCTAACCTGGGTCCTCTGCAAGAGCAGTTGGTGCTCTTAACCACTAGGCCATCTCTCCAGCCCCTCCCCATTGTGTTCTACTATCCTCCTCACTTAAGTTCTTTCTTCCCACCTCCAATGGGCACTTTCTAGTTTATTGACTTGTATACCAAGTTAAACACAAACAAATTTATGCCTTTAATCCTGGCACTTTGGAGGCAGAAGCAGGTGGATCTCTGTCAGTTCAAGGCCAGCCTGGCCTATAGTGAGTTCCAGGACAGCTTGGGCTACAGGGAGACCCTGTCTCAAAAAGAGCAAAAAAAAAAAAAAAAAAAACTGAAAAGTTGACATCTCTAGGATTTAAAAGATACTTTAATCAATATATGTCAAATTAAATAAATAAATTTAAGGTACAATGTTATAATGTATACTTTCTCATTAAAAAAAAATGAATCCAAGGGCTGAAGAGATAGCTCAGCAGTTGAGAGGACTGGCTAGTCTTCCAAAGGACCTGGGTTTTATTCCTAGCACCCATGTGACAGCTAACAACCATGTAACTGCAGTTCCAGGGGAATACAATGCCCTCTTCTGACCTCGACATTGTGTGACATGATGATATGGGTGCACTTATACACATACAGGCTGTACAGTCATACATATAAAAAAATGAAATAATTTTTAAAAATGAATCAAGGATGGACAAATGGCTCAGCAGTTAAAAGCACTGGCTGTTCTTCCAGAGAACCCAGGTTCACTTCCCAGCACCTACATGGCAGCTAACAACTGTCTATACCTCCAGTTCCAGGGGATCAAACACCTTCTTCTTGCCTCCATGGGCTTTGCACACATGGGTGCACTTTCATACATTCAGACAAAACACTCATACACATAAAATAAAAATAAACTTTAAAAACTTCAAGGCCAGCCTTAGGTACATACTGAGTTCGAGGCTAGCTTGGCTTAAAGAGTAAGATGTTCTCAAAAAAATAAAAAAAATAAAAAAAACAAAGAAAAGAAGGAAGAAAGAAAAAAGAAAGGGAGAGGGAAAGAAAAAAGAAAGAAAGGGAGAGGGAAAGAAAGGAAAAAAGGAAAGGAAAGGGAAGGGGAAGGGAAGAGAAGGGAAGGGAAGGGAAGGGAAGG
>VZQC01014996.1:86555-97122 GCA_009823505.1 Rhizomys pruinosus | reverse complement strand
AGAAAAGAAAAGAAAAGAAAAGAAAAGAAAAGAAAAGAAAAGAAAAGAAAAGAAAAGAAAAGAAAAGAAAAGAAAAGAAAAGAAAAGGGGTTGGAGAAATAGCTCAGCAGTTAAGAGCATTGGATACTCTTACAAAAGACCCAGGTTCAGTTCCTAACACCCACATAGTGGCTAACAACTTCCTTAACTCCAGTTCCAGGGGAGCCAATACAATCTGCTGGCCTCCATGGGCACTGCACAACATAGAAGTACTTACACGCATGCAGGCAAAACACGCATACCCATAAAATAAAAACATATCAATAAAAAAATAAAAAATGAATCCTAAGATAAGAGAATTTGAGGAACCTAAGTTCGAAGCCAATCTGAGCTACGCGATGATACTGTATCAATAAATAAATAAATAAATAAATAAATAAATAAATAAATAAATAAAAAGAAACTATGCAGACAAAGTTTTCACTTACCCTATTTCTAACTGTTCCCAGCAAAAGCACCAGCAACACTAAATCATCAAAAGACAAATGGTAGAAAATGATTGCCTAAGCTTATTTACCTTTAAATCATGATTATCAATGCAAAAAAATACATAAGTGCCAGAGGCTGTAGAGATGGCTCAGTGGTTAAGAGCACTGGTTGCTCTTGAAGAGGAACCAGGTTCAGTTCCCATCCCCCACATAGTGGCTAACGACCATCTGTAATTCCAGTTCTAGAGTATCTGACACCCTCTTCTGACCTCCACGGGCATTGCACAACATGGGGCCATGTCCATACTTGCAGACCATACAGTAATACAAATAAAATAAAAATAATAAGTAAAATATTTTAATACATAAGTGGCTACTGAATTATAATGCTCCCCCCAGGAGCTGTGGACTATCTAAAATAACCCCATTGTCAAGCAAGGAAAACTTCCCTTTGAATTGTTGGTACAAGAGACTCTCCAAATGATAGAGGTTATTGCCCTTACCCCTCATTGCCTCACAGAATTTAACATTAAGACCCTATTGCTAAGACATTAAATATTTCAGAAACAGTATCTAGAGGAACTGAGCTACAGACCTGGAAGCTGACCTGGAAAGATCCTTCCTGAGGACCAGCTCTCATAGTATCAGAAGTTGCAAGTCAAGTTGGCAAGGGATAAAAACAATCAATCAATAGTTCTACCCAGCTGTAAAGGCTATAAACCACAACAATTACCAGCCTATTAAGATATCTCCAACTGTACAGTTGTGGCACTTTTATCATGTAGGTAACCAAGAGCAGTCTAATAGGACTTAAGTTCCACTCAGTAGGAGGGAACTCATGCCTGGTATAAATTTAGCCAAATACCTATGGCTGAAGGGGTCATAGATCCTAGAGGAGAACTTACTACTGCCGTTTTATTAAGTCTATATGAATTCTAACTGTGTTCTAAATATTTATCCTTATACTCATAGATGAGTGTAGCTCTCATCTGTCATCAAAGAAGCTTCGTATAAAACTGTTACAAAGATCCATACCTGGTGGATCCAAAATAAAGAGAATAAGTGAGTGTGGGGTGCCCAGCCTCAAATTATACATCTATACTTCCAGAAAGCATTGTGGAAGAAAGGGTGGAAAGATTGCAAGAACCAGAGGACCTGGAAAACTGCTGCTAAATAGTCTTCTAAACATGACAGGGAAAGCTGCAACTGTGAAATCTCAACAATTGGTTCCCTAAACAAGACCTGCATAATGAATGGCTCCAGTTGACATGCCAGTATGAATGGAGGAAATTGTGCAAGGTCCCACCTCTAAATGAAAAGCTACAGGTAATCAGTGGCTGCTGAAAGAGGGACAATCAGTTTAATCAGTTTTCTCAGGGAAGAGCTCCCTGAGATGTTATCCAATCCCAAGTGGTCAGCCCTAAACACATGCAAATAGGAACACCACTAAATGAACTCAGTAGGTTTATTTTTATATATGTCTATATGTTAAAAATATTAAAATTTAAAAAATATGTTTACCTTTTTGACTTTGTTTTCTAGATAACAGCTTATATTTTTATCTAGTCTATATCAGCATCTAAAGTTCATTTTTCAATATGAGAAAAATCAAATTACTTTTCAAACAAACCCAGTACCTTTTAGTCCATCTTAATTCATGGTGAGCTGACAAAATACATTACATCTAGTGAAATCAGATTATGCAAGCCATTGAATGATTAATTCAGTTAAAAGTCAATTGAAGAGTTTAAGGTACAGTTCACAGCTACAGGGATAGCTCAGTGGGTAAGAACACTTGCTGTATAAGCATGAGAACTTGTGTTCAGATCCCATAACTTAGGCAAAAACTTTGAAATGCCTATAACCCCAGCACTGTGGGAAACAGAGAAGGGAGGATTGTTAGGGCTTGCTGGCCACCAGCCCAATTCCAAGTGAGAGACCCCGCCTCAAAGTAACAAGGTACAGCGAGATAGGACAAGACACCCAACATGCTCCTCTGGCATCTGTGTGCATATGGGCATATACACATGCGCATACACCACACTTGCATTTATACACATACACATATGCATACAACATTCACACAAAAATCAAGAATAAACATAGACATGGTTTCACTTTTGTAATTTTGTATATCTTTACTTTGTATACATTATAGAATATATAACTCCTGTCTCCCTAATCTTCCTTAGAGTACCTCATTTAATCACGTTTTAAATCCCTGTTGTCTATGATGATCAAAATTTTAATGTAGACTTAAAGCACTCTCCAAAGATCCAGTCTTATTTCTTTCTTTTTTTGGGGGGGGTCTTTTTTGAGACAGGGTCTCCCTGTAGTTCCAGCTGTCTTGGAACTCACTATGTGGACCAGGCTGGCCTTGAACTCACAGAGATCTGCCTGCCTCTGCCTCCCTAGTGCTGGGATTAAAGACATGTACCACATCCAACAGCCAGACTTGCTTTTTTCTAAGAATAATTTTTATTTATATGTCTGTGTAAGTGAATGTCATGCATGTGCAGGTGTACACAGAGGCCAGAAGAGGATGTTACAGGCAGTTTTAAGATCCCTGACACCAGTAGTGGGAAGTGAACTCGGGTCCTCTATAAAAGACACAACCACTTTTGTCTGCTGAGCCATCTCTCCAGCCCCACTCTCCAACTTTGTTTTTCCGGACATTTTGATATCCAGCTGCTTGCTTAAGATATCCTATATCTTCATTTGTATTTGAATAATAGAAACATGAACAAAACTCTTAATTTTCTACAACATTTCCTGCTTCCAAACACACCACTGTCACAACCTCTTTAGCAAGTGGCCTGAGGATCTTAAGTGAAACAACCAAAATCTAATCCATTATCAGTAGAAGGAGACATTTTAAAAGTTGATGTAATATGGGGGCTGGAGAGATGGCCTAGCAGTTAAGAGCACCGACTGCTCTTGCAGAGGACCCAGGTTTGATC
Organism: Rhizomys pruinosus; assembly: GCA_009823505.1. Classification (NCBI taxonomy): domain Eukaryota; kingdom Metazoa; phylum Chordata; class Mammalia; order Rodentia; family Spalacidae; genus Rhizomys; species Rhizomys pruinosus. The sequence goes on along the minus strand of VZQC01014996.1, from coordinate 93,695 downwards.
TCCAGCACCCACATGGCAGCTGAGAACTGTCTTTAACTCCAGTTCCAGGGGAATCCAACACCCTCTTCTGACCTCTGCAGCATTGCACGACACGGGTGCACAAACCTATATGCAGACAGTATATTCACACATATAAAAAATAAATTTTAGCTGGGCGTGGTGGCGCACGCCTTTAATCCTAGCACTTGGGAGGCAGAGGCAGGCAGATCTTTGTGAGTTCAAGGCCAGCCTGGTCTACAGAGTGAGTTCCAGGCCAGCTGGGACTACAAGGAGACCCTGTCTCAAAAAGACAAATAAATAAATAAATAAATAAATAAATAAATAAATAAATAAATAAACAAATAAATATTTTTTAAAGTTGATATAATATATAAAAGAATGTGTCAAGTTCAAAAATCTCTAAAGTTAAGTGGAAAAGATATATTTGGTATGCTATCAGCTTCATCTTTTCTTATATTCTGGACAGCCATTTTTTACCAGGGTAAACCTTCTTGGCAGAGTATCTTTCCATGTGAGGAAGATTGAGACCTAGACAAAAAGATTAAGGATAATCAAAGCCAAAGTATATCATATTTTGCCCTTAAAATAATCCCTAGTATGTGGTGTTTTTGTACTGTTAATATTCAAAATCATTGGACAATTAAAAACATAGCCCTTCAACTAGAATTTGTTATGTGTTAGTACATAATTAATTTGGACTAGGCTTTAAGCACCACTATGTCAGTAGTTTACAAATATGGATATCCAGGTTGAATTTTTTTTTTATTTCTGTATGTGTATGAATGTACTGTCTGCATGCAGTTTTGTGCACCCGTGTCGTGCAAAGCCGCAGAGGTCAGAAGAGGGTGTCAGATTCTCCTGGAACTGGAGTTCTGGAATTGGAGTTTCGGACGGTTCTCGGCCGCCATGTGGGTGCTGGGGATAGAACCTGGGTCCTCTGCAAGAGCGGTCAGTGCTCTCAACCTCTAGGCCATCTCCCCAGGCCCCCCAGGTTAAATTTTTTTAACAAAAGTTTTATACATTCAACTGACATTTGGCACTACTAGGTAATTCAATGGTAAAATGTGCAAATCTTAGTTCATGATTCTCCTGAAATCTACAGCTTCCCTAGGCCACTGCACTTGATCATAACTCCATTATTCTTTGTAGTTCATACTAAAACCACAATATCATTCTGGATATGAGATAATCTAACTCAGATGTATTGATTTCACACAGAATAAGGTCCACAAACCTACTTCACCCTTTTTAATCCTTTTTAAAATGTGTGTGTGCACATGTGTGGTGTGTGTGTGTGTGAATACAGATACCCCAAGAGACCAGAAGCATCAGACAACCTGGAGCTAGGCTATAGGCAGTTGTGAGCTGCCCAAATTGGTTCTGGGAACTGAACTATTGTGTTCTACAGGAGCAGTAGATGCATTTAACAGCTGAGCTGTCTCTCTAACCCTGTGCTGGATATCTTTGGTGTCAATTTGACACACCTGGGTTGAGGGAGCCTCAGTCGGGGAATTGGCTCCATTGGAGTGGCCTGTGGGCACATCTGTGGAGTATTGTCTTGATTGTTGAGCAATGTGGGAGTGCCCAGCCCACTATGGGTGGTGCCACCCTGGGCAGGTTGTTGTGTATTGTATAAGAAAGCAGGTTGGACACGGGCCCAGAGAGCAAGCCAGTAAGAAGCATTCCACCATGGCCTGTGCCTCAGCTCCTGCCTCCAGGTTCCTGCCCTGAGTTCCTGCCTTGGGCTCCCTGAGTGATGAACTAAGATGCAGGAGATGTGAGCTGAATAAACCCTTTCCTCCCCAAGCTGGTGTCGGTCAGAGTGTTTTGTCACAGCAATTGAAGAGAAAGTAGAACAAACCCCTTATACCTTCTTCATTTAATCTCCCATTCCCCCTTCTGTTTAACACAAAAAGACTAACTCTCATCTCTCTGTGAGCCTCTATTAGCTCTTCCTACTTCCTAGAACTTGCTCTCTCTGATATATAGCTGCTAACTTCTCCGGATTTTAGTTCAAATATCATCACCTCTACAAAGCTCATCCTGACCTGTTTCAAATGCTACTCACTCAAATCTCAATTGCCAAATCACATTTGATTTTTTTCCCTTCTGCCAAGTGCCTTTACTGATTATCATGTAATTTTCCTTTGTAGTTATAGACATCATTTTTTTTAATTGGGGGGAATAAATATCAGCCACTGACATCTCAGTTTCCTAAGCACAGAACATCCATAAAAGGGTGCTAAGTTATCAGATCAGTGTCTGGTATAGAGTGATTAACCATTATTTATTATAGGTGACTTGGGATTTTTTCAGGAAAAAACTCTAAAATGGCAATAACTTTATGAAGATTTCAGCTTTTGTTTCTCTCAACCTGAGGTTCATCTGCTTTCTTTTGTCTTTTCTTTTTTTGTATTTTTACATTTTTGAGACAGGGTCTCCCCTTTAGTCCCAGCTGGCCTGGAGCTCACTCTGTAGACCAGGCTGGCCTTGAACTCACAGAGATCTGCCTGCCTCTGCCTCCCGAGTCATCTGCTTTCTTTACAACTAGCTTCTTTCAAACACATCAAACCAGATAGGGTGGCATGCACCTGTAATACCAGCTTTTAGGGAGCTGGAGCAGCTCCATCATTCGCTGGAGCTAAAACATCTTCTGCAACGAATGCATGAGCATGAAGAGCCTTCCCTGCCCATGAGGATAGTTTTCAGCATGACACATACATGTTCTGCACCTTCGTGTTTCATTATTGCTTTTGAAGAAGCTCCAATGGCTAAGTATCTGACTTTTGTAGGACAGCTGACATTCCATAGAATTTTTTTTAATTTTTTATTTATTTTTGTATGTGTATGAATGTACTGTCTGCATGCAGGTTTGTGCACCCGTGTCATGCAATGCTGCGGAGGTCAGAAGAGGGTCTCGGATTCCCCTGGACCTGGAGTTCTCTTGGAATTGGAGTTACAGATGGTTCTTAGCCGCCATGTGGGTGCTGGGGATCGAACCCGGGTCCTCTGCAAGAGCATTCGGTGCTCTTAACTGCTAGGCTATCTCTCCAGCCCCTCCATAGAATTTCTTTTAAAAAATAGTCAACTCAGCAATGATTTTTATTCTATTTTATGGATTTCCTGATCTTTTATATACTACATTTTATTTCTTTATGAGCTTGCTTTTCTTCATATTTAGCCCTCAAATTCAATGACTAACAAAGCCATTTCTGAGGATTTTTCCTGCATGGCTTTTTTCTTTCATTTCTATTCATGCTTTCTGATCTAATTAGTAGAATTAGCCTTGGGCACATAATAAACAGAAAGAAACAAAAAAAGCCCACAAAATTTTATCTCAAAAGCCTGTCTTTCTTTCAAAGATTTCATGAATCTAAGTTTTCAGCTGTCTTCATAGCTCATAACGTTTAATCCTAGCATCAATCTCATTGTTCTATTCAATTACAGCTTCTGTCTACTGAGAAGCAGAAAAAGTTTAGGAGCATTTCTGGGAACATGGAAGTTGTCCCATTCGTTTTCATTAGGAAACTCAGAAGGTGCAAATTTCACTAACATTGCCAAGAGTGCTCCCACAGTGTCTGGGTGATTTATTGTTAGACATCATATTTCTTTTTAAAATATGGTTAAAAAACTTGGAAAAATCATGACAGTATTTCATATGAAATATTATATCATCTCATCACCTGGACACTGAAGTTGCTGGCTGGAATATGGGTAATAGCCTAACACAAAGAACTTTGGGGAGAAGAAGACATTTTCTTCAGTGGTATAGCTGTAGAATGGTGTTCAGGCTCTTGGAACTAACTCTAATTATGGTCATGTAAACAACCCTAATTAAACTTATTAGGACAGAGAGAGAAAGAGGGAGAGAGAGAGAGAGAGAGAGAGAGAGAGAGACAGAGAGAGAGAGAGAATTAGTTGGGAAAAGGGAAGGAAACCAGCAGCAGAAGCAGGGGGACAAAAGAGGGTAATGAGGAATTAATATAAACAAAATACATTATAGGCACATAGGAAAATGACATAATAGGGGCTGGAGAGATGGCTCAGCGGTTAAGAGTGCTGATTGTTCTTACAGAGGACCTGGGTTTGATTCCCAGCACCCACATGGCTGCTAAAAACCATCTTTGACTCCAGTTCCAGGGAAATCCAACACCCTCTTCTGACCCCCCAAGGCATTGCATGACACAGGTACACAAACCTACATGCAGACAGTATATTCATACACATAAAAAAAAATAATTTTTTTTAAAATGTCATAATAAAACCCATTGTAACATATAATTAGCATGTGATAATAAATTAAATTAAGAAAAGGCTATGTCTTTTTTTTTGGTCTTTTTGAGACCTGTAGCCCCAGCTGTCCTGGAACTCACTCTGTAGACCAGGCTGGCCTTGAACTCACAAAGATCCACCTGCCTCTGCCTCCCAAGTGCTAGGATTAAAGGCGTGCGCCACCACGCCCGGCAAGGCTATGTCTTTTTTGATAAGAAAAACAATAAGAAGACCCATGCCTAGCATAGCAAGGCTATGTCTTTTTTGATAAGAAAAACAATAAGAAGACCCATGCCTAGCATAGAATCTAGCATATTTCCCACAGGTGCCCACAGAGGAAATCTATACTTTTAAATGACAACCAGCCATCCCTAAAAATTATTTTAGAAACAGAAAAAGATTGTTACTTAAAAATCAAGTTGCCACACTGTAAAATTTTGATGCAATACACCCAGCAGGACAAATGTTACAACTTATAAAAGTAATTGACAAAAATGTTAGGCTATAGAGCAAGAATAAATGATCCATCCCCTGTCCCTCAGGAGCCCTGAGGAGCTAATTTCCTAAGAACAATATTCAAGACTTTCTGTACCTGGTTCAACTTACCTTTCACACCTCATAACCCACAATGAACATCAGGCAGCTATGACATTCTGCAATCCACACTTGAGGAGCAAGGAAGCAGCCCATGGTCCAAATCTCACTGCCTCTTAGGGTCACCTCAGAAGGCTTTTAAAAGTTATGTGGAGGGGCTGGAGAGATGGCCTAGCGGTTAAGGGCGCCGACCGCTCTTACAGAGGACCCGGGTTTGATCCCCAGCACCCACATGGCTGCCGAGAACCATCTGAAACTCCAACAGTTCCAGGGGAATCCGACGCCCTCTTCTGACCTCCGCGGCATTTCACGACACGGGTGAACAAACCTGCATGCAGACAGTACATTCATACACATACAGAAATAAATAAAATTTAAAAAAAATAAAATAAAAGTTATATGGAGGGCAGATAAGGCAGATAAAAAAAAACTTCTAGGTTTCCAGGTGGGTTTTCTCCCCCTCACACACATATACCCAGAGGGGCCCAAGCTGGCCTTGAACTCACTATATAGCTGAAAATAACTTTGAACTTCTGATTTTCCTACCTCTGCCTCCCTAGTGATGTGATTACAGGCATGTAGCACCATGCTTGTTTTATTCAGAGCTGGGTCTCAAACCCAGAAACTCATCCATGCTAAGCAATAACTGTACAGAATGATCTGCATCCCTAGCCCTCCAGGTGGGTCCTATGAGCAGGATGTACTGAGCACCACTGCTTTCTGTACTGTGGACTGTCTTCTGATTCTATGGCAAAGGCTTAGAAAAGTCTGCTTAAGGCTTTCAACTTTGTTTATCCATGCCTAACTTCAACACTACTTTCCTGAAAATATCCTTATATTCTTCCAGAATTTCCAGATAACTGAGTACCAAATGTCACCAAAGCAGCTGTGGCCAAACTGCTTTGACTTTGTCAAAGATCATAAAGAACATCATATCATGCACACACCACAGTGCAAACACATGTGCACACACATATACATCATGCACACATATACATATCATCATCATCATCATCATCATCATCGTCATCATCATGACAGTTATTATGAGTACACTATGCCAGAAGCATAGCATGTACTATAGCTTTCCACAATGCCAAAATGTATTGAATAACAAAAAATTAGAAAGATTCATTTCAGTGACAGCAATTTGTCATAAAATCTGCCTGCTTTGGGAGACTGGCAGAGGTTAATGCAAGTTTTTCACTCCAATCTTAATTGCTAATATCAACTTTTCTATCATATCACACAGCACGTAGTAAATATATTTATATGTCTCTGTACATCCACTGATTGCCTATAACTCTTTTTTTTTCTTTTTTGCCTATAACTCTTAATCCTGGAGTGAGACCCTTTGAAATTTCCCCATCCACCCTGAGCTGTCAACTAGTTTTGTTATTATATGAAGATCTTGTTAGAATACCACACTGTGGAGATTCATTGCTATATCTTCCCTAGCATGTCTAGAATGCGTTAACTAGCAGTAGGTGTCTTGTCCCTCTGGCTCCTAAATTCTCTCCTCCCCCTCTTCTTCCATATTCCCTGAGCCCTAGGTGTAGAGGTTGCATTGTAATTGTATCACCTAGAGCACCTCATGGACACTTATTCTCTGAGTCTGACCAGTGTGGAACTTCCTAATAGTCTCCATCTGTTGCAAAAAGAAGCTTCTTTGATGCAGGGTAAGAGGTACACTTGCCAGGCCAGTTGAGAGCACTCCAGCACTGCATCCCAACCTAGTCCCAGAGTAGAAAGATGGTGATGCAGTGGGCTAGCTCTGACTAGCTCGGCAGGATAAAGGATCCCAAATGGATCTTTAGTCCTCTCCCAGCATCTAAGCCCTCATAGATGATTGTTCCCTTTCTTTGACGGTTCCCAACTTCCCCACTGGGTCTTTCCTTCACAGAATAAAGCTCTTAAGGAACACATGAAAGTGCTGATTTTTTTTTTTCCTTTCTTGTTTTGTTTGTCATCGTGGTAGTTTTCTGCCTAGAATTGAAACCAAATATATCCATCTTTCATTTTCTGAAAGCCTTGCTTCTATAAGAATCTCATTTCAAACCCTTTTGTTACAGCACACTTGTTGCTTTTGACCTCTTGGGTTGCTTTCTACTAATGAATTTAAAATTCAAGTACTGCTGGCGTGGTGCCGCATGCCTTTAATCCCAGCACTCGGGAGGCAGAGGCAGGTGGATCTCTGTGAGTTCAAAGCCAGCCTGATCTACATAGTGAGTTCCAGGCCAGCTGGGGCTAAAGGGAGAACTTGTCTCAAAAAGA
>VZQC01014996.1:56597-86420 GCA_009823505.1 Rhizomys pruinosus | reverse complement strand
AAAAAAAAAAAAAAAAAAAAAAAAAAAAGAAGAAGATGCAAGTACTGTGATGAAAATTCCCTAGAGAAGAAAAAAATAAAGAAATCAACAGCTGTTTATTTGTAAGTCTAACTTTGCCAAGGGGAGAATGAAAGTAATCTCTTAAAGGACTTAGAAGAAAAAGCAATAATTGTATTTGTTTACTTTGACAAGAAAATGTTACTTTCATGAGAAATAAAAGCAACAATGTTTTAATTAACAAAGGCCTACAAATTATTCCCAAAATAAAATGTTTCCCCTTGTTTTTTTCCTCTAATAACTTTCTTAGCACAGCAAGGATAAGAGTTACATCTCAGGAGCTTTATGGGTATAGCTTTATGGGTATAGCTTTATGGGTATAGCTTTTATAATTTCAGGATACTTTTTGCAACATGGTAAACCTATTTTAAAAATGAGTAACTTGTATTGACAGTTTTCATGTGTAACCTTTCCTTTTACTGTACCATTATCCCTGAACAAATTAAGGGACAGGATTTCATTAGGCTGGACAGGTACATTCTTGAACACATAATAGAGTATCAAAGGCCATTGTATGGTTTTAGCAAAGAGGATCAATATTAGATTTTGTATGTTTGTGTTGAAAAACATTTTTCGTATCATGGCTGTATCTTTAAAAAATGATTCATTTAAAATTCTAAAAATACATTACTTATTTTGAAAGAAATAATTTTATTTTTGCTCATTTGTTTTTTGAGACAGTCTCAGATAGCCCAGGCTGGCCTCCAGCTCATTGCACATCAAGAATGACCTACCACTCCTGATCTTCCAGCCTCCAGATCCAGGCGCTAGGTTACAGACATCCACCCAGCTTAATGGATGGATTTTTAGAAATATTCTTTACCATAGGAGCTTCAGTATTTATAGTTATGCTTAGAGAAAAAGATGTTCAAATTCAGACCTGCAAAATAAATATCAGAAATAGATTCTGGGTGTCAGGTGTGTGGCTCACTCATGTACTTTCAGCACCTGGTTAAGACAGACAGAGTACCCACAAGTTTCAGGCTATCCTGGGCTATAAATGAGACCTTGTGTCAACAAAAATAAAATAGGAAGGCTGGAGAGATAGCTCAGCAGTTAAGAGCACTGGCTGCTCTTGTAGAGGACCTGGGTCAGTTCTTAGCACCCACATGGCAGCTACCAATAACTCCAGTTCCAGGGGATTCAAAGTCCTCTTTTGACTACCATAGGCACTGTACTACAAGGATGCAGTTACATACATGCAAGCAATATACTTATATAGAAAAATTTATAGAAAAAATTTTTTAGACAGGGTCTCCCTATAGCCCCAGCTGGCCTGGAACTTACTCTGTAGACCAGGCTGGCCTTGAACTCACAGAGATCTGCCAGCCTCTGCCTCCCGAGTGCTAGGATCATGCGCTACCATGCTCCACTTAAAGATGGTTCTTAGTCACCATGTGGGTGCTGGGAATAGAACCCGGGTCCTCTGCAAGAGCACTCAGAGCTCTTAACTGCTGAGCCATCTCTCCGTTCCCCAAATTTTTTAATTATAAATAAATAAATAAATAAATAAATAAATAAATAAATAAAATAGAGCCAGTGAGACAGCTCTGTGGATAAAGGTGTTTGCCACTAAGCCTGGAAAGCTGAATTTAATCCCTGGAACCCACATGGTAAAAGAAGAGAACAGACTCCTGCAGATTGTCCTTTGACCTACACAGGGAAGCCTTGATCTTTCTTCCCCAGCCTTCTAAGTAGCTGAGATTACAGGCCCACACCAGCAGGCCTGGCTTACTGGTGTGTGTAAACATATATATGATTAGCTGATGTGAAATAGTGTTTACCGGACAAAAATTGATGTTGAATATCCTTATGTTCCAGTTTGTTCTATTGATCATCCCCTTTATGATTTTGGTTTTCAGACAGTATATTACTGGGAAAGCAAGACTCAGAATGGAGTCCATCGATCTTACAAATATCTAATATGAAGCAAACAAATGAGTCATACAACTTCTTTGACACTCTCTGTCCTTAGAAGCTTGAATACATACATCATGAAAGGAGTCACTCCACGATAGAACCAATGACATTTACTTAATAGATGAACAAACTTTCTGATTGGATCTGTTTTCACAGATGCTATCAAGTAAGGGTTAGATCACAGGATCAAAGAAATCACTAGACTGGAGGGGTTACTGTGACATAATTAGTTTATGAACACCTAAGAAGCTCTTGCACCTTTGATTCAAAGACAGTGGAGCTTGTGAAATCTTTGACTACCACATTATTTTAACATTATTCATTCCACCAATGTAATCATCTTCTCTGTATTCTTTTCATCAATTCACAATCCTTGTATATTAGACTTAGATATTAATATTTGAAATCTGATGTGCTCAATGTTCAGCCACCTCTAATGAAGAAAGTCCTATGTAATGCACAAGTGTACATATCACACCCTATATCAATAAGTTACATTATCAACCAACCACATGAAAATCTATATACTGAAAGCATACTAAAAATCATTTTATTCAAATTACTGAAAAGAAACATGTTAAAATTTAGCCAGTGAAGTATATGTTCAAAGCAGTTAAATATATTCAGGATGCCATAGGAAATCCAAAATCATGGGATTTTAAGTACCAAAGGATAAAACTAGCTTATTTTTCATATTTTCCTATTGGCTCGTGGTATTTTCTATCATTCTAGTTTTACTGTAAACAAAGAACAAATTGGCTCCTTGTAGATAGTAAGTTTTGGCTTTTTTTAAACTTCTATTAAAATGTTGTATTTGAGAGTACTGGTAATAATTTTTTAAATCAACATTTGTTTGACAGAAAATTTAAATTACCTTACTTTTAGAAGTGCAAGAAAAATATTCTCTATGCCTTGCACATGAAAAACTCCTGTTGACAAAGGATGTATTCTTAGGAGCCATTGGATTCATCAATGTTTTCTTATTTCAGTCACACACAGTGACATCATTAAACTGACTGAGGTTCATCTGACTGAGGCATTGAAAAACTGCTCATCTCCTACACTTTAATTTCAACCTCTGCTCTTTGTTCCACATTTTGTATTGGCTAAATTTAGTCCCACAGAGAGTTGTCTGTTTATAATACTTGCTTAACTTTCCCAAGGAATTTTTATAGTGGTTCAAGTTTCATTTGAAGGTTTCTGACCTATCTTTAAAAATCCAAATGAGGGCCAATGATGTGGCTCAGCAGGTTAAGAGCATCTGCTGCCAAGCCTGATGACCAGAGTTGAATCCCTGGAGCCCACATGGTCGAAGGAAGAGAGGACCCCTACAGTTCATTCTCTATCCTACTCACACACACACACGAATATGTGCACACACAGACACACACATGCAAACAATAAATTTTTAAAATTTAGTGTTTTTAAATCCATAAGGATTTTTTGTTTGTTTAAACATACAACATGCTGGGTTTAGTGTCTCATGCCTTTAATCCCAGCACTCGGGAGGCAGAGACAGGTAGATCTCTGTGAAATCAAGTCCAGCCTGGTCTACATAGTGAGTTCCAGTCCAGCTGTGGCTATAGGGAGACCCTTTCTCAAAAAGACCAAAAATACACACACACACACACACACACACACACACACACAGACACACACACAGACACACACACACACTATGACAATGTTAATTTTGGTACAGACTTTAATATTTAAAGCCATTGTGTCTTAAACTACCTTTATCATGTGGCTTTACAAACTCCTCATCTCCCTATGGGTACCTAACCTAATTTGGAATCGGAAACAGCTCATGGAAGTCATTTCAAAGATAGACAACTATGTCTGGAAGTTATTGTCTTTTCTGTGGTAGTGAAGAGGTCATGGCCTTCTGCTTCAGAATGCTTATCTACATAAAAAGTGAGTTTGCAAACAGAATGGATTCTACTTGAGGTGAACTCAAGAGTCTGTAATTTCTGTGATTCCTAAAAACAGCAAACTTCAAGAATCAGCACCCAGGTATTTACTCAGGAATCTTGGGCAGCCATGAAGCTTCCTCTGGATTAAATAATGGTGTGGCAGTTTGACTAAGAGTGTCCTCCAGAGGCTCCAAGTGTTTGGACATTTTGTCCCCAGCGATAGCACTGTTTAGTAGGCTTTAAGAGATGAATACCTGCTGGAAGAAGCTCATCATGGCGGCATTGAGAGTTGTTAAACTTTGCCAGATTTCCTATCACTCTCTGCTTCCTTTGCCTTCATGAAAACCTGCTCACTAGGCTTTCTGCTCCAGCCGCCTCTGCCAGCGCACCTCCCCCTGCCATGATGGGCTCTAACCCTCTGAAACTCTAAGCTCAAATAAACTCTTCCTTCTATAAACTGCCTTAGTCATGGTGTCTTATCATAGTGACAGAAAAGTAATTAATACATATGCACTGTGGAGAAAAACACGCAGTATATTGCGTCTTAAGGATAAGTTGATGTTGTAGAAGTAGAAGCAAGCAATATCTAGAGAATGAAGGACTACAAATGTGGCAGAAAGCAGCCAAAACTAACTGCCCTTGAAAAGATAACTAGGTGGCTGAAGATCGACAGTAGGAACAAGACATTGTGTATAGTTTTCTTTGTTTCTTTTACCTGTGTATGGTGTACATGTGGTAGTCTTTTGGAATATAAATGCATAATAATTTTGAGATATTGGAAAGTGAGAGAGAGAGGAAGCAAATAACATCTTATTGTGTAGCAGATACTGGCTTTGAATTCCTGAGCCTACTACCTCTACCTACCAAGTGTTGGGATTACAAGTGTATACCATCACACCCAGTTTTTATTACTTAGTTTTATTTACTTTCATTTTATGTGGATGAGTGTCTTGCCTGCATGTATGTAAATGCACTCATATCCATACAAAGCCTACAGAAGCCAGAAGAGGGCATCAGATCCCCTGGAGCTAGAATTATGAATGGTTGTTAGCGGCCACTTATATATTGGGAGCTGAACCCAGGTCCTCTGCAACAGTAGCCATTGTGTTCTTAACTGCTGAACCATCTATCCAGACCCTCAGCTGTAATTTAATTCATGAAAAGTCTCACTCAAAAAGCTGTCAAGTTGCTCAGAACCATGCTAAACAAACTACCTAAGCCTGATGCTGTCATAATTGGGCACATGCATGCTCAGTCTTGGCCATGGAAATGAGGGATGTATAAAAATGTAAAGGGAGCTGGGCCTGGTGGCACATGGCTTTAATCCCATCACTCAGGAGACAGGGAGGTGGATCTCTGTGAGTTCAAAGCCAGCTTGGTCTACAAAGTGAGTTCCAGCCCAGCTGGGGCTACAAGGAGACCCTGTCTAAAAAAAAAAAGATGTGAAGGCTTGGTTAAAGTTGCCCACAACATTGCATCTGTCCCATCTTCTGAAAAAGGAAGAAGAACATGTATTACCTTTACCCAAAAATGTACAATTAGGGCCCAGAATATGAATCAGCAGCTAACAGTATTTTCCCCTAAACCTGATGCCCTTAATTTGATCTCTAAGATTCACATGATGGAAGGAGAAACTCAACCCTACAGGTCATCCTCTGACTTCCACAACTATTCAGTGCCATATGTATGGGTGAGTATACATACATACACACAGAAATAAGTAAATAAATAAATAAATAAATAGAAGCAATACTTTTCAATAATTTTTAATAAACATAGAAATAATCTTTGGAAGCTGTGAGTACCCACTATTTAACAGTGGCTAATTATTTTACTTTATTGCACAAGAATGCATCTTAGCAGTAATTTGCAGAAGTACAGAAGTAAGGTCATGGTGCTTGAATGTATAGACCGAAGCTTGGAACAGTCAGCTTTTGCCATGGTAGAAATAAGATCATATGTAAAGACTTTTAGCAAAGTGAACTCTAGTTTCTCCAAATAACATTCAAAGGATTACTGAGTAACATCTAAATATTAAGAGGAAAAAGGGGGCTCCCTCCCCCCACCCGAAAATAACCTGAGTGAGTCTTGAGGACCAGACCCAACAACTGACCTTGAGAAAACAAAAACCTTGGTTAATCTGGGCTAACTGTGTGGCCTTAAACATCCAAAAGGAAAGTATAACCAGAAATAAATAAATAGTAAGTCCTGAGAAATTGTACTTCAGGTATAAAACTTGAGATCTTAGTAAAAAGACAAAAAGTTAAAAAAAAAGAGCACAGTTGTTTTGCCTGTCTTACAAAGTCATGAGACCTAGCTTTTCAACCTTCCAATATGGACTGAAGACTCATGGCTCTCCAAGAATCCTCCAACCTTCAGTGCCAGATGGGGACTGCTGAGACATCCAACTTGTGGACTGAGCGACTACTGGGGTTTCAGCTTCTTCAGAGTATAGACTGCCATTGTTGGACTACCCAGGCTTTATCATGGAGTCCAGTACAGAAAGATCAAGACAGGACATGGTGCTTACTGGACCTCATTTGGTGACCATGGGAAGGGAAAACCCCAGTGTGGAACACAAAGGCAGAACTGATGGTGGTTTGGGCTTGCCAAGGAGGAGCCTTCAAACATGACATCTTTCAGCCTAATAAAAAAAAAATCATAAGCTGAAGATGGTAAAACCTTTGATATATGTGGATGCATATGTGCATATTGGAAGGAATAACAATAACAACAACAGAAAAGACTGGGTCAAAGAACTGACTGGAACGGTGAACTTCTGCTCGAAACAGTAAACTTCTCCATTGAGAATTCTGAGAGAGACTGAGAGAAAGATGAAAAATATGTTTGGCAGAATGCATGAGCTCTGGTGGGGTGGGGGGGCAGGGAGGAGGGCATGCGTCCAGATTGTATTTGAATTTTGTATGAAATGCACAAAGCTTCAATAAAAAATTGGCTTTGAAAAAAAAGAAAGAATGCCAGAAAAATGATTATAAGGAAAAACTATAATTTTAAGAGGGCAAAAATGTAGGTAAACCCACAAATATGATTCTACCTTCAAAACCAGTGAGACATAGAGAAATTAAGCTGGAACTAGGCTGGAAGCCTCCTCCTATGAATGAAAGTTCCCAGAAAAATCTTGCATCTTAGACTGAACTTCCTGCAAACCTAACTGATTAGCACTTCAGTGACTGTGGAAAGTCTGGAATGCTGCAGATTTAGTGCCAATTTACAATTTATCTTGGGCCCTGTTTACCCCCAAAATAGCTACTCCTTGCCCACCTCTGTTTCTGACCTAACATCCTTAGACTAACAGATTAAAAACCTTTAGCAATGTATTAATTTAGCAGACCACCAGATCTCACCATTTGAATGACATCAGATAGCATCTGAGACCAACAATAGAAAACCCCCCACTTTGCCATGACCTGCCTACTGAATGTACCCACCATGTATTCAAAAAGTGTCTTGATTTATGTTTTGGTTTTTTGGTCTGTTAGTATAAAATTATAATGCACTTGTTACCAGGCTGGAACATGGAATTGGGCATAACCTGAATGTATGTTCCTAGGCCATGGTCACCAATATTTGACTCCAGAATAACTATATCTTAACTGCTTTTAGATGAGAAAAAAAAAAAGAGGAAAAAGGAAAACATAATAGTTTCTCTCATATCTCTCTCTCTCTCTCTCTCGTTTCTTTTTTTTTTTTTTTTTTTTTTGGTCTTTTCGAGGACAGGGTCTTACTAGAGTCCCAGCAGTCCTAGAACTCGCTCGTGACCAGGGCTGGCCTTGAACTCACAAAATCCACCTGCCATCTGCCTCCCAAGGCTAGGACTAAAGTTGTGCACCACAACTGGCCTCGTTTCTTATGGAGCAAGAGAACAAACTGTAACAATTTTATCCTTTTTTCACAGTTGTTGATATTCTCTGCTGGATGGTTACATGGTTAGAAAGATGGAAAGTAGGCAATAGGTGAGTGGCTTATGCAAAATAAAAGCTGTCCTTCATTCACAAATATCCCTGATCTCTGAACCGACACTCCGGTTGAATTTGTGACGGGCACAGTTAGTCATCACCAGGTAGACCTGTCTAAAGCTTTTCCAGTCCCTTTATCATAATGAGATTCAGACCAGTAAGAGAATCTCCTAGAAAATGGTTAGAGAGACATCTTCATAGAAAGCAATCTTCCTATTTCCTTTTTGAATTCCTGTGATGGCAAGAGACCTGTAGTGCTCAGGGATGTGAAGGATGGGACAGAGCTGGATTGTAGAGTCTATGCCCCATACTCCTGTGATAGGAAGTCCTGTCCTTGGATCTTCATGGCCGACGAAATGCTTGTTTGTGTTGTAAGCTGAAGAATATCTCCCACCAAAATTTTAATTTGTTACTCTTCATCTGCAGTGTTTCAGAATGTGATGCATTTTGCAACAACATACTTCTAAAAGAGGTAAGTTAAAATGGCCTCATTGGGGTAGTTCCTCACCCCAATGTGTAGCCAGTGTAGCCAGCAGCGTTATTAGAAAGGGAAATGCATTCCTAAGCACTCAGGAGGAGGCTAGATCAGGCAGATCTGTGAGTTTCAAGGCCAGCCTGGTCTTCAGAGTGGTTCCAGAGGGGCTGGGTCAGGAGGACCCGTCTCGAAAGAACCAAAAATAAAAAAAAAAAAAAGAAAAGCGGGAATGGATCTAAATTTTATTAAGAAATATTGTGTGAAATGTGCAAAGTTCAATAAAAATATTTTAAGACTTTTTATTTTTATTTATTTCTGTATGTGTATGAATGTACTGTCTGCATGTAGGTTTGTGCACCTGTGTGGTGCAATGCCACAGAGGTCAGAAGAGGGTGTCAGATTCCCCTGGAACTGGAGTTCTCCTGGAATTGGAGTTTCAGATGGTTCTCAGCCACCATGTGGGTGCTGGGGATCGAACCTGGGTCCTCTGTAAGAGCAGTTGGTGCTCTTAACCGCTAGGCCATCTCTCCAGCCCAAAAATATTTTTTGAAAAAGGTAATGTGAGCACACAAAAGAAGACCACATGAAGATACACTAAGAAGACTGTCACCAACAAGCCAAGAAGGCCTGGGGAGAATTCAGCCCCAGGGCTATTTTGATCATAGACTCCCAGTCCCCCAGTGCTTTGTTATAGCAGCACTAGGAGCCTGAAGCACCTAAGTCCACCAGAGGTAAAGTTGTGTGAGGTATCAAATACAACATTACCTATGTTACATCCACAAAAACGTCTGTTCTTTCCTAGTCTGATCCCCCCCAAGCCAAAGTGCACACAGTTAGACAACAGTGGATCTGAGTGAAAAATATCAAACAGAAATTGATCCTTGAAGTTTGTTCTCCTTACTTATGTTCTCCGCCTTCTCATTCAAAGCTGTGAGTGGGACGGACAGTACAGGAATATCTTACTAAATACAATGCACTGCGTTGAGACCTATGTCCTACAGACTGTTAAAACTGAAGGAATACTGAGAAAGATGGAGTGTAAAACTCCATTTCTTCAACCTTCGCTTGAGAAAAGTCTTTAATATATGGAGAATGACTATCTTTCATTAATCCATCTGGGATGTTTGGAGGGGAGGGCACTGCTCATTATTCATTTTTTATTCCATAGCTATTTAGGTCCATTGCTGCTGAGGAGAAGAGGGACTAGCTAAACGGTTTCTAATTAGAAATATAGGAAAGCTTAAAGTGACTTCATAAAGTTGTCACGCCAATATAGTGCATTAGTAAATCACCTTAACTCCCAAGATCTAAGCGAATAAGCATGATCTATTTCATTCTGAATTTTTATCTCAGAGTATGAGTCCCCTGCCTACATTGAAGGCCTCCTTGAACATAATTTCAGTTCTTTTCTTTGTTCCCAAATAACATCTATAAAATAATTTGTGTTCTCTTCAGTAAGGAGAAAGCAAATCCCTTCTTCTATATAAACATATGTAAGAACCTGCCACTATTTTGTCAGTCCTCATCACGTACAGCCTCTACTTGGGCAAGCTTTCTCTCTATCTCACTCACCTTCTGCCTTAAATGTATTGAAAACCTTGAGAAAATTCATGAAGCCTAGGGCTAAGGAAGTGAAGAAAGTGTCTGCTGATCTATGCACTGGATCCCTAGCCTCCACATGGCGGGGGGGGGGGGCACGACCAGCAGATACCAGGGAATCACTAGGCAGCCATCACAGCTGAAACAGCTCCATGAAATGCCCTGTCTCAAAAATAAGAGCTGGACAGATGGCTCAGTGGTTAAGAACACAGTACTGCACTTGCTAAGGACCAGTGTTCGGTTCCACACCCACATCTGGCAGTTCACAACTGCCTGTAACTCCAACTCCAGAGGATCCATCTCTTCCAAACTGCAAGGGTACCTCTATACATACATGTAACACACACACACACGCACACACACACCCCAAAAGAAAAAAAAGCAAAAGAAATTCATGAAGTACTATTAAGCACTGCACTAAGACTCTCAATGGAGAAAAAGTGTGTTTCAAGCCAGGCTCGTGGCTCTAAACTGCAGCATTCAGGAGTCCGGGCCAGGAAGCAAAGGGGTTACTGTGTTTAAAGCTAACTTGGGCTATAGAGTGAGACCATGCCTCAAAAAAAAAAAAAATTTAAAAAAAAACAGTATATTTCATTACAGTTGAGTCAGAAAATAGATTTGCCTTCTATTCTCTGTCTCGATGTCAAACACCTGTGCTATCTTATTCTAGTCACTAGATTCAATGACGTCTGTTTCTTCACACTTATTTTTAGCTCAAGGTGAAAATGAATATTATTTAAGCCTTACTTAGGTCATTTGTTACCCTTAGCTCACTGCCCAGAAACCTCCCCCTGTCAGATTCAGTCTTTGCCTTCTATTCACCCTTGCTATCCATTGTTATTATAGAATCTGCCATTAGCTATTTCTTCCTTGGATCCAGTTCACGCACTCATAGACATGGATCTATTACCCTGCTCTGAGACTTAAGTGCATATATAAATGTCCTGGGTGTTTTATTAAAATTGAGCCTCCATCTCTTTTTTTTTTTTTTTTTATGTAGGAGAAATATACTACCACTCAACCTCTACTGTAAGGTTGGCAGCCCTAAGCCTCCATCTCAATAGGTCTGGAGAGCAGCCTGAAATTCCAAACCCTGATGAGTTCCCAAGTGGTATCAAAGTTGCTGACTTGAGGTCACACCTTGGTTTAAAATACCCAATTGTAATCCTTTATTGTGTTTTGAAGTGCTACATAGTTTCTGGTGGTTATAGTACTGGGTACTCATATAATATTTATGCCAAATAAACTGCCACCTCAGTCCAATAGAGAATAGTTGTTGAACACCAGATACAAAGCCAGTAATAAACAAAATATGTTCATCTTAGCTTGCTGAGTGGCTGAGTGTTTTCTAAATTCTTTGTCATTCTGAGATCTGACTTCTCTTCGAGCTTTTAGTTGACTGTCTATAACCCATCAAAATAATTAAAATTCTCTATAGATCCCCATTACCAACTTTGGTTTTTCTTTGGGGAGGGAAGGTTGGTTGTTTTCATTTTGTCTTTTGATCATTTGTTGTTTGTTGTATTTTTGAGACAGGTTGCAAGTTGTAACCCCAGCTAGGCTGCAGTTCATTATGTACATAGACCAGGCTGGCTTCAAGCTTGCAGTAAGGCAGCTTCTCTGCCTCAGCTTCCTAACTTCTACGATTGCAGGCTGTGCCACCACACCCAGCAGTAAGCTTTAATGTAAAGTAATTTTGTATTTTAAGAAAGTTATGGCAGGGGCTGGAGAGATGGCCTAGCGGTTAAGAGTGCCGACCGCTCTTGCAGAGGACCCGGGTTCGATCCCCAGCACCCACATGGCGGCCGAAAACCGTCTGAAACTCCAATTCCAGGAGAACTCCAGTTCCAGGGGAATCTGAGACCCTCCTCTGACCTCCGTGGCATTGCACGACACGGGTGCACAGACCTGCATGCAGACAGTACATTCCATACACATACAGAAATAAATAAAATTAAATTAAAAAAAAAAGAAAGTTATGGCAAAAAATTGATTACATGTATTTGTTTATTACATTTGTTTATTATATAATTATTGATTATTTGTTGTGGAC
Source organism: Rhizomys pruinosus (assembly GCA_009823505.1). Classification (NCBI taxonomy): domain Eukaryota; kingdom Metazoa; phylum Chordata; class Mammalia; order Rodentia; family Spalacidae; genus Rhizomys; species Rhizomys pruinosus. The sequence goes on along the minus strand of VZQC01014996.1, from coordinate 74,423 downwards.
AGCAGGGATGGTGTATGTCTGCCACAGCAAGTGTGGAGATACAAGAACAACCTGCAGGAGTTTGTCCTTTCCTTCCACCATATGATCCCAAGGATAGAACTCAGATTTGGTGGCAAGTGCCTCTACCCACTGAGCCACAACTTGACCTGATTAATGTAATACTTTAGTTCTTAAAGAAGAGGTTCAAGGTCAAAAAGTACTTTGAGTTCTCAAGCTGCTTTTATTTGTTCATTCATTCATTCAGCAAAATCCCCCCAAGCGTACACTGTGTGCCAGGTGCTCTTCTACATGCTGTTTATTGATAACCACAGACAAATGAGTCGAGAGATGAGCATGGAAACAAATGTTTTCAGACGACTGTAAAACAATTTTAAAATGACAGAAACAGAACAGCACAAGTGGTCAGAGTGTGACTAGAAAGTAAACTTCAGGAAAGGTGAGCAGAGAAATCCTCCCTGTGACGACCCCTTAGAGCTGAGATGCCCATGAGGAGAGGAGGTCGGCCAGAGCTGGAGTAAAGGAGTGCTTTGCAGCTTTCATCATTCCCCTGAGCACACTGCCCTTTAAGTTGTATTCTCTGTTCAGTGTTCTGTGGGTGGGTCTGGCTGCATTGATTTGGAAAGGACACTTTACAAACCCAATGAGTGACAGCCATCTCTTCTCCATATTTTTAGCTCTTTACAAAATAGATTGATAGAGATTGGCCACAAGATGGCTGGCCTGTTGGGAGGAGGTTGCCAGAACTCAAGAACCAATCATATTAAGCCTGTTGCTGGGCATGCTAGCTCATACTTGTAATCTCAGCACTTCAGAGTCACAGAATGGTGGATTTTTATGAGTTTCTGACCATCCAAGTCTACATAGTAAAATCCTCTCTCAAAAGACAAAAACAATTAATTTAATTTAATTTAATTTAAAATAAGAGGCTAGAAAGAAGGAAGGTTCAGTGGTTAAAAAGCACTGGCAGCTCTTCCAGATGACCAGGGTTCAGTTCCTAGCACACCACATGGTGTTAACAGTCATCCAGCCTCCACTAGCATTTGCACACACACAGTATGCTTACATACATGTAGGCAGAACACTAATATACATAAAATTAAAAACTAAAAATAATAAAAATAAGGGCTGGAGAGATGGCTCAGTGGCTAAGAGCACTGTCTGCTCTTGCGGAGGACCTGGGTTCAATTCTCAGCACCCGCATGGTGGCTAACAAACATCCATCCATAACTCCAGTTCTTGGGAAGCCAATGCCTTCTTCTGACTCTATGGGCATTTCAGGACATGAGTGCATTTACGCCCATTCAGACAACACAATCATACATATAAAATAATAAATAAAATATTTTTCAATTTTTTTGAATAAGAATACCACAAAAGAAAAGTTTTTAAAAAGTAATAATACAAAAAATAGAGCATACTTAAGGGCCTCAAGTATGAGGGAAATGCCCTTTAATAAGCACTTATTGGACAATTACTGCAGAAAAACTATACTATGGATGAACTGTGGAATGAAGAGGGAAACATGCTATGCATTTTGCCATCAAGGAGCTTAAACAGAAACTGTGACATAAAATAGAAAAAGTGAGAAACTGAAAGTACAAAGTTATGTGAACAGCCATTTTAAGAAAGAATAATGATTCCTCCTAGGAATTAATGTAATGTAAATGTTCCATTGAGAAGTTACTATTAGCCTTAAGCCTTGAACTGTGAAACATGAGATGCCTTATCCACAGATCCTATGAGAGACCACAGAACTAGATAAGATCAGTTAGAGAGTAAGTGGAGAGAGAGAAAGACACCCAAAGACTAAACTCCCTGCAGAGCCACGTTAATGGCCTTGAAAATAAAGATGCATAAGAAATGGAGATTTCAACCACATGGAATGATGGGAAGATCCTGCAAGATGAGAACTGGAAACTGACCTTTGGATTTAACCTTGTGGAGGAAATTGGCAACCTTGAAAAGAGCTGCTTCAAGGGAAAATATAAAGGAAAGATTTATTGAAGTGTATTGAAGAGAAAAATGCAAGAATTGAATGTTGACATGACAAATTAGGGCTCGCTAAGCCTTGTATCACTGAGTCTTGATATCCTGCTAAAGTACAGTTTCTAATTCAGTAGAATTAAATGAGAACTGTGAAATGCATTGCTACTAAGTCTACAAATGATTCCATGGTGCTAGTAGGGTTTAATTTTAAAAACAGAAAAGAGGGCCGTGCGTGGTGGTGCACGCCTTTAATCCTAGCACTCAGGAGGCAGAGGCAGGTGGATCTTTGTGAGTTCAAGGCCAGCCTGGTCTACAGAGTGAGTTCCAGGACAGCTGGGGCTACAGGGAGACCCTGTCTCAAAAAGACAAAAAAAAAACAAAAAAACAAAAAGAAACAGAAAAGAGGGCTGAAAGATAGCTCTGCAGTTAAGAGCAGTGGCTGCTCTTGCAGAGGACTTAGATTTAATTCCCAGAACCTACATGGAGGTTACAAAAGTCTCTGGATTTGATTCCTAGAAGCATAAAGAGAGGACCTAGGAAATAAGAGAATAATTCTCTTTTATCTTCTAGTTCTTCTGCAGGGGAGGAAGAGTGAGGATAAATAATTCATAAACAAAATCCCCAATTAATCAAGAGAAAGCAAGATTGAAGAATATTGGATGAGGAAGCCCTGAGAGAGGCACAGAGAGTTTGTCCACAGTGTCCCCAGAGAGGGCAAAGGGACTGGACACAGATGTAGATGAGCCAGATGATGGAGGACATAATGCTTGCCTTCCAACTGGTTTCTAGTTCTCAGAACAGTAAGAAACTTAGCTGGTAGAGCTAAGGAGGAAGGATTCATCCTTTAAGGAGGGAAGAACTCTATGAACAACGGTGAGAAGGTAAATTGGCTGAGGAAGGTGCTCCCAATGCTATGAAATTCAGTGACCCCTCCCTCCCTTCCTTCCTTGCTTCTTTCCTTTCTTCTTTTCTCCCTCCCTCTTTTCCTTTCTCTGTGCCAGGAACTAAACCCACCAAGGCTTAGTCCCTGCTAAGCAGGTCCAGAAACATTTTAATGTCCTCTAAAGGGTAACACTGCTGTTGGTAGGACTCTTAATTGCTTGACCTAACCAGTAGTCCATGGGAAAGCATCCATTATGGTTTCAGAGAACATGTTACCATATATGTACACTCAGAGGAGGCAGAGGTGCCTTTTAAACAGGCTGGAAGCTTTATTGGGGAGTAATTGGGCAGAAAATGGAGCAAGTACGTTTAAGTCCCAAGTATAGAATTCCTATGTGCATCTCCAAAATCCCAAAAGGTCTTTCCAAAGAAAAAGTGGTTTTAAAAAACAAAATTATAGGTAGGCATGGTAGTATACTCCTGTAATCCCAGCACTTCAGATGGGGAAGTGGAAGGATCAGGAGTTAAATGTCATCTTTGGGAATAAGAAGAGAGGACCACAGCTACGTGTTGTTAATTGAGAATATGAGGGAACAGTTTTATGATAAGTTCAGATTGTGAACTAAGATGAAAAGAGCTGAAGTATGGATGTCAAGGCCAGTCTACTTGCAGAATCACCTATGCAGATATCAGAACACTAAGGCCTGAAGCACTGGCAAACACTTGGAATGCCAGCTCTCAGGAGGCTGAGGCAAGAAGATAGTGTATTTGTTATTTTCCTATTATGATAAAACACCATGACCAAGGCAACCTATAGAAAGAAGTTTATTTGACTTATGGTTCCAGAGGGATAAGAGTCCATCAAGGTGGGGAGGCCTGGCAAGAGGCAGCAGGGCAGAAGGCTGAGTGCTCACATCCTCCAGCATGCACAGGAATCAGAGAAATAAACCGGAAATGGGACGACTAAGAACTCTCAGTGCCCTCCCCCAGTGAGGTGCTTCCTGAAACAAAGCCACACCTCCTAAATCTCCACAAAGAGCCACACTAACTAGGGCCAAGTATTCAAATACTTGAAGCCCAAAGGGCATTTTCCTCATCAAACCACCACAGGTGGTGAGTTCAAGATGAGTCTGAACTACATACTAAACTATGTCTCAAAAATAAATAAAATATGGGCTGGCACAAGATGGCTCAGTAGCTAAAGACACTTGCTGCCAAGGCTTACAACCTGAGCTCAGGGAGAGAACCAACTCCCACAAGTTGTTGTCTGACCTCCACATGTATATTATGGCATTTGTGTGCCCTTCCTTGCCACACAAAACTAATGTATGTTTGTATGTAACAAAGTCACATACACATACACACAAAACTTATGGAAGTGTTTATACCTTATGAGGAGGTGTGCTGTGCTTTAAAATTCATTCAAAATTGTCTGGGAGGCAAAACACATGACTTATTTCATTCCAACAAAGTAGTAGCCTAAGCTTGGTGGCAACATGCATATAATTCCTGTACTCTGGAGGCTAAGGCAGGAGGATTGTAAATTGGGAGCTGCCTTGGGCTACATAGTAAGACATGTTTCAAACTAAGAAAATTTTTGTAGTAGGAAGGATGGACTAGAAAGATAAGAGACCTGGGCACTTTTAGAGGGGAGACAGATATTGTCTAAAAATCTTTTGTTTTCATTCAATATCATTAGAAGTAAAATAATCCCATTGAAAAGATATTACATATAGATTTGATTTTATTATTTTAATATAGTATAATTTAATAATGTTTTGCTTTGTTTTCTGAGCATACAATGAGGAAGGAAAGTCTTAATCTGATATCCCAAAAGAGAACTGTGGAAAAGGCTGGTGAGCAGAGAAAGGAACAGATAGATCTAAGGCAGAGCCAGAAAGGGCAACAAGTTGGAGACAGAACGGGAGGATGTAGATATTCAAACAATGATACTAGTGAATAAAAGGGGGGGGGCAGTTCAGAAACGGAGATCCAACATCAGGTTCCAACCTAGGTCCGCACTAAAATTATTTTCTCTTGGTTCTTGAGTATTCAAATCTGAACAAATTCATGAAACATTTTCTCTTTCTGAGTGAAATTCTGTGCGCAGAGAGAAAGAGAACCCCTCAGTGAGAAATGGAGATCAGCACCCAGCAAGGCAGAACCGAGACCCATTTCTAGACTCTTGATTTGGGCCTGAAAGAAACATCTCCAGGGGCCTTAGGAAAGAGTAGAGACATATTTGGAAACTTCTGCCATAAGATACTGAGTCCTTAATAGTATATGTCAAGCAAAAATATTTTCCAAAGGATATGAAGCAAATTGATCCCATCCCTGAAGAAAATCCCAGTGTGCTTGCCATTTACTTCCTATTTGTCCTTTGCCATTCACATACTACATATACATACCACAAGGTAATAGAGTTTTCCAGACAGCTGGTCAGTTACTCTTACGAATTCACAGCAATGGTGACAGCATGCACAAGTTCCATGTAAGCTCAAGCCAGACAAAATCACAGTACAAACCTGGGGCGGCAGACAAGAAACCCCAACCACACCCTAGGTTTTTTTAGGTCAGAATCCCTTGTAGCCCAAACTGGACTTGAAATTTCTATGTAGCTGAGGGCAGCCTGGAATGCCTGATCCTCCTAAGAGCTGGGATTATAGGTGTGCACCACCACACTAGGCTTATACACTGCACTTTTGAATTTAGCCATATAAAGTAGATCCTGGGGTCTCCTCTTTTTTATTATACTCTCCCCCAGTACAGGAATTGTTAATACCAATTATTCAAAAGTGTTACACACAAAATAAAAATAAACTATAAGGATATACTAAAGAATGGCTGGGACATGGAAAGGGTCTAGCCACACCCTTACTGCAGAACTGCTGACTACTGGTAATGTCTGGGAGAAATAGAATCCTCGTCTCCGGGTATGTGCCTACTGCTGAACCTACCTGGCTCTGGGGGATACCACCAAGCCCAAAGTCACTCAGGCAGCCCTGGTTAAACTCAGTGAGTCACAAATCAAAATAAACAGGAATGGATAAATAGATTTGTAGAAAAGAGGTGCAGTGTTGATGAAGGGAGTAGACATGAGGGTGATCATCAGAGTGGCCATTTGTACATGTGTGAAACTGTCAAATAACAAATGTAGTTAATTTATTTAAAAAATTTCTGATGTACTGAACTCACATGCATGGATCCCTGTCTACCGTTTAAACTGGGGTTAGAACGAAGCAGTTTGTTCGCATCTGATACAAAGAACTTCAGAAGAAAAAAGACCCATAACTGGCCAATGTGCAGAGAAAAAGATATCAAATTTCTGCCTCCCAAGGTCCAGGGATTATTGTGGAAGAGAAGGTGGAAAGATTGTAAGAGCCAGAGATGATGGAAGACCACAAGGAAATAGAGCTTTCCAGATAGCTGGTCAGTTACTCATATAAACTCACAGCAATGGTGACAGCATGCACAACTTCTATGTAAGCTCACTAAAGACAAAATCCCAGTGTGAGCCTGGGGATATAAGTAAGAAACCACATCCGTACCCGAGGAACTACTGGAAATAGATGGTTGCTGTGTAGGATAGAGTCAATGTCATTTAAGGGTGAGTCTCTTGGTAGATTGAGCAGTCATCAGTGGATGGACCCACACCAAAGGGCATTTGGGTTTGAATCTATAGGCCTATATACTATGTATATATTATGCATGTATATTATATAGTAGAGTACATGATGTGGATCTTACTGGTTTTCCACACTATGCATCCAGACTACATCTGCAGGTAATGTTAAATGGCTCTTGATGTGATACAAAATAAAATTCCTAAATTCCAGATGATTCAATACAGGGAGACACAGCATTGCATTTCCAAAAGATTTATTAAAACCTCTCAAATTTCAATTTGAGTTTTACAAAAGTTATAAACTTGAAAGTATGGGTGGTGTTGAGTTTTATGAGAGGAGCCACAGAAAGCAGTATTCCAAAATATAAATTCCATTTTCTGAGCTAGAACTGGTGCTAGATGGTGATGGAATGTATGTCTGCATTTTAACTTGGTCCTAAATACAAAATGGTATCCTGGATTGGATCCTGGAACAGAGAAAAGTGAATGCATGGGAAAACTGCTGAGAGTCAAATAGGTTTGGAATTTGGTACCAGTAGTATTACAGTACTATACCACTGTTGAATTCTTGGTTTGATACCAGTAGTATTATAGTACTATACCATTGTTTAATTCTTAGTTTCAATAAATGTACATTGGCAATATAAAATATGAAATTTAGGGGATGCTGGTTGACATGTATGTGGAAACTAAAACTTTTTAGCCCCTCTATAAATAAATCAGAATGCCAAAATAAGAAGAAGAAGAAGAAGAAGAAGAAGAAGAAGAAGAAGAAGAAGAAGAAGAAGAAGAAGAAGATCATTGCATTTGAGCTTGATTCAAAATTTGAGAGGGAAACTTGAGAACATACATAAATAAGTCGGAGCATATTCAGAAAAGCCATCCAGTCAAGCCCATTTTAAGTGTGTTCCTTACCAGAAAGGCCATGGCTAAGGGATAAGGTGGTTAACAGACAGTGGCCTGAGTCTCCTCAGGCTACGGTAACAAAACAGATTACATAGCTCAGCCATAATAAATTTATTGTCTAATCCTGGAGGCTGAGAAGTCTCAGATCAAGGAAACAGCAGATTTGCTGTCTGTCAGAGGCCCATTCCTTACAGATAATGTCTCTTAGGGGTCCTCACACGGCTGAAAGGCATCAGACACTCTCAACTATCATCCCTTTTTATGAAACAGGGTCTTACTAAGTAGTTCTAGCTGGCGTGGAACTCTCTGCATAGACCAAGCTGGCCTCAAACTCATGGAAAGTGCTCAAATTCACAAATTCAGAGATCCCAGAATCTAATCAACACTTTTTTTTGGAGGGGTGGGAGGATATTTTTGAAACAGGATCTCCCTTGGGGGCTGGAGAGATAGCCTAGCGGTTAAGAGCACCGACTGCTCTTGCAGAGGACCGGCGTTCGATCCCCAGCATCCACATGGCGGCTAAAGAACCCATCTGTAACTCCATTCCAGAGGAACTCCAGTTTCCAGGGGAATCCGACACCTCTTCTGCCTCCCGCGGCATTGCAGAGTCACGGGTGCACAAGCCTGCATGCAGACAGTTTACACTCATACACATACAAAAATAAATAAAATTAAAAAAAAAATACTAAAAAAAAAAAAAAAAAAAAAAGAAAGAAACAGGATCTCCCTGAGCTCCAGCTGTCCTGAACTTGCTATGTAGACCAGAATGACTGAACTCACACAGAGATCGCCTGCCTCTGTCTCCCAAGTGCTGGGATTAAAGGTATGAGCCACCATGGCTAATCACCTTTAAAGCCACACCTCTCACTATCCTCATGGAGATTTAGTGAGTCGTCAATGTAGGAGGGACACAAACCTTCAGACATGGTAATAGTCCACAAGAAGAAGAATCACATTAAACTGCTGAAAATAATACAAGAAATTACTATCGGGGCTGGAGAGATGGCAGCGGTTAAAGCGTCCACCGCTCTTACAGAGGACCCGGTTCGTCCCCAGCACCCAATGGCAGCCGAACAACCGTCTGAAACCCCAATTCCAGGAACCCAGTTTTTCCCAGGGATCCGACACCCTTCTGGACTCCGCTGCATGTGCACAGACACGGGTGCACAAACCTGCATGCAGACAGATACATTCATACCATTACAGAAAATAAATCAAAATTAATAAAAAAATTAAAAAACACAATTACTATGCAAAGTCTCGGAGTATCCGACCATCTAAGAAAAAGCTCTAGCCCTGTGTTGTAAGACCATTTGCTCAATGCACAGGGAGCAGAAAATATGATAATACTTACATACTAAATAACGTTCATCTAAAGGACCATAAAAGTTTTGAAAAATTATGACAATCTGATGACAAGTTCCATTCTTCTTGGCATGAAGCACCAAATATTCTCCACTTCCGTTACACGATAAAAAATAGGTAAAAAAAAAAACAAAGCAACGCATTAAAACAAATATGTTCCGTGCATTATATTTGTAGAAGTCTATGTCTGATAAAGCTAATAGGGGGCTGGAGGTGGCCTAGGTGTTTAAGAGACCAATCTATTACAGGAGGACCCGTGTTCAATGCCCCAGCACCCACAGGCGGCTGAGAACTGTCTGAAACTCCAATTCCAGGAAAACCTCCAGTTTCCAGGGAATCACACCCTTCTTCTGACCTCCGAGCAATGCAGACATGGGTGGGCACCAACCTACATGCAAGACAGTTACATTCATACACATACAGAATAAATAAAAAAAAATAATTAAAAGAAAGTATGCTTACTAAGATACCAAATTCCCAGTAGAAACAGATTATTGATGGTGGGGGTGGGGTGGGGGTCTCTTTGCGTGAAAAGTGAATATACATCTAACGAGCTCTTTAAACAACTGCTGAACTTAGAAAAACAGCTTTACACTTAACGTTTGTGTCAGGATAGCAAGACTCAGGTCTGAATTCTGCCCTATAACCCTCATATTTGTGTGGCTTTTAATTAACATTTGTCATTACTGACTTTCCATTTTCCCTTCCATCAAATCATAATTCATTAGGTTGTCATAAAGATCAAACAAGTATGAAAAAGGAATTACAAACCACAGCAAATAAGTCAACACATTTTTAATGAAAAATACAACTAGGGCATTTGTAAAGCATCATAATTTAATGTAAAACACTACATGTGGTTACAACAATTCATCTGAAGCATTAACATGAGGGTTCTGAGTTTTAGGATACAGTATATGAGTTTCTTTATGGGTCCAAGGTCATCATTTTATTTTTTTTTTATTTTTTTTATTTTTTTTTGTCTTTTTCAGCGACCTAGGTCTCCCTGTGAGCCCCCAGCTGTGCCGCGGAACTCACTATGTAGACCAGGCATGGGCCTTGAACTCACAAAGAATCCTTCACCGGCCTCTGCCTCCCAAGTGATAGGATTAAAGGCGTGCGCCACCAACCCGGCGCTTTTTTTTTTGTTTTGTTTTGTTTTGTTGGCAAGTCGTTCTTTTAACCACAGCAGACCAAATTCTAACCCCAAACATAAAATAAATAAAAAAAATCATTTTATAAAATTTGATTCCAGCTGGGCGGTGGTGCATGCTGTTTAATCCTAGCAGCTCAGGGATGGAGAGCCCATGCGCTCCTGGAGTTCAAGGCCACCCTGGTCACAGAGCAAGTTCCAGGACAGCTGAGCTACCGTGAGCCACCCTGTTTCAAAAAAGACACACACAAAAAAAAATTGATTCCAAGATGAAATGCTCTGTAATGTATTCAATAACTACTAGCTAAACCAATAAACCAATTGGAGATAAACTGAGTTTCAATACTCAAATAATATTTTGCAAGTTTAAGATTACCAAGCATTTATATATTGAATGCTTTCTTTTTTTACAGCTGGATACACTAACAAATGAATATTCTTTTGCATTTACCCACACATATTTCATATATATATTTTGTTCATTTGCTGCGTATATGTTCATTATCATTTTGTCATCTGCTGCGTATTGCCTTATTTCTATGCCATTATATCCTTATTTTGTCATCTACTGCTATGCCAATATTCACTATGCGTTGCATTATATTTTGTCATCTGCATGCATGTATGTCATTACATTTTGTCATCTGCATGTATATATGTCATTATATTTTTGTCATTCTGCAAATGCCATATTTGTATCTCATGCATATATTATATTTTGTCATCTGCATGCATATATGCTATTATATTTTGTCATCTGCATGCTATGTATAATGATCATATATATCAAATTTTTGTCATCTGCATGCATATATGCCATTATATTTTGTCATCTGCATGCAGTATATGTCATTATATTGTTCCTCTAGCGTATATATGTCATTATATTTTGTCATCTGCATGCGTATATGTCATTATATTTTGTCATCTGCATGCATATATGTCATTATATTTTGTCATCTGCATGCGTATATGTCATTATATTTTGTCATCTGCATGCGTATATGTCATTATATTTTGTCATCTGCATGCGTATATGTCATTATATTTTGTCATCTGCATGTGTATATGTCATTATATTTTGCTATTCATCTTCCTTTCCCACTGGCCTCTCAATATTTTCTCTTTTTTTAATTTTCTTTTTCTTTTTTAGGCAGGGTCTCATGTAGCCCAAGCAAACTCATTATATGGCCAAGGATGAGCTGGAACCTAGAACTCGTGATCTTCCTGCCTCTGCCTCCCAAGTGCTGGGGTTACAGCATATGCATGCCACTATACTTACTTAAGCCATATTTTATTTTATAGCCTTTTCACATCATTGTTGGGATGGAGATTTCAGTGTTCGCCATGCCTAGAAGGCTCTAATTCTGCGGTTCAACCCTTATCCATAACTACAGCTTACATCTACCACCAGGGAGATTCTTTCTAGTTTCTAAGCCGGCTCCTCCTCCAGTTCACTGCAGCTCCTGGGAAAACCTTCCCAAATTCCCAGAATCTGATATTTCAGATTCTCATAAAACCAAACACTTCTCTTCATGGGGTTGATCCTATACAGAGATGTATTTCCATATTTCACAGTCGTGATCTTTTGGTCCAGATCCTTTGATTCTGTTTTTACCTACAATTTGGATGTTTCATTAGGAAGTTTTGCACTGATTTCAATTTAAAAAAAAAACTGTTAAAATATTGTTAATCATAATTTTGCACCACTTAAATTTGTTGCAGACCTAATCCTAACTCTGACCCTTCAACTTTGGCCAAAAAATTCCAGTAACCTTATCTCCAGGGCGTAGACAGGGACCAGTGTCACAGAGAAACTCAAATCCATGTTGCCTGAATAGTACCTATGGATAGTATTTTCACATCTAAATTTTAAATTAAAATATCGTTTAGTAACATACATACAAATTGTCAGAACTTGATTTTTAAATGGCCACGATACTGTTGTTTGAAGAATCAAAATGCCTAAAATTTATTCAATCCCAAAATTCCTGTGTACTGTTGTCGCCATTCGTCTGTTTGTGACACAGTCTCTTCCTGTAGCACATGGTAACCTAGAACTCACTATGCCTGGTCTCAATTCAAGACAATCCTCAGCCTCAAAATACTGGGATTGTAGGCAGGAGGCATCAGGGCTCGCAAAATGCTTGTTTCTATGTACTGTGCATGCTTTGTAGGCAGTTTCAAAAGGCAGTTACAAAAAGCTTTGCTTTCACAGTTTAATTGCTTGCCTCAATCATTCCAGAGAAATTTAGTTTCCCTTAAGCTAAAATTCAGGTGGCAAGAGATGAGTCTGATCATTTAGGGTTACTTTTTTAGGGACAGAAAAAAAGGAAAACTAAATTGTAGTGGAATAAAAAGTAATGGCCATGTGAGGTGGAGCATGAAATGGAATGTCAGGTTGAGCCAAAGCCACACCCGGACACAAACTGGTGAATCTTGCTGGGGAGTGGTTACGCATTGATCTGGTTTATCCTGTGCTCCAGAGCAGAGGTTAACCTTCTGATAACAGAAGGTGCAGCTCTGGCTGATTGATCAGGTTGAAGACTTTCTGCTTAGTGTAGTTATTATTGAAGCCTAAACAAAACCTTTTTAAAAATTAGCTCTTTAAAATAGGGCCTCACTTTGGACCTCCGGCTGACCTGGACCATTCAGCTCTCTCTCTCTCTGACTTTCTGTGTGTCTGTCTCTGTCTCTCTTTCTCCCTAGCTCTCTCTCTCTCTCTCTCTCTCTCTCTCTCTCACACACACACACACACACACACACACACACACACACACAGGGTGATGTGCAAACTTGGTCAGAGAACTTGTACAGAACTTGTCTAGTTAGTTTCCATCATCACCAGAATGTGCCATACACACCAGGAGGAAAGAAAACTCCTTAAAATGTCCCCCTGCAGACAGAAATTCACCTTGAATAATATGCTCTTGAGGTATGGAAAAAAACGATCCAACTCTCCTTCAAAAAGAAGTGGGAAGGCCTCAGGGTGGTAGCCCAGGCCCTTAATTCCCAGGTAGAGGCAAGAGAGGCCAGCCTGATCTACACAGTGAATTCCAGACCAGCTGAGGCTACAGGGAGACCCTGTCTAAAAAACAAAAACAAAAATTTTAAAAAAGATTACATCTTAGAATAATAAATAGAAAAATAGTTTAAATATTTTATCAATTACAAATTATCCTTTCCAACCTAACAACTGCATTTTATTAAAAAACAATCAGGAGAATAAGCATAGACAACTATCTCCTCCCCAGTAAGTGAATTACAGAAGAAGCTTTAAGTCAAAATTTAAGAGATTCATAAATATTGACTTGGTCTTTGTTTTAATGTTTTGGGTACATTACATGAACTATTAAATTTCACTAGACCATGGTTAATAGTGAACGCTAATTGACCCATGCTCTCAAAGTGAGTTGTGTTGCTTTAGGGGACTCCAACAGCCCCATGAAGGCCTTAATAAATAAAGGCACAAATTGTAGTTTATCTGTGGCTGGATGTAAAGACGGATGGATAGAGGGTGGAGATGGAGCCAGATCTCGGAGAAAGTCGTGGATGCGGGTACTTGTAACTATTTTCACGGGTAGAAACTGCCTTCTCTTGATCTTTTTTCATTACAGATATGAAAGCCTAAACCTGGTTAGGTCTAGGTCATGCTTCCAAGGACATTTACTGAGTCTTAACAGCAAGGTGATCAGGAGGAATTAGCCAGCTGGGAGTGGCGGGCGGAGAGGCCAGTTAGTCCAGGCTGACCCAGGACCAGGCCCCGCCCACAGCCCCTCCCACCTCCTCCTGGAGCGCTTATTGGAAATTCCAACCTCTTTTACCGCTGACCCTGGAGCTGGAATAGAAGGTTCAGCTCTACAAGCGGAAGCCTAGCACGCGGGCCGGTAGATTTCTACTGCTGTTCCGAGTGCTGGGTAGCGATTTCTTCTTCAGCTGATCTCAGAAAGGAAGTGAAATGGAAAATATCAGAGCGCTCTGCTGCAGCGTAAGTAAGTCTTGCTTCATGGAACTTTTCTGATACGAGAGAGGAAAGAGTGTGATATGGGGAGTTTGCTAGTTAGCATTGAGTAAAAAATGATTCAAAGACCGCAGACTAAGAGTTCTGACGTACGATGTAGGGCAGGGCTTCTTAACTAAAATTCTAGCTTTCTGACTGGATTGATCGCAGGCAGTCCCAGACCACTGGGACTGATTATGGCAGAAAGTAAATTCCACTTTAATTCCGTTTGGAATTTCCTTGAAGTTGCGTTTTAAAATTTCGTTTCAGATTTTCATGTATTTGATTTCATTCAATATCTGTCTAGGTTTATTATATATTAAAATGTTGACGTTATTTTGGGGTGAGCCTGCCTTTTCTTTTCCTGCCCACTTAACTTTAAGTAGCACTAACATCTAGTAGTGTTCCTGAAATAATCTGGTAATAATCCTATACCGCAGCCTTAAAGTATGTTTCCCTCACTTCCTCGCCCCATTTTCCAGTCCCACGTGAGTTCAGAGGGTCTCTCTCCCGTTTCCCACCCTCCCCACATTCCAAGCCTCCAATGTTGTTGGGTTCTTAAATTGCCTAATGAGTTTTACCCCGTAGTGATCTCAGTTGGTCTGGAAATACAAATAGCTTCCATTCGTATTCCCACCTTCCTCTGCCTCTCAACTGTGACCACCATGTTCCTGGCCGCCATGTTCTCTAGTAGGACTTCCTTCTTCTGGAACAAATATGGCTTCTTTCTGGAACAAACATGGCTTCTTCTCTAAACTTATTCTTCCTACATCGCTTTTCACAGTGAGTCACATGGTTTGCTAAAAACGAAAATCTAGTCCATCAGGTGATTTGGGATGTAATCCCGCCTTTTTCATTGTTGTGTGGGCAGCATCTAGAATGATTTTAAGCACTAAATATAGGTCAGGTCACTGAAAAAGTACTTGTCCTGGTTTGAGAAATATAACATTAGTTTCATTCCATCACATTAAATATTTAAGTAATACTTAGATTTTTGTCCTTACCCCATATTTACCAGGAAGCTTTTGATAAAATTATTTTCAAATGATTAGAAGGTGTTAGGCCATGTGTTGGCACATGCTTTTAATCCTAGTGATTGTGAGGCTGAGGCAGGTGGATCTCCATGAATTCAAGACCACTGTGGGCTACAGTATGAAATCTTGTCTCAAAAATAAAAAGATAAAGCTTGGCATGGTGGCACACACTGTTCTTTATTCCCAGGACTCTGAGGCAGATAGATCTCTGAGATCAAGCCCAGCCTGATCTACATACCGAGTTCTAGGCTACCTGGGATTGTAGGGAGACCTTGTCACAAGAATAATAAATAAATAACGTAAAATATAAAAGAAAGAGAAGCAGGCGAATCTATGTGAGTTCAAGGCCAGCCTGGTCTACAGAGTGAGTTCCAGGCCAGCTGGGGCTATAGGAAGGCTCTTTCTCGAGCCCCCCCCCAAAAAAAATTTTATATATGTACAAACATATATATATATATATATATACATATATATATGAAAGGTGTTTGTCATATAAAGTTTTATAATAATATTAATAGATTACTAACTTAACTTTCTTTGCTATTTTCACAAGGTTGCATATATGGAAAGCAAAATATAATCCTCAAAGATCTGATATATATTCTAATATAGAAAAGTAAAAAAGTAAGCATTATACTTGCACCATGTTATATTTATAAAATGTCTGTCTTCCTGACTTTGATCTTAAAAAATGTCATTCTAGAAGTATTTTGTAAACATCATTGATAATTAACATTTTGAAACGTCTTTATTGTCTGAAGTTCTGAATAAATTCATTTTTTTAAGATTTCTAAATAAGGTTATCACAAATATAATAACTAATGCATATTCATAAATTTCTTCTCTAGAAAAATGAACTAAGAGCTGGAGCAAGTGGTAAAGAAGACAAAGGAGGTCTTTGCTCTCAATAGAGAGTACAGTCCAGCTAGCAGGTAAGATTGAACAATTTAGTAGATAATACCAAGAACTCTTATCATTGTCTAACAGGGAATTGTGGAACATTTAGCCAGGGATCTGAATGAGTCTAAGAATTGAGGGCCAGGCGTGGTGGTGCATGCCTTTAATCCCAGCACTTGGGAGGCAAAGGCAGGCGATCCCTGTGAGTTGAAGGCCAGTCTGGTCTGCTACAGAACAAGCTCCAGGCCAGTTGGTACTAAAGGGAGACCCTGCCTCAAAAAGACAAAAAAAAAAAAAAAATGTGAATTGAGGGATTCTCTGAAGTATTGGGGTGGGGGCGAAGAAGCTAGCCCTTTGTGTGTTTATGTTCATGGACATTGACAGGGGCAGGAGAAAATGGGAAAATGGGTGATGTTAATGAGAGAGAATATACAGTGAACAAAAGAGATGGCTTACTCTAACAAGAGGTTATTATGATTAATTAAAAAGTTGGAGAATTGGTATGGGCATCATGGCACACATCTTTAATCTCAGCATTCAGGAGATAGAGGCAAGTAGATCACTGTGAATTTGAGGCCATTCTGTAACATAGTGAGTGTCAGACCACCTAGGGCTACATAGTGAGAGCCTGTCTGACAGAAGAAAAAAGAAGAGAATTAAAACATTATAGCTAGCGCTTATAATCCCAGCACTCAGGTGGAGGCAAGAGAGGATTAGGAGTTCATTAAAGGCTGGAAGGTCTACATGAAATCCTGACTCAAAAATAAGCTGTGTGAAGAAAGCTCCTGACACCCTGTCTACATTCCACAATCAAAGCCTCCCACCTGGAGCTCCTTGATTTCTAAACCAGCCTGCTAACCTTACAGCAACTCAAAGGCAGCCAGTTTCATGAGTAGTTCAAAGTCAGGTCAGGGTCAGTCACCACCCATGGCAGTAGGTCCCAGTCTCTGCCCATTCCTAAAGAGAGGGCAGCACGTGGTAGGAAGAGGGTCCTGTTCTTACTTGTATACGAGCTCTGGGAAAGTGCTTGCTGTCACTGCCTCCACATTGATGGAATAACCATTCAAGACCCCTGTAAGCTACAAAAGAAATCTTCAGTTTTATTTCTGAGGTATTTCTGGTTTCATTTTTCACATTTTACTTATTTTGTGTGGGGGTTGTGCACAAGTGGAAGTCAGAGGACAACCCCCAGGAGTCGGTTCTCTCCTTCCGCCACGTGAATCCCTGGCATTGGCCTTAGGTCATCAGGCTTGGTGACCAGCTCAATTGTCCACTGACCCATGTCCCCAGCTGGCCTTAGTATTGAAGTTTTGTTTTTTTGCTGTTATTGTATTGTTGGTGTGTTTGGTGTTTGGTGAGATTGCTTGTTTTTAGTTTCTTGTAGCCCAGGTTGTCCTAGAACTCACAACGTAGCTGAGGATATGTGACCTTAAACTCTTTTTTTTTTTTTTGTCTTTTTGAGACAGGGTCTCATTATAGCCCCAGCTGGCCTGAATTCACTCTGTAGACCAGGCTGGCCTTCTGACCTTAAACTCTTAATCCTTCTGCCTCCACTTCTCTGGTGCTAGGATTACAGGCACATGCCACCATGCCCTTAGCAAGATTTCTCTTACAGAACAAGGTAGTGGGAAAAATACAGGAAAAGAGTGGGGATACTCCTCAGGTTCCAGTGCTGGCTCCCAAGGAGGACTGGGGGCCCATGCTGAGGCTTCTAGAGCTCCTGTACTTGTCCAAATTTTCATCTGAGATTAACTGGTTCTGAGGGTTGGTGGGGAGGGGGAGGGAAGACTCAGCAGGTGTAGTGTTTAACTTTTTAGAAGTGCTGTTACCTTTTTCCTAAACTTCTTGCCCATTTTCAAAAACATTCTTTGAGTCTGGTGACTGGGCTCTTGCTGTGTAATTCTTGTGCTCCTGATGGGTGTTGCCATGCTAGGATTAATAGGCATTTTCCTTTTTTTTTTTTTTTTTTGGTCTTTTC
>VZQC01014996.1:27763-55897 GCA_009823505.1 Rhizomys pruinosus | reverse complement strand
TTTTTTTTTTTTTTGGTTTTTTTGAGACAGGGTCTCCCTCTAGTCCCAGCTGGCCTGGAGCTCGCTCTGTAGACCAGGCTGGCCTTGAACTCACAAAGATCTGCCTGCCTCAGCCTCCCTAGTGCTGGGACTAAAGGCGTGCACCACCACGCCCTGCCGCTCACGCTGTGACTTTTTTTGACAGGGACTCCCTATAGCTCCAGCTGTCCTGGAACTCACTCTGAAGTCACGCTGTGACTTTTTTTTTTTTCTTTTGTCTTTTCGAGACAGGGACTCCCTATGGCTCCAGCTGTCCTGGAACTCACTCTGAAGTCACGCTGTGACTTTTAAATGGTCTTGCTTTTAGTTTTGCTTTTTTGTTTTTGTTGTTGTTTTGTTTTGTTTTGTTTTTTTAAGAAAATGATGGAAAACTTGAGAGCCAAATTATCCTGTACCTTTATTTTGTCTTGGATTCACAAGAGTTGAAGATGCTGTGGATTTCATGTTTTATTCTCAGGATCTCAGAGAATGTTCTGGAATAACTGAGCATCCTCATATTTTCTAGCTGTCTTTTGCTGCTTCAGTAAGGTTGAATAGTCTGGAAAGAGAAAGAGGGCCCAACAAGCTTCAATCTGGCTCTGTCCAGAAGAAAGCTGCTGCCCCTCTCCTAGTAAAAGCAGTAGAAACCAATGTACACTTAGAGAATGAGCGGAAAACAATAAAGTAGCCCAGCACTAGCAGCTTGCCGCTGACTGTGCCAAGAACCTTACCGGCATTTTTTTTTTTTTCATTTCCGTTTCATAGCATTTACATAGAAAATGGGAATATCTCACTCCTTGCCATCTTTAAGTTTCTTCATCAGTTGCCACTAACCAACTCAGTAGGTTTGCCTAAGTACCTTGTTTAAAATTCCTGCCGGGTGTGGTGGCACACACCTTTAATCCTGGCACTTGGGAGGCAGAGGCAGGCGGATCTCTGTGAGTTCAAGGCCAGGCTGGTCTACAGAGTGAGCTCCAGGCCAGCTGGGACTAAAGGGAGTTGTCTCAAAAATACCAAAAAAATAAATAAATTCCTAACCGAGGTTGTGGTGACGCGCGTCTTTAATCCCAGGCAGAGGCAGGCGGATCTCTGAGTTCAAAGCCAGCCTAGTCTACAGTGGGTTCCAAGCCAGCTGAGGTTATAGGGAGAGCCTGTCTCAAAAAAAAAAAAAAAAAATTCCAAACTTGGGGCTAGAGAGATGGCTCAGTGGTTAAGAGTACTGGCTGCTCTTGGGAGAGGACCTGAATTCTGTTCACTGCACCCACATGGCTACTAACAACTCCATCGCCCTCTTCTGGCCTTCTTAGGTATTGAATGACCGTTGGTGCACTTAAGTGTAAGCAAACCATAAAATAAAATTAAATAAATAAGCTTGCAAACTTATACTTTCTGACAGTACCTTTGTTACTCTATCTTGATTATCTTTGCAAGTTAGTACATTTGGTATCCATTGCTTATTTGTCTGTTTATTTATTTTATTTATTTTTGAGGCAAGGTCTCATGTAGCCCAGCTGGGCTCAGATTCACTGTGTTGTTGAGGATGACCTTGAACTTCTGATCCTCCTGCCTCCACCTCCCCAGTAAAAGAGTTACAAGCATGTGCCACCTTTCATACTTTGTGCATGGTAGACAGAAATACTATCAACTGCATATCCGTGGTCCAAATTTCTTATTTTATATTCATGAGGCACAAATGTTCATGGAGGCACAGGTCTGTGTTTATTTACTCCTGTACCCTGAGCAATGAGTAGGCTATAGAGAAGGGGCGGCCTGTACTGAGTGCTCTGTCAATGTTAGATCACGGAAGAAGTCAGACAGCCCAGGGGAACTTCCCAGATGTGTCCCATGCCATAGTTCATTTTCTTTTTGTCTTGGGAATTTAGTGTAAGGTGGTCACTACTATTAGACAGTGAATTGTTTGGGGGTTTGGGGTTTTTGGTTTGGTTTGGTTTGGTCTTTTTGAGACAGGGTCTCCCTGTAGCCCCAGCTGTCCTGGAATTCACTATGTGGACCAGGCTGGCGTTGAATTCACAGACCCACCTGCCTCTGCCTCCCAGGGGCTAGGATTAAAGACGTGTGCCACCATTCCTTTTCTTAATACACAAAACTTTGTTGTTTTGTGTGTGTGTGTGTGTGTGTGTGTGTGTGTGTGTTCATGTTTGGTGCACATGTGATATCAGAGGAGGATCTGTGGGAGTCAGTAGTTTCCTTCTTCTACCATGTGGGTCCCAGGGATTAAACTCGGGTTGTAGTTAGCTCCGCCTGCTGAGCCATCTTACCATCCTTGGACCATTTATTTAGGTCATCTTCTGACAACGGTTCTTGTATTGGAATACATTTTAACTTCAGGTTATTGTCCAAAACAGGTATTTGCTGGAGGTGATTCTTCCAGATCAATGCTAACGGGAAGCGATTAACAATCCTGGTACAAGCTTTAAAGAAGGAAGCAGGAAAGACAAGATGAACCGACAAATGAAGAGAAGAGCAAAGAAACGGGGTCGAAAGGGCCCTGTCAAAAGAGCCCTCAATAAAGAAAAGCGAAGCCAGGCCAAGCCTCGGGAAGCCCAGAAGATAAACGTGGAACCTCTCCACATAACATACACCGTGCATGATGAAGATACGTTCAGTGAGTCTAGCCTTGAGGCTGCTGAGGAAGAGGACTGTTACATAGAATGCATAATACGAGGTGAGTTTTCTGAACCCAGTTTGCAAGAGCATTTACTTTTTAAGTCCTTTGAAAACCTAACAGAAGCATCGGAACTAGCCCTTTCCCGACATGTTCTTGAAGCGAGTTCCCTTCTTGAATGTTCTCTAGAATACATGAGAACAGGGGCAAAGCAGGAGAGAAGGGAGGCCGCACAGGAGCTTCCAAAGCAGATCACTGGAGAGAATTCCTCACGTGGGCATTCACAGTACCTGACAGGCAGGAAGCTTCCCATTGGAGGGCTGCCTGGCATTGATTTATCAGGTCCCAAACAGCTTGCAGAATTTACTAGAAAGAAGCCAAAACGCAATGAAGATAAGGATGGTCTAACGATGCTGGCGTGTCCTCGGAGTGGGTGCACGAGAAAGTTGAGGGATAAAGCTGCCCTAAAGAAACATATGATTATTCATGGTCCCCGCCAACATGTGTGTGCAGAGTGCGGAAGAGCATTTACAGAGAGCTCAAAACTAAAGCGTCATTTTCTGGTTCATACTGGAGAGAAACCTTTTCAGTGTACTTTCAAAGGCTGTGGAAAGCGCTTCTCCCTGGACTTCAATCTGCGCACCCATGTACGCATCCACACTGGAGAGAAACCTTTCGTGTGTCCCTTTGAAGATTGTAAGAAGAGCTTTACTCAGTTGAATAACATGAAAACTCACATCCTAACTCACGCAAAGGCAAGGAAGAATCACTGAACAACTGGACAGAAGATTGTCCTCAGGAAAGCCCTGACCCAAGAGTGCTTGGATACACACGCATCGTGGATTATAGTTTGTAGAGAGGACTTGATGGGATACATTAACATTACAATTCTAGGAAGAATAGTTCATGGTTCTGCACTACGTGATGCCATTTTAAGAAGATTTTGTATTCTATGGTGTACTTCAAAAAGAAACGTCAGTGATAGAGTCACTTAAAGAGCATAATTTTTATTGTTATGTAATTGGATATGATGCTTATTTTTACACACTCCAGAGGAAATAGGTGTTTTTTTTTTTAAGTATGTAGCTTCTGATTGCATAGCTTTTACCTTTTAAAAAATGTACTTCATGGTAGATGTGATAATCTTGAAGAATTACTTTGCAGTATTCAATGAATGAATGAATGCTTAACATTTTTTAAATTTTTTTGATTTTTGTTTCTACTGCATCAAATTGTATTAATCTTAGTTAGATGTGAGGAGTTATTTGATGAAGTTGATCCATCGGAATATTTTGGATGTTTCAAAATAAAAGGAAATAAAGTTACAGAAATGTGCTAAGTGTGATTTGAAAAAAAATCAAAGGAAGAGATCCAGGCTGGGCGTGGTGGGGCACACCTTTAATCCCAGCACCTGGGAGGCAGAGGCAGGCAGATTTCTGTGAGTTCAAGACCACCCTGGTCTAGAGTGAGTTCCAGGACAGCCAGAGCTACTGGGAGACCCTGTCTCAAAAAGATTTAAAAAAAAAGAGACTGATGGAAAGAATACCCCTTCTTCGTGGTTGATACTTGTAAATTGTGTGTTAGGGTTGTGTGTGAGTGTAGGTGTAGCCAGGAACAACCAAGAATAAAGCAGAACTTTGAGGATGGTGGCATGAAAAGGAAGAATTAGCTGGTGTTTTTTTCNAAATAAATAAATAATGCCATTTATTTTGGTATTTTTGAGACAGGGTCTCCCTATAGCTCCAGCTGTCTTGGAACTCACTATGTAGACCAGGCTGGCCTTGAATTTAGAGAGATCTTCCTGCCTCTGCTTCCCAAGTGCTAGGATTAAAGGCATGCACCACCACACCTGGCTATTTATTTCTTTTTTAAAGTAGTAAAACATTGCTAATACTAATGATATTCAGCGTTGATGAGGTTTGGAGGGAAAATTATGTGTATGCACATAATCCCTTAAGGTAGAAATTGCTACAGCTATTTAGGGAGATATTTTGCAAGAGTGCTTTATAAGTTTCCTAAGGCCACCACAACAGTGACAAGAATACGGTGTTCAAACATCACACATGTATTGTCTTCTAGTCATGGAGGGTGCCTAGTTCAAGGTCAAAGGCTTGGCCAGATGGCTCTGAGGGTTGAGTTTAGAAGAGGTCATTCCAGGAGCTGCAGAGATGGCCTAGCGGTTAAGAGGGCAGAGGACCCGGGTTTGATCCCCAGCACCCACATGGTGGCTGAAAACCATCTGTAACTCCAGTTCCAGGGGAATCCAACACCCTCTTCTGACCTCCGCAGCACTGCATGACATGGGTGCACCGACTTACATGCAGACAGTACATTCATACACATAAAAAATAAATAAAAATTAAAAAAAAAAAAAGAGGTCATTCCAAATTCTTTCCTGGGCTTGTACCTGTCTGCGTGTCTGTCCATGTGTTTTCCCTGTTGCATTGAGATTGCCTTATATCAGAATATCAGTCATAATGAATAAAAATCCACCCTAATTATCTCATTTTAACTTGACCATCTTTAAGAGCCCTTCTTAAATAAGATCACATACTGAGGTACAGGACGTTAGGCAGAGTGAAACTTTCAGTTAAAGAGATCTAATATGTCTACATGTGTGCATATGTTTAACATCCAGATTTGGAGCTGATTAAGTGCCCATATCTGGAAACATGTCTAAGTTTTGAGAGGGACATAAACCCATAAAGGTGTGGAGCATTTTAAGCCCAGTAGTTTTTATGTCTAGAGTTCTATAGAAATTCTTGAAGTCATGTTTGAAAACATTTCCTGAAAGATATTAACTGAATCCTAGTTAATAAATTCATAACTTCAGTGTCCACTAAAAAGAAATAAGTAACTTAAATCATGCTAGATCCCTTAACAGAAAATGTGCAAGTGTTTAGAAAAGAACCCGAGACTGAAAGAAGGGAAGAAAGGCTCACACCTAGAGGGGACTAGAGACTTGGAGAAGCTCTGCTGTTGTTAATAGATGGGATAGACTCTGGAAGTGTTTGAGTGCTGGGGAAGGAAATTATAAGTGGTTAAATATGGACAAAGAAGAAATAATTGTCTCAGGGAGAAGGTATGAAAGTCTGTAGGATTTAACTTATTTGTATAATTTCAAAATTATTACTAAACTAGAATCAAAGACAGGCCAGAAAATAAGTAGCCATCAGATTTTGAATACAACCTCCTCCAATCAACACAGATCATTTGAAAAAGTGGAAAATGCTATAAGTTTAGTTAAAATGCCATTTTATTTTAAAATTTAAGTTACATTACTAGGTACCATACGTTGAACATCTTCTCAAAGAAAAACAATGAATGAATGAAGTTAATTTTGATTTTTTTTTAAATACCAAAAAATTAAGGAAACATGTCTTTAAAAGTCAGGGCTTACATTTTGACTAAAGTATGAGATAATTATCATTAAGAACTATTCCAGAAATTTAATTATTTATGATATATGATAGTCTTACTAGGACACTCCCACCATTTTTATAGGAATGTGGATCCTGAGTTTCCAGTTTAAGAGCAGCAAAGTAGAGCACAATGATCCATTCATAAAATCAGACACCTGTGTACAGAATTAAGACTAGTTTAATCAAGGTGATGAATCCTGTATCTATCTGGGTTTTTCTTTCACAGCTGTGTGTCTGATTCAGTCTTTTTTTTTTTTTTTTTTTTTTTTTTTTTTTTTTGGTCTTTCAAGACAGGGTCTCCCGTAGCCCCAGCTGTCCTGGACTCACTCTGTAGACCAGGCTGGCCTTGAACTCACAAAGATCGCCTGCCTCTCCGTCCCAAGTGCTAGGATTAGTATTTTATTTTTTTGGTCTTTTCGAGACAGGGTCTCCCTGTAGCCCCAGCTGTCCTGGCACTCACTCTGTAGACCAGGCTGGCCTTGAACTCACAAAGATCCGCCTGCCTCTGCCTCCCAAGTGCTAGGATTAAAGGCGTGCGCCACCACGCCCGGCTCCTTTATTTTATTTTATTTTATTTTTTTCCAAGTGCTAGGATTAAAGGCATGCGCCACCACACCCGGATGATTCAGTCTTTTAGAGATTCCAGTTTCAGATTGAAGACAGAAGACTAAAGATGCAGAGATTAGGGTGCAAGCTCTCAAGACCAGAGATTCAGAACAACCAGAAGGGTGGAAAGTGGCTGTGGCTGTCTTGGAAGCTGCTCTACTCTGTATGTTCCCTTCTTGAATAGTATCAAAAGTTGCAATACATTCCCATCTGGATTTCAAGGCTTAGCTAAATCCAGACATAGGAATAGAATGCTACGTGGCTAGCCTGGCATTTCTTCTTTTTTTCCACAAAGATGTGGATAAAATGGGAAAGGAGTGGGGTGACTAAAGAAAGGAAAGGGAGGCTAGTTATTACAGATGACGTCTGACATCATTGTTAATGTTTCAGAAACGTGTGGGGCTGGAGAAATGGCTCAGCTGTTAATAGCACTGGCTGCTCTTACAGAGAACTCTGGTTCAATTCCCAGTACTCACAAGGTGACTAACAACTGTCCTTAACTCCAGTTCCTGGGGAGTTCAGCCCTTTTCTGACCTCCGAAGGCTTTGCACAGCACAGGTACACGTACATAGATGCAGGGAATATACATTCATGCACATACAAATATAAATGGAAAATATATTTATGCTTCAGAAATGAATACCTGTATACTTTCCAGAGTTGTATTTTACATATGAATGATAACACATCCAAACAACTAAAAGGAACTCAACCCATCTACATTTTTACAAGTT
The DNA here is from genome assembly GCA_009823505.1 of Rhizomys pruinosus. Classification (NCBI taxonomy): domain Eukaryota; kingdom Metazoa; phylum Chordata; class Mammalia; order Rodentia; family Spalacidae; genus Rhizomys; species Rhizomys pruinosus. Next base: position 48,491 of record VZQC01014996.1, on the reverse strand, counting down.
TCCAGCTAAGAATGTTGAGCATTTAATTGAACTCAAATACAGATGTTAAACCTAGGCATACATGTATAAGTATATTAGATTTCCAGACTTTTCTACAAAACTGGAAAATTTTTCTTTTTACTGTTTCCTTCCTTGCCCCCCACTCCCAGTGACAGCTAGTAAACTGCTTCCATGTATTTCACTTTGTCTTAACATAAGTCAGAGTGTGTATTTTGTTGTTGACATTGGCTTATTTTATTCTTAACAAGTTTATTCATATAGCAAAGGGCTATACTTCTTTTGTAAACATGGAAAATATTCTAGTTGTTTCTGTTCCTTGGGTTATTTTGAACAATGTTTTAATGAACAAAAAGGTCTGGCTTTAATGTGTGTCCTAGGAGTAGGATAGCTAGATAGCTAGGCTGGGTTATATCCAGTCCCGTTTAACTTTTTTTTATTTTTTTGGAAGGGGGCAGGTCTTTTCTAGACAGTCTCCCTGTAGCCCCAGCTGACCTAGAACTCACTGTATAGACCCTGCTGTCCTCGAATTCAGAGACCCACCTGCCTCTGCTTCCCAAGTGCTGGGATTATAGATGTGTGCCACAACTCCTGGCTGTTTTTTAACTTTTTGTTTAACTTTTTGAGGAACCCCCAAAATATTTTCCCACAAGTATTCTATCAATTCACATTCCTCTGAGCAGTGTACAGGGCTCCCTTTTCTTCACATGCTTGTAGTCACTTGTCATTTTGATAAAGGCCATCCTCACTGGTACGAGATAAAAGGCACTGCAATTTTCATTTTTTGAGATAGTCTCAGCATAGCCTGGCCTGGAACGCGATGTGCAGTGGAGGATCTCGAACTCCTGGTCCTGCTTCACATCTCCCAAGTACTGGCATTACAGGTGTGTGTCACCATGTCCAGCTGTTTGGATTCTCCTAAATTTGCATATTTATTTTGAGGCTGGCTTGGTAGTCACTCCATACACCTTGCTTTGCCTCTTAATTCTCAGTAATCTTCCAACATCTGCCCATGAGTGCTGGGATTACAGGTGTAAACTGGTTTCACTCTGGTTTGAATATGAATTTCTTTGTCCATTTTTATATAGGATTATTTATTTGTTAACAAGTTGTAAGTTCCTTATTTATTTTGGATATTATTTCCTAATAAATTACTTGGCACATATTTTCTCCATAGATGTTGATTGTTCTCTTAGCCGTTAGAAAGTATAATGTAGTCCCACTTGTTTGTTTTGCTTTAATCCTAAGCTTTTTTTGGTATGAAAGCAAAAGCTTTGCCAAGAACTGGGGGTGGCAATGCCTGTAGAGTGGAGCAGGAGGGTCAGAAGCCTGAGGGCACCATGGATGGCAAGTCAGTGCCAGGCACTAGTGAAGCACTTCTCCCATGCCTTCCCTAGTGACTTTACTGATTTAGGTCTTGAATCAGGATGTTTTAAATGTGCTTTTGTTGTTCATTTGTTTGTTTGTAGGGGGTTGGTGTTTTTGAGACAGTCTCCCTGTAGCCCCAGCTGTCCTGGAACTCACTATGTAGACCAGGCTGGTCTTGAACTCACAGAGATTCTCCTGCCTCTGCCTCTGCCTCCCAAGTGCTAGAATTAAATGCATGTGCCACCATGCCCAGCAAAGAGCCTACTGTTTCCCCCAGTATGTCTGCTTGGTGGTTTTGTCCAATACTGGCAAATATGCTTCAATTTATTTCTGGGCTTTCTGTTTGGTTCCATTGGTTTGTGTCTACTTTGAGGCTAACACTGCTATTTTGATTATTTGTTACATTGTAATAATTTGAAATCAGGATGTGTGATACTTCCATCTTTGTTTTTCTTTCCGGAGAATATTTTAGCTAGTCAAGATCTTTCTGTATAAAAAAGTGCCATGAGAGTTAAGATAGACTTGCACTGAATTTGTAGATTGTTCTTGGTCAGTGTGAACATTTTGAGAATATTAACTATTCCAAATTATAAGCATGAGTTATCATTCTGTATATATATATATATATATATATATATATATAGTTTTCAATTTCAGGAATATTTGCAATTTTCAATGTATAGTTCTTTTATTTCCTTAAGTATTTTAATGTTACCATGGATAAGAACATTTTGCAGGAGTTTCCAAATTGCTATCAGTGTGAAAAAATGCAATTGATTAAAAAACTGAAAAATGTTGGGCTGGAGAGATGGCTCAGCAGTTAAGAGTGCCAAATGCTCTTGCAGACAACCCAGGTTCGATTCCCAGAACCCACATGGCGGCTAAGAACCATCTTTAAGCCAGGTGTGGTGGCGCACGCCTTTGATCCTAGCACTTGGGAGGCAGAGGCAGGCGGATCTTTGTGAGTTCAAGGCCACCCTGGTCTACAGAGTGAGTTTCAGGACAGCCGGGGCTACAGGGAGACCCTGTCTTGAAAAGACAAATAAAAAAAAAAAAAAAGAAAAGAAAAATCTAAGCACTCGGGAGGCAGAGACAGGCAGATATCTGTGAGTTCAAGGCCAGCCTGGTCTACAGAGTGAGTTCTAGGCCAGCTGGGGCTACAGGGAGACCCTGTCTCAAAATAAATAAATAAATAAATAAATAAATAAATAAATAAATAAATAAATAAATAAATAATGTTAAGCTAGAGCATATCTCTATCACTAATGCGGAGGACATGGCTTATGAACACTTGAGTTATATGACAAATACATAAAATAGATTAACATGTTTTTAAAGCAGTAATCAAAATTAAATTGCATATCATTTTAAAAGGGATAATAAACCCTTATTAGTTGTTTTTGTTTGTCTGGATAGGTGTTTGGTTGGTTGGTTTTTGTAAGATACAGTATCACCCTAGTCCTGGCTAGCTTCTAACTTCTGGCAGATCTCTTAACACTGGCCTCCCAAGACCTAGTTGTCTGTTTATCTGGATAGGTGGTTGGTTGGTTTCGTGAGATACAGTATCGGTCTAGTCCTGGCTAGCTGCTAACTTGTGGCAGATCTCTAACGTTGGCCTTCCAAGAGCTAGGATTATGGACGTGAGGCCCACACGCAGCTGCATTATATCAAGATGAACAAATTTGAGTCTGGAACATGACTCCTCAGTGAAGAGTGCTTACTGGTCTTTCAGACTCAGTCTCAGTTCCCAGCACACACAACCACCTATAACTCCAGTGCCAGGGGGATCCAATGCCCTATGACTTCCGAGGACACCTACATGTACATAGTGCACATAAACTCATGAAGGTGTGTGTGTGTGTGTGTGTGTATAATTTTTAATAAATCTTCGTTTAAAAGATGAACAACTTTACTAAAGTAATACATTCTCAAAGAACAAAATTCATGGCCAATATGCCTTTCATCTCAGCCAGGAAGCAAAGACAGGCAGTTCTCTGCAAGTTTGAAGCCACCCTAGCCTATGTTAATTGCCAGCCTAGTAAATTCCAGGTCAGCCAGGACCACATAGTGAGACCCTTTCTCAAAAATACAACAAAGTAAGTATGAGCCCCAGCACTTGGGAGAAAGGGGCAGGAAAATTGCTATAAATTTGAGGCCAGCCGGGACTACATAGTAAGACCTGGTCTCAAAAACAGTGTGAGGATATGCGTGTTGGGGCCTCTGTGTGTGTAGCACATGCATTATCTACTCTGTTCCACATCCCCACAGGGATTTCTTTGTTATTTTGCTTGATTATCTTTATTAATAGTGAAAATCTTTTAAATATTTTATTATTTTTTACTGTATATGTATGAGTGCATTGCTCACATGTATGTGTACAAGTGCATTGCTCACATGGATGTAAACGCATCTGTGTCACACGATGCCCTCAGAGCTCGGAAAAGGATGTCAGATCCCCGGAACTGGAGTTCTGGATAGTTGTTAGCTGCCATGTGAGTGCTGAGAATCAAACCCAGGTCCTTTGTAAGAGTAGTCAGTGTTCTTCACCACTGAGCCTTGTCTCCACCCTCAGTGAAAAATCTTAGATCCTATTATCTTGTACATTCATTCTCTAAAATGGACATAGAACTTAGGATCTTATCATTTAAGAAAATTTTGGCAGGGACTGGAGAGATGGCCTAGCAGTGAAGAGTGCCAACTGCTCTTGCAGAGGACTTGGGTTCAATCCCCAGCACCCACATGGTGGCTGAGAACCGTCTTTAACTCCAGTTCCAGGGGAATCCGACACCCTCTTCTGACCTCCGAGGCATTGCACGACACAGGTGCACAGACCTACATGCAGACAGTACATTCATAAACATAAAAAATAAATAAAAATTTTAAACAAAGAAAATTTCGGGTAATGAAGTGCTAATATGTTGAGAATTAATATTATGTACCAAGACTATGATTAGATAGCTCAGGGTTTTCCAGACCACTTACATTCCTAATTTAAATCAATTTCTCTTATTATATTTGACTTCTGTATTTCACCATACATACAATATATATTGATTGACGCACATGATAATTTTCAGAATGCTTTCCAAAAGCAAGAGTACTCAGATGATTTAAGACTGTCTCAGGAAGGGCTGGAGAGATGGGTCAGTGGTTAAGAGCACTGGTTGATCTTACAGAAGACCTGGGTTTGAATCCCAGCACCCACATGGTGGCTAGCAACCATCCATAACTTCAGTTCTAAGAAATATGATGCTTCTTCTAGCCTCTGTGGTCACTGCACAACACAGACATATACATGCATACAGGCATAACACTCATACGAATTAAACAAAAATGTTTTTTAAAAAAAGACTGTCTCATATATGAGTTTGGGCCAGAGCTCCTGATCCTTTTGCCATCAAATTTCCAGTGTTAGAATTACAGGCGACCAGCGCCACCACGCCCAGACTATCGGATTCTTCCATTGCTCTCTCCTGCCTGGTTATGCATGTGCAGACGTCCGTGTGTGCTTGTAATTACTCCATGCATTGGCTCTGACTGAATAAACTGCATGATTACATCTTACATTGGACACAGAACAGTGCAAGTTATATTAAAAAGCCATTATATTTGCAACTCTGAGCAAGAGACTATAATTAAAAGGCAATTGAATGGAATTAGCTTTAAGAGTACAAGAGCTTAAGCAAGATTTGGCAAATGAATGTTAATAGTTAACATGTGGTTTTTATTAGGTCTTTTGCTTCTTTTGTCTATGACCCCAGAGTTGAATTTCTTAGATGTCAGTGGACCAGACCTGGTGAACACCTGTACAAAGCTGTGCTTCGCCATATGGCTAAAGTCATATCCATAAAACAAGCTAACATAACTTTTGTGACTTTAGTAAATCAAAGGTATTAGGTAGGCTACAGTAATGCCCTGGGCATTAATAAACTATTCTTACTGCTCCTAAGATTGTAGTTGTATGCCATAAAAAGCATAGTTCATGCTCTCTTACAACTCAAAGTGGTGGTCATAAAATACACATACAAATCAAAGAAGTAATAAAACTAGGAAGAATTTTGATTATCATCACCATTAAATGTAAAAATGTTGTACCCAGTGTATAATCACATCCTGTTTTCTAAGAAAAGTCAGTGTGTGTACAAACTGCCAAGGATTTAACATGGTGATATTTTTGTACATTGAAAAACTTGTGAGTTCATTAAGTTTATGTGCTTAGATTTCATTTTGTCATTCCTCCTATTAAAAACTTGAGGTCTCACTGGGTGCTGTGACCCATGCCCATAATCCTGGCAGCTCTGGAGGTTGAGATAGAAGGATCATGAATAATTCAAACTAGACTGGACAATTTATCAAGAACTTGACTTAAATTTTTAATTATTTTTATTTTTATGTATATGAGGGCATTGCTTGCATGTATGTAAGTACACCCGTGCCATACAACGCCCATATAGGTCAGAAGAGGATGTTGGATCCCATGGAACTGGAGTTACAGACAGTTGTTAGCCACTGTCTGGGTGCTGGGAATCAACTGAACCTGTGTCCTCTTCAAGAGCAACCAGTGCTCTTCACCAAGCCATCTCTCTAGCCCCTTGTCACAAATTTTAACATAGGAGTTGAAGTTATAGCTCAGTGACAAAGCCTTTTCTTGTCTTACACAGGCCCTGAGCTCAATCCCCAGTTACACAAAAAACAGAGGAGGAGGAGGAGGAGGAGGAGGAGGAGGAGGAGGAGGAGGAGGAGCAAAGGAAGGTTTTGGTCTGATGATGACTCAGGGGTAGAGTGATTGCTTAGGTACTATCTCTAGCATCATAGACAAATAGGTTTTTTTATTTATTTTATTTATTTATGTGTATGAATGTACTGTCTGCATGTAGGTTTGTGCACCCGTGTCGTGCAATGCCGCGGACGTCAGAAGAGGGTGTTGGATTCCCCTGGAACTGGAGTTCTCCTGGAATTGGAGTTACAAACGGTTAGCCGCCATGTGGGTGCTGGGGATCAAACCCGGGTCCCCTGCAAGAGCGGTCGGGGCTCTTAACCACTAGGCTAGGCGTTTTTTAACATGGTGATAACATGACAGGATAACATGAAAATGACTGTCAAACAGCCAATTTCTAGTCGCTTAGTCTCCTACGGGGAAGAGTGTCTGGGATGGCAATGACAGTGGGACGAGTCAGGGGCACAGCCCAGCACCGCTACTGCCTTCAGCAGCCTGAGGATTTCTAAGAGACCACCCAGAGGCCCATCCAGTGATGATCCCAGGAATCCAAAGTCAAAGTCTCATGGTCCACTTATACCAGACAGGTGGAGACTTGAGTTTTGATTAGGAAGAATCTATATCCCTATTCCTCCCTAGGAAATTTCAAAAGAACTTACCTTCCATCCTTATCAGTCTTTAAGATCAAAGGAGCGAAGTTTCAGAAGGATTTGAGGCAGGATACAAAAACAGGGAAAATTAAGATGTGGGAGAGGATAGCTCTTTTCTTTGGAATCTGGCTGGAGCTCAGAAACTTCACCAGTGCTAAAATTGAAATTGCCTACAAAGTCAATGCTGGCTTTTCTAAGGAAATCTCAAACTATGTTTACTTTGTCCCAGGATGTTTGTGGCCTTCAGTTTAACAATATTAACACTGCTTTCTCAGCACCTCATTAAAGAATCTTACAATTTTGTTTATAGAAGGAAATACTGGGGGTCGGGTGTGGTGGCGTATGCCTTTAATCCTAGCACTTGGGAGTCAGAGGCAGGTAGATATTTGTGAGTTCAAGGCCAGCCTGGTCTACATAGTGAGTTCCAGGACAGCCGGAGCTACAGGGAGACCCTGTCTCAAAAAGACCAAAAAAAAAAAAAAAGAAGAATTACTTTAGGATAAAAGAATGTAGAGCTTGTTTTTTTTTGGCCTAACTTTTTTATTTCTGAATTTAGCGTGCTCAAATCTTTGAACTTTGTGTAGCCGGCGTGGGTGTTGCTTTATCCCACTCAGGAGGGCATAGGCTCAGATCTTTAGGGTTCAAGGCCGGCTGGTCTATATAGGGGTTAGGCCATAGGGGTACAGGGTGGGAGAAGGGGATGGTGAAAGTTGAAGGTTGCCCCTCACTACATAGCATGTCAAATCGAAGCTGAGCACCTGGCGTAGCTCACCGAAAGCAACCGTTAGAATACATCCGACGAAATTTGAGTGCATACAGTCCCGCCCGTCTAGAAAGAACGCCTGCCGTAGGGGAGACAGGGGAGAACGGGGATGAGGAGAGGAGAGAGGAGAGAGACGAGAGAGAGGAGAGAGAGCGGGAGAGAAAGCGGGGTAGGGGATGACAGACAGCAGCGTATTTCGAAGTTCATCTGTTGCAGCTACCCCAGGTGGATCCAGGCATACTCGGAGAAAATCCTAGTTGTCCTTTCTGAAAAATGTCTTATTATAAAACAAAATAAATGATGTTTCATGTTTAAGGCTTTGGGTAGTTCATTTTAAAAGTTGCTCACTAACCCATTTGATTTTATTTAGTTTCTGGTTATCTTTTTTTTCTTTTTTTTTTTTTTTTGTATGTATGTGTATCCACATAGAATATGAGCTGGATAAATATATGTTTTTCAGATTATAGTTAACAGTTAAAAATATTTTGTAAAATAATATTTTCTCTCTTTATTGATACATGCTACAACCATTCATAATTTATCCTTATGTGATCCTATAGTGTGTGCTATCATATAGGAATATTAATATTCATATTCTAAAAAAAGAGAGAACGTAAAGTTATACTTCTTTTTACCTGCATGCAACTTTACTGTTAAAATGTGAATCTCTAAATGTACTTTGGAATTAACCTATAGTTTATTTTCAGATTTTGTAATTTTGATTTATGTGGAGTGTATATATGCATATTTTGGAATAATATAAAATTAAAGGGAACAAAAATGAGAGAGAAAAACCTATTCAAAGAACCGACCAAAGCAGTAAATTGTGCATCAAAAAGGTCATAAAAGACTGAGAAAAAGAGGCAAGAAAGGACTTAACGTGTATGACAGAATCCATGAGCTCTGGCGGAGGGGGCAGGGGGGCATGAAGGGTGGGCATGGATCGGGGAATGAGTCTAAATTTGATTAACAAATGTATGAAATGTGCTCAATAAAAATTAAAAAGTTTAAAAAAACTCAGGATATATATATATATATGTTTTCGTGTGTGTGTGTGTGTGTGTGTGTGTGTGTGTTATCAAAATTCTGTCTAAATTCAAAGGAAAAAAATTTTTTTTCCTTTGGTCTTTTTGAGACAGCGTTTCCCTATAGCTCCAGCTGTCCTGGAACTTGCTTTGTAGACCAGGCTGGTCTTTAAACTCACAGAGATCCACCTGCCTCTGCCTCCCTAGTGCTGGGATTAAAGGCATGTGCCACCATGCTTGGCAATAAAATCTTTAGTTATATGTTCATCACCCAAGCCCACAGGTCTCCCATCTATGAATTTAACTAATTGACAATCAAAAATTCAGTCAGACTCTAGATGGTGGACTTTGCCTTATGTACAAACTTTGTGATGCAAATGTTTTGTAAACAGTTGCCACGCTGCTTATGAGAACGACAAGGAAATAACAGGTAAATCATGATTTCTTTCGGGCATAGGATCTCAGGCAGCCCATGCTAGCTTAAACCCGATGTGTAGCTGAAGATAACCTTGAGCATCTGATCCTTCTGCCTCTACCTCCTGAGTGCTATTAATACAAGAGTACTCCACCACACCCAGTATTATATAATGTTGAGGACCAAATCCAAGGCCACTTGTGTGTTAGGGAAGCCTACCGACTGAATCAAATCTCTACCCACAGACACAGATTTTTAGCAAAAATATTTTCAGTCAGCTTATCTGAATCTTCAGACACAGTCCCACAGATAAGGATGGCTGACTGTAATTTCCTATGTATGTCCTAGACATATTTTCAGAAGCATCTGCAGTGAGCTAGCAAGTTCACTGTTTACAGACTGGCCAGACTGCTGGACTTGGTGACCCACCCAAGGAAGCTGTAGCTGCATTACCCAAACTAAAGCTTGTGTCTAGAGGTGAGTGCAGGGAGACTGTCTTCTTGGGAGGAGCAATTTCTCTTCACAGAGCTGCTCATCTCCCTAGGGTAGGTCACCTCTCCCTCAGATCACTGATTCCCACCACTGCCTTTAAGGATCACACTCCTTTTTATCACCCTGACTCAAGCCAGAATACACCGTTCTTTCTTACTACTTGGTAGTAAAACTAAGATGAGACAGGAACATTTAAAGACCCGATTAAAGGGAAGGAGCACAATATAACTTGTTTTTGCAGGTCATAGGCTTAAAGTTCACCTGCTTCAGGACACAGATTTTAACCAAAAAGTCCCAGTGATTCACATTTCTGTGAGACAAGTTTAGGATTTTAAGGACCTTCTTCCCTGCTAGTTTACTTAGTATGTCTGTTTCCTTTCAGAAAAGTTTATATTCACACATCATGTGACTTCATATTTCAGTTATGTGCTAATGATATCTACATAATATGTACAAGAAACATACACATACTTTTTTTTGAGACAGACACTCACATAGCCAGAGCTGGCCTTGAACTTTCTATGCAGCCAACAATGACTGAACTTCTGATTGTTCTGTCTCTACCAACTAAGTGCTGAGATGACGAGTAGGCACCACCATGTCTGGATTAGTGGTGTTAGGAATAAAACCCAGGGCTTTATATCCATGCCAGGCAAGCACTGTACCAACTGAAATACATCCCCAGTCCACATGGATGGATGGATGGATAGAGAGATAGATAGATAGATAGATAGATAGATAGATAGATAGATAGATAGATGATAGATAGATTGATTTCCTCTAGCCTAAAGTGGCTGGAGTTCTCTAGACCAGGCTGGTCTCCATCCTCCTGCCTTCCAAGTGTTCAAATGTTTAGATTAAAGGCTTGAGCCACTACAATCATGTCATATATATTCTTCATGGACCTTTTCTTCTTGAATTCCTCCAGGAGATTAAAAGTATTAATAGAGTATTTAGCAAGAAGATCTTTAAAACTCTTCAACATGGGAATGGAGAACAAATACAAGAGAGAACTTTGGAGAAAATGGCAAGGGGCGGGTTTAGAAGGCTTTATAAACTATTTTTAGAACTTTATCTCATAGTCAATAAAGTAAACATAAAAGGTATTAAGCAAGTAAGTGATACGATCAAATTCACTTTTGATGAAAGTCACTGGGGAGGCAGACTGAAGACGGATTGGTAAGAAGAAAAACCAGCAGCTGTTGCAATAACCCAGAGGAGAGACAAGCCTTACTGGGCTTTATATTTCCAGCACAGATATAGAACATAATAAATGATTAATGGATGCTTAAATAAATGCTTGACTAGACATAACTGAAAGGATTTCCAAGAAGCAGTAAAAATAGAAAAATGACAGATGCCCTAAATTCAGTCAGTGACACACAGCAATCAGAGGACAAACAATCCAGCTTAAAATTATTGTAATGCTAAAGTACACTTCTACAAAGAAGTACAAAAATAGCCGATAACACATGAAAAGATGCTCACTGTTAATCATTCAGGAAATGTCAACAAAACCCATAGTCAGAACAGCTTCACACTCCTTAGGATAGCTGCAATCAAAACAAATGTTAATCAGAATGTGGAGAAATTCAGCCCCATACCCACTGCCAGGTCAGTGCCATTGGACTGTCATCAAAAGCATACATGGTGTCCTCATATCTCATTTTCCACAGATATTTTCCTTCCACATGGTATCACTGTGATTGCCAGTGCTATTCAGGTAGAAGAAAAATGACAAGTAAAGAGTACTGATACTTTTAAGAAGATCTGCAAGTTCCTTACTTTTCATTCATTTCAGAGCTGAGAACGAGACTTGATGAAGGTCCCCTTGTCCTGAACTGCAATTTGCAGACCTTTAGGTCCTTCCTTCTTCCTGGCATGTAGGTGTGATTGAGGTCCAGCAACAGATGCTTTCCAGAGTTAGGAAGGTACTTTGTGCTTCTGGGGATCAACAGATTGGGAAATTTTTCAGGCCACTAGGTGTATCCCTTACATGTAGGAGTAAGAACATGAAACATGTAAATATTGCAACCAGCCGTATCCGGAAAAGCAAGGTAGCCAAATGCAAGTTTTAAAAATTAATTTATTTTTAATTGACACATAATATTATGTACAACATATTTTTTTAATTTTTATTTATTTTTTATGTGTATGAATGTACTGTCTGCATGTAGGTTTGTGCACACGTGTCGTGCAATACCATGGAGGTCAGAAGAGGGCATTGGATTCCCCTGGAACTGGAGTTAAAGACAGTTCTCAGCCACCATGTGGGTGCTGGGGATCAAACCCGGGTCCTCTACAAGAGCAGTCGGTGCTCTTAACCTCTAGGCCATCTCTCCAGCCCAACATATTATTTTTAAAAGCATACATATATATTCAAATATATATATTGGGATAACTAAATGAAGCAGATCAGCATATGCTCTATCTTAAAATTACCTTTTTCTTTCTTTATGCTAGAATTTGTAAGATCTCCTTTCAACAATTTTCGTGACTACAAAACATTAAAACAAATTTTTAACTACAGTCACCATCTTAGACCTCTTGAACTGATTCCTTTAAACAGAAAATTCATAACCTCTCTCTACTACATTCTCTCTAATCCTCTCCCCCACACATACATAAATGCTATAGTAAATGAAAGAAATATTATTGTTTGATTACTATCAGTATTGCTCTTAATTACTTTAGACACTGTTAGTGGACGGGCATGGTAGGACAGGGTTTTAATCTCAGCACTCAGTAAGCAGGGACAGGCTGGCCTCTGTGAGTTCAAGGACAATCTGGTCTGCATACCCAGTTCTAAGCCAGCCAGGGCTACTAAAAAACAAACAAGCAAACGAACAAAAACAGACACTTTGTAAAACCATAATTGGGTTTCTAGGTGGTTATTTTAATGTTTGTGTGGACAATAAACACATTTATGTTTGTAACAGGCACTGAAAACAGGAAGAGTGATGGGATCAGAGAGCTTACCCTGGGCTGAATTCTAGCCCTAAAAATGGAAGTCCTACTTCCTGGCGTCTCACAGTGTACTTTTGAAGACAAACCTTCAAAAACAAACAAGTGAAAATGAGGTAGATAGGGTGAGCCTTCATCCAGTCTGTCGTCTTATAATAAGAGATTGTGGCACAAAAGTACCAGGGATTAGAATATACACACCACCGGTAGGTTTTTACACAACAGTGAGTTCGTAGGTGTCAAAGAACTGGGGTATAGGAACTCTGGTTTGTCACCTACAGAACCTAAGAACATTGAAAGCTGACTTCTATATTTTTAGTATCTGTTTGCTTTCTTGTTTGCTTATTGTTATTTTAGGAACTAAATTCATTTTTAAGAAATATAGAAAACTAGTGGGTTGCCCATGCCCCAGTGGACAACAGCACACCAGTGTGCATATGAGCAGCACTAATTAGACTCAGTGGGTTAAAGAAAATCAGAATTAATTTTAGGAGAACATGAATTTGGGAGGGAGATGTGTTTGGGGAGTGGGTAGAGATGATCAAGATAGATCGTATGCATGTATGAAATTTTCAAGAACAAATAAAAATATTCTTAAAGAAGAAATGTGACAAAGCAGAAACATAGATAAAAGACAAATACTCCAATTAGGGTATGTTGGTACAGGCTTGCAACACTAGCACTTAGGTGGCTGAGGCAGGAACATATGAAGGTAGGGACCAGACTGAGATTCCTGGGGACACCATGTCCCACAAAAGTCAACAAACAACCAAGAGACAGAGAAATAAACACTCAGCAGTCACTATCTAGAAGGAAGCACTTTAGTGAATACAATCTTCAAAACCATCAGTTTTATCAAATGAGCAAGAAATTCGCATTTGTGTGTTCTGCCAAACATGTAACCGTGCTAGAGTATATAGGAAGCAGAGGAGATAGGGAGAAAAGAAAAGCTTGGAGAAAGCTCAGCTTGGAAGATAGAAATTCTGGAAGTCTGCCGGGCTTGGTGGAGCATGCATTTAATCCTAGCACACAGGAGGCAGAGGCAGGCGGATCTTTATGAGTTCAAGGCCAGCCTGGTCTACAGAGTGAGTTCCAAGACAGCTGGGGCTACCGGGAGACTCTATCTCGAAAAGACAAAACAAAAAAAACAAAAAAAAGAAAAGAAAAGAAATTCTGGAAGTCTGAAAAGGCAGCCACTGTGGAGCTAAGGAGGGTAAGGACCAGTCTGCCATGGTACACCAGCATGTGCAAGGAAACACAGACTAGGATCTAGAGGTTTCTAGCAGGGTACTTTGAGTCAGTTGTGATTCAGTTAAGACAGAAAGCAGGACTTCAAGAAGAGCAGCCAAAAGGAGAGATGACAGGGTAATTCATTGTAAGAATTGCTGTGTGCATGTTGAGACAGAAAAATTCACTGTGAAAAGAAAATCTAATGTAATTTGCCCAGGGAAGCTGAGGTATACAGAACTCCAGTTCCAAAGAAAATCCAGCTCGTAAAGTAAGTAAGCGTAAACAGAGAGGAACATAGTGCCAGACATGGAAATATAAAGGGATTTCATTACATTTTCAGCTCCTCAGCTTGTCTAGTAATGTCTGACAAAATCACAACTTGCAGACAAATCAAAGCTATTTTTCCCTTGCAGTCATGTATTTATTTGCTAGAGGAAGGACATAATTAGGAGTGCCCAGCTAAACTTTTGAAATAATTAGGGATTCAAAGGCCTGCTATCTCGAAACTTCTCTAGCTGAAGAAATAACCACAGTACTAAAGCAGCTGACAAGCCATTTATTAAAACAGCAGCCGACTAATGCATCCCCTTGTTTCAAGGTTATGTTATAAATCAAGTTAGAGGGGCAAAAGCCTTATAGGAGATCTGTAGGAGGCTGAACAGACAATTTAAACTATAAAAAAGTCCTAAAGTACATATCTTACTTACAGAAAGAATGAGATTTAAAAGGGTGGTAATTAACAGAAATTAACACAGCTGGTATCCAGCAAATTCCAATCACGAAGATTATATAAATTGATTTATAGTGTTCCCATGTGACTAATGAAAGTAGATTGGTGGCCATATTGTTCTAAATGATTGCATTAGAGACCATTATCACTTCCAATGAGCTCACATTAATAATAAAATCCTTATCACCAAAGAATAAACAAAATAATAATTCAGGATCAACATTTGAGATTTTAACAGTCATATCTAATCGTTAAACATCCTCCAATGTGTTTACAAGGAAAACTCTAAAAAGCACCAGTTCTGCTCTTTGTTTTATCTTTCCCTTGGAAGAAAGAGAGGATTCCGGAGCTTCCTGACATCAGCACTTAGAAAGGTTAATTATTCATCCAGAACAATGAAGAGGAAGCCCTGGATTTAATTGGACACGTAAGTCTCATATTTAAAGACAGGGGAGTGGATAATGATGTCCCTTTTGTGTCCTTCAGAAAGAAATATGGAGAACCGGTAATGTCTCACGTAAGTCTTAAAAGATAAAAATGCAAATCCATGCACTTTGGCAAATAACTCATTAACAAACAAGCTCAGAAGAAATGTGGTCTCAACAGAGCATGATCCTTTCACAGAGGTTACAGATGGTCAAATTTAAATACCTCAGGAACGAGTCAGTTTGACATCCTAACCTCCAGAGATTAAGGGGAAACTCCCACATGCAAAGTTTTGTCTAGATACAGAGAAACTTGGATCAAGAAATTAGCTGAAAGAAATGTTTTGAAAGGGAGGAAGTGGGTCATAGATCATTCTTTCAGTGAGCTGTGGTCCAGATTTGTACAGAAATAGAGACAATATTCTTTTTTTCAAAGCAAATAAAGTGCATCAAATCCTACATAAATAGGGATTGGAGAGATGGCTCAGCCTGTAAAGTGTTTGCCAAGAAAGCATGCCTGTCTCAAAAAGAAAAAGAAAAAGAAAAAGAAAGCATGAAGGCCAGTGTTCACACCTCCAGAACCCACGGAAACACTGCATGGGTCTGGCTATGGCAGTCCACCTGTAATTCTAGCACCCAGATGTTGGAGACAGGATTTGGAGAGGCTGGGTAGCCACACAGCATCAAAAGTTCCAACCTAGACCCTCAAAATGGCTTAACAGGTAAAGACCTTGCCTGAGTTGGATCCATAGAACCCATATGGTGGAATGAAAAATGAATACAAGTTGTCCTCCGACCTCACACAGGATCCATCTGGACCACAATTCACTGAAGGAGGTTTTAGTTCACATCAATTGTCATTCAATCAATTGTTCCTGTTTTTTTGGGGGGAGTGACGGGGTGCTGTGATGTGACAGTACATCATTTTTTTTGGGGGGGGTGACAGGGTGCTGTGATGTGACAGTACATCAAGGTACAGAGGACTTAAACCAAGCAAACAAAACCCATCTACTGCATGGTAAAGTAGCAAATGATCAAGATGCTTGTCGGCTAAAGATTAATTCTAGGACATCATCTCATTTATTATCACAAAGCCAATTACATAGCTCCTTCTTTTGCTCTATGTCACCCTCCCCATCCCTGCAATTTATGTCTTAATGACTTCAACCTTTGGATTCTAACTAATTATCACTAAATTGCTCCCTTAAATAAACTTGTGTTCATCAACACATATTAAAAGACCCTACAGGGGTCCATCAGCCAAAACATTAAGCATGGTGGCACAAGTGGAAATTATACAAAACAAATACTGGTTTCTTCAAAAACTAAGAGAAAGGGAAAAAAATTACAAAGACTTAATGTTATCTATCACCCAAATAGGATATATGAAATTTGTTTGTTTTATAGGTTAAAATTACTCCAAAAAGGTATTTCTGAGATAATCAGAGAAATTTGCACACTAAGTACTATAAGGAAATTAATTGTTCAAAGCACACAAATTATATCAGAGTTATGATTTCTAAAAATATTTTGACTTTTTTTTTATATGTATGAGTGTTTTCCTGTATGTATATAAGTGCACCCATGTGTATAATGTGCTAAGAGGCCAGAAGAGAGCATCAGATTCCCTGGAAGTGGGTGCTGAGAACAAAACCACATCCTCTGGAAGAGCAGCCAGGCCTCTTAATCCCTGAGCCTTCTCTGTAGCCCCAGCTGTGATGTTTTAGTTCTTTTCTCTTGGGTTGAGGATGTGACTCAGTTGGTAGTGTGCTTGTCTAACACTCATGAAGCTGAGGATTGGATCCCCAGCACTGCACGAACCTGGTTTCAAGGTGCCTGCCAGTTATGCCAGCATTCAGGAGGTTGCAACAAGAAGACTGACATGAGTTCCAGGCTGGCCTACAGGACGGTGACACTTTGTGGCAAAAAGAGCAAAACAAACAAAAGTTCTGATCTCTTAATAACCTATAGTTATTTCCTACATTGTAGAGAAATTCGATATTGTATAGAATACAATTTCTATATTGTATTCTACAACATTAAGATGTCTTAAATTCTGTTTGTGAAAATGCCCTCAGATAAATGGGCAAAGGGAAAGTGGAGAAAAGAGAAAATGTTGGACAGATAATGACAGTTGTTACTGCTGGGTGATGGGGACACAAAAGATACTATATTATTTTTTTTCTACTTCTGCATATTCCTGAAATTTCTCATTATATAAAAATACTAAAAAAAAAAAAACAAAAATAAAAAAAAAAAAAAAAAGATACTGGGGCCAGACAGAACATGGTGGCACATGCCTTGTGATCCCAGTATAGGGAGGACAGGGAGGCAGAGGCAAGGCAGACTCTGTGAGTTCAGGGCCCTGGTGGTCTACCATAGCATAGCTCCGGACAAGAAGGACTCCTCACGAGAAAAGAGGGACGACTCAGCAGTTTAAAGCATGTAATACCTGAGTTAGGCTCCCAACCAACTCTATGGCCGTGTAGGGATTCTGATGCCTCTTCATGACCTCTTTGGCAACCTTGCACTCACTACAACATCCCACACACAGACATAGATATACATAATCAAAACCAATAATAAAAAGGGGCTAGAGAGATATCAGTTTTAAAGCATCTGGCTGTTCTTGCAGAGTAACCAGCTTCACTTCCTAGCACACACAAAGGCAGCTCACATGCACCTGTAACTCCATTTCCAGGGGATCCTGATGCCTTCTTCTAGTCTCCACAGACACCAGCATTCATATGCACATATCCACACAAACACACAAACACAAAAAAAAAAAAAAAAAAAAACTAATAAAATTAAATTAATTTTTTAAAAAGCAAATTTTTTTTTTTTTTTAACCTTCCAATATGAAGACTTATGTCTCTCTAAGAATCCTCAAACCTTCAGTGCCAGATTGGGACTGCTGAGACAACCAGCTTCCTGGACTGAGCAACTAGGGGTCTCAGCCTCGTCAGAATTTAGACTGCCATTGTTGGACTACCCATGCTGTATCCTGCGACCAGTACAGGAAGAATCAAGACAGTGACGCAATGCTTACTGGGACCTCATTTGGTAAACATGGGAAGGGAAAACCTCAGTGTGGCGCACAGGGGCAGAACTGATGGTTGTTTGGGCTGACAAGGAGGAGCCTTCAACATGAATCTTTCATCCTAATAAAGAAAAAAATCATATAGCTGAAAATGATAAAACTTATGGTATATGTTGTATGCATATTGAATATTTTGGAGTGATGCAAATTGGACAGAAATAATAACAAAACCAACAAGAAGACTGGGTCAAAAGAACTGACTGAAAACAGGAAACTTCTACTCAAAACAGTAAGCTTCTGCCATCGGAAAATTTTAAAAAGAGACTGAGAAAAAGTATATGACAAAACATGTTTGGCCGAATGCAATGAGCTCTGGTGGGGTGTGGGGGGGCATAGGACGGGGGCACGGGTCCAACGGGGGTCTAGATTTAATAGGACAATTTGTATAGAAATGCACAAAGAAAGATTCTATAAAAATTGGCTTTGACAAAAAGAATATAATATAAAAATCTTTTTTTCACTTTTATTGTTTCATTAAACTTTTCCATAAGTATACATCATTTCTCAATCGGCAATCTAGAGTCATTTCCCTTTCCATGCCCCCCACCCGAGTCCCTTTACACTCTGCCATACCTGTCCTTATTTTCTGAGCTTTCTCAGAGTTTTTTTTTTAGTTCTTTTGTTGTTGTTCTCTCCAATATATATAATTATCTAGTATATCACATATTATATAGTTTTAGATAGATATACATAACATATATATATATATACATAAATATATTACATACGCTGGGTGTCGCTGGCACACGCCTTTTATCCTAGCAACTTGGGAGGCAGAGGCAGGGGATCTTTGTGAGTTCAAGGCCAGCTGGTTTACAGAGTGAGTTCCAGGACAGCTGGGACTACAGGGAGGGACCCTGTCTCAAAAGACTCAAAATAAATAAAATAAATAAAATACACGTACATACATATACACCTATATCACTTAAGTTAGAGGACTTTTTTTTTCTAAAAGATGTCATGTTTTCCTTAAAGGGAGTGCTCAAAGTTCCTCCTTGGCAATCCCAACAACCATCAAATCCTGCACTTTTGCTCCACATTGGGTCTTTCACTTCCATGGTCCCCCAAATGACAGTCCAGTTAATCACCCACATCTATCTTGATCCCCCTTTTGTTACCGGGCCTCATGCTACGGGCTCCGGATACTCCAACAATCGGCCTCCCTCAGTCTATATTCTGACGAGGCTGAAATCTCCTTAGCTGTTAAAAAATACTAAGACAGTGCTGTGAATGCTGCTAGTACAAAGCTGTCATGAAAAACTGAAGCATGGGAACCACCACACACGGAGACGACACCAAGGAGACTCACCCAGAGAAACGGGAAAGTTTATTCTTACCACACAGTTTCCTTCTGAAAGACTCAAGCCCTGAGTTCAGCTTCTCCATGGGTTTCAAACCCACTGAGGGACAGGGACTCACTACTATGTGGCCCTGGCTGGCCTGGAACTCACTGTGTAGATCAGGCTGGCCTCAGACTCACAGAGAACCACCTGTCTCTGCTTCCGGCATGCTGACATTAAAGACTGTGACTCTTGATTGCCAACAGCGCATGCCTGCCTCCTTCCACGTGGTTGAACTGACCTTGAATGATGGAAGCTACCCAACTGGAAGGTTTTATCTCCCACCACCCTGGTACTTCCTTCGTAGCCCGTAGGTCAATGACTGAATGATCATGGCCTGCAAAAGGCTTGCCTTCTTGTTTCAAGGGTTCCACTGAGGTCACTCAAAAATATCTGCTAGCAAAAGAATCTGCATCTCAGGCTCTGCTTCTTGGGAACTGGGCTAAAACAATAAGCATATGATTTTAGAACACTCATCTAAAGGAGAGAAAGACTGAGAAGATCAAAATACAAGCCAAAGCAGCACCAAGAAAATAGCTCTTCCTGCCAGCCTGGTCTACATAGCGAGTTCTTGGCCACCTGGGGCTACAAACCTTGTCTCAAAAAACAACCCCCAAATAAATAAATAAATAAATGAGTATATTAGTTACTTTTCTGTTGCCTTGATAAAACACTATGACTAATGCAATTTATAGAAGGAAGAGTTTATTTGGCTTATGTTCCAAGGGTTCATCTACACAATGGAGCTCTATGCAGTGGTAAAGAAAGACATCACGAAATTTGCAGAAAAATGGATGGATCTAGAATCTGTTATGCTAAGTGAAGTAACACAGTCCCAGAAAAACACATGATGTATGGTGTCCCTCATTTGTGGATCCTAGCACCAAATCCTCATTTGTAAGGCAAACTGAGTAATTTTTTTCTTATTAGTAAATATAATACTTGATGCTACTATAAAAAAGTAGATTAAAAGATACATCAATTTGCTATGTAATGTAGGACTGTAAAGTAATAGTTCTTTTTACTTGATGCAACTCTACTGTTAAAATGTGAATCCCTAAACATGTTTTGGAATTAACCTATAGTTTATTTTTAGACTTCATAATTTTGGTATATGTGTGGGGTGTATATATGCATATTTTGGAGCAATATAAAATTAAAGGGGACAACAACAAAAAAGACATGTTCAAAGAAACAAAATATTCTGCCAAAATGGTAAAATTCTGCATTGAAAATTTTTTTAAAAGACTGAGAAACCCCCCACTGAATGGTGGGACTGTGGAGGTTTGGGCACAACAGTCTGTAGATTGGTTTTGCACGAAGGATGCTTATACTCATGGATTATCACTTATAGCTAAAAAAGGGGAAAAAAAAAAAAACCTGAAAGATGCAGGACAGTTATGGCAGAATACATGATCTGGGATGGGGTGGGGGTGGGGGGGAAGGGAAAGGGAAATATGCCTGATCTGAATTGGAAAATGATGTACGAAATGCACAAACCATCAATAAAAA
>VZQC01014996.1:17508-27756 GCA_009823505.1 Rhizomys pruinosus | reverse complement strand
AAAAAAAAAAAATACTAAGACAAAAAATTGGGAATCCTAGGATGATCTAAGCAATATCATGTTCATCACTGCCATAATGAACATTTTGTAAGTTAAGGTAAATAGAAAACTTAAATAGCATAAAATTCCAATCATGTGATTGTGTAGAATTCAAAAATCTTTGAAATGTGCTTTCAGCTGTACCCAAATGCTTCTGAGTTGAGAAGGCAGAACATTAAAATAATTACAGGTTCCATTAGATAGTGTGTCAGAATGATTATGATATAGCAAGATGCTGTCTACTGGTTGTTGTAGCAGTGCTTAGGACAGGTGCTGTGACAGGCATCCATTACAGGGTCATTTCTAATGGGCGGGGACTAACACTTTCTGACTAGGCGGTAGAATTGAATGAGTTCTTTCACACAAGTCCACACAGTCAGTAAGGGAACTCAGTCTGAGCAGAGAAGACATAATCCACATCACCCTTCCCTGCAAGTGTATCACTACTTCTTTTCCTCAGAAGTGCTTTACATGAATGATCCCTCAGTAGCTGACAAGAACCAAACAAATTTAAATCCTAGCAAATGACTTAAGCCAGAATACCCTGACATTTTTATAATGAACAATTTATAATAAACTGTATGTAATCTGCAATTATAAGGGACTGTTCTGAATCCATATATACAACCAATTATGGTGTCCTTTACAGTCAAAGCCATTTTAACATTTATTGCATATGTTAATATACATAAATTATACTTGGAGAAAAATATGTTTAAAGCCATCTCAGTTTTGGGTTTTTTGTTTGTTTGTTTGTTTGTTTGTTTTTTGCTCTGTCTGGGGTAGCTAGTTTTAAATATGGCTACTAATTCTCCTCACCTTGGGAAGCCATGCCTAATTCAAAGCAGACTCCATTTCCACCCATGTGAGCCAACTTTGTGCTGTAATTTTTTTTTTCTGACACTGAATACAATAGGAGAGACATCCTAGGATGTCTGAAGCCAGGCTTCAAATCACAAGATAGTTTTGCCTTTCTCCCTAGGAGCCAGCATCTGTCTCCAAAGGAACTTGGGCTCAAGCTTTCTGAAGAGAAATCCTGGAGATGAGTGGCCATTATGGGTGTTCTGACCACAACTGAGCTTCCTGTAGGATAGAACCGCATGAAGACTCCAGCCTTGAGTGGTAGAAAACTAACCTAGTTCACAGGTTAGTCCATTTTAAGATCACTAAAATAATAATCAGGATAATAATGATACACTTATCTTCTTTTGAGCTATTGGGTTGTTTTGTAATAATTTTTAAATTATTCAGCAACTTTTTCCAGGAACAAATGAATAAGTGACCAGTAAAATATTATGTTTGCCTTTAATCCCAGCACTGGGGAGGGCAGAGGCAGGTGGAGCTCAGTGAGTTCAAGGCCAGCCTGATCTACAGAGTGAGTTTCAAGACAGCTGGGACTAAAGGGAGACCTTGTCTCAAAAGTAAAAAAAAAAATTAAAAAAAAAATATGTTTGAGTGCCTGACATTAAACTGCATAAAGTTTATTTCAGAGAAGGGCATTTTGAAGTCACTGTTGTATTTTGGTAAAATATTAAGCTTATGATACTAAGGTCACAGAAAGTTTGCAAAGAAAGAACAGGAGTTTCTATGCACACTTTTCATTTTCTTTGGGGGCTTTTGCTCTCTGTCTCTTTCCCAGTCACTATTTCTCTATTTAGAATAAATTACAAAAATTGTATCTCTTTACCTCTGAATAGTTCAATAGTTTCTTCCTAAAAATAAGGTTATTTGCATACATATACACAGGATTTTCTAAATAATGTCTTTAAGGCTATCATCTATCTTTTCCTTTGGGTTGAGGATCCAAACAAAGATCAATTGATTGAGTAACTGATTTTTTTGAGGTAGGAACTTATCTAACCCAAAGTGGCCTCAAGTTCACTGTACAACCTGGGATGATCTTGAATTCTAGATCCTCCTGCCCTTGCCTGCCAAGTGCTGGATTACATGTGTGTCAACACACCTCATGAGGGTCATGTCTGATGCTATACAACACTGGTCATGTCTTTTTATCTCTTCTTTACTCAGAATATTGTTTTAACCTTTCTGTGTGATTCTTGGGCATTGCTGAGGATTAGAACCCACTTACCTTGCACAATATCTCTCTCTTTGGATTTTTCCGATGTTTCCTTGTGATTAGGCAAGGTTGTGAATGTTTGGCAGATATATAGCTACGGTGATATGACCTTCACTCTATTGTATAGAAGGTTGGTTTGTTCCATGTTTATGTGTCTTTGAACACTTGGTTAATCTGGTATCTGTCTTATTTCTCAACTGGCAAGTTATATTTTCCCTTTGGTATTCA
The DNA here is from genome assembly GCA_009823505.1 of Rhizomys pruinosus. Classification (NCBI taxonomy): domain Eukaryota; kingdom Metazoa; phylum Chordata; class Mammalia; order Rodentia; family Spalacidae; genus Rhizomys; species Rhizomys pruinosus. Next base: position 25,412 of record VZQC01014996.1, on the reverse strand, counting down.
TACATGACTTATGGGAGAATCTATGGAAAGTATGCATATATAATTTTTTCTTTATCAAGCTTTCACCTGGTGGTTCTAGTATCCATCCACTGCCTAAAGGAACATACTGTGCACTCACAGCATAATTATCAGTTTTTAACACATGTTGAAACAGAAGGCTCATTGCATTCTAAGTGTAAATAAATCAGAAATATCTATCTTCAGTTTCCTTTAAAAATATATTCACAAAATGAATTTTAGGGTTATAGTGAACAAAATGTGTTTACAAAAGAAAAAAACAGGTTAAAATATTTGGAAATCCAAAGAACAGAGAGAGTCACTCAGTCTGTCTCAAAATGGATGTGCTGGCTCATACGGGTCATTCCAGTACTTGGGACACACTTATCTTCTTTTGAGCTATTGGGTTGTTTTGTAATAATTTTTAAATTATTCAGCAACTTTTTCCAGGAACAAATGAATAAGTGACCAGTAAAATATTATGTTTGCCTTTAATCCCAGCACTGGGGAGGGCAGAGGCAGGTGGATCTCAGTGAGTTCAAGGCCAGCCTGATCTACAGAGTGAGTTCTCAGGAGAACTCTAGGAATGCGAGGCCAGCTTGGCTACACAGTGAGTTTAAGGCCAGCCTAGGCAAGAAGTGCCATTTTTCTGGACTCAGAAGACCAATAATAGCATTTAATTTTTAAGTATGTTTTTCCAATACATGTAATAACTAGGAAAGGAAGGAAGGAAGGAAGGAAGGAAGGAAGGAAGGAAGGAAGGAAGGAAGGAAGGAAGGAAGGAAGGAAGGAAGGAAGGAAGGAAGGAAGGAAGGAAGGAAGGAAGGAAGAGAGGGAGGGAAGGAGGGAGGGACAAAGGAAAGGAAAAGAGAGAGAAGGAAAAGAGAAGGAGGGAGGGAGGAAAGAAGGAAAGGAGGGAGGGAGAGCAGGAAGGAGAGAATGAATTGACCACAGAAGGGGTGAAAGAACGCTTAGGGTAAGACACACTTGCGGAGTGCTGCAGTTTGAACAATGAAAAGCTGTGATGCTGGAAAAGTACAGACTTCATTTTCAAGTAATATTTGAGCCAAGTGTGGTGGCACATACCTTTAATTCCAGCACTTGAGACACAGGGGCAGGTGACTCCCTGTGGGACTGAGGCCACTGGTCTACACAGGGTGTTCCAGAGCAGCTAGGGCTGTAGGGAAAACCTGTCTCAAAGAACCAAAAAAGAAAAAAGAAAGAAAAAGAATCTTTTTTTTTTCCTTTATGGAAAATACCCTGAGAAAAGCAGTTGGATGGAGAAAGAGTTTATTCCAACTTACACTTGAAGTTATAGTCTATTAATTATAGTGGGAAGTCACAGTAGCAGAAGCTTGAAGCTGCTAGTCACAGCCCATCCACAGTCACGAAGAACAGACGGATGAACGCTTGTACTCAGCTCACTTTCTCCTTTTTATACAGTCCAGGATCTCAGCCCGGGGAAAGATGCTACAGTGGGTGTCCTCATGTCCATGAACATAACCAAGATAATCCCCCATGAGCCTGGCATCCAGGTTGGCTTTCATTGTCACCCTGACACATCTGGAAAAGGGAACCTCAGTTGGGGGATTTCCTCTATGGAATTAGCCTGTGTGTGTGTTTGTGACACCCTAGCTGTCTTTAAACAGATAGGGAAGTAATACATGAGATGGGGCTTCATTCCTGGCAGCCAAGGAGAAGGGACAAAAACTTCTGACCTCATCTGGTGGCAGAACATCCGTGAACCTTTCAGCAAATCTAATCATCCCATTAAGTGAGATATTTATACATATTCCTGCAGAAAGGCTAATAACTATTAAACAGTGCCTTAAGTCCCCCAGTAAAGAGCTGATAGGTAGCTTATATACTGCCTGGTGTTTCTAAAATCCACTTTGTATTCTGAACGTCATCTGACCTACAAAGATTTTGGACCTGTACCATTTCAAACATCAATTAATAAGTACTCAATGTAACAATATGTTAACAATTAGTGCAACATGCCCATTAAAACACAAACTTGCATCGCTTAGGCAGCTGTATAAAGAAATTGTAGAATCTCAAATCTCATTCAGTTGGCACAAGTTTTAGAGATGGTGTACTGTCTGTCAGCCTGTCTCAGAACCAGGTGACTGGCCTCTGGTGTCAACAGAGTCTACAGTTTAAGGTCCAGTGTTTACTTATACCTGGAATGAGAAACACTGAACTGAGCATGAATATAACAAGGGATCCGGTTAGAATCTTTTGCCTGAAGAACTTAATGAATTATGGGACCCTGAGCAAATTACCAAGCAACTCTGTATTACTGTGATAACAGGTGGGTCTCTAGGATGTGAGGATTGAAATATCATAAGGTGGATTTTTACACTAGGCCCCTTGGTAGACATAGAATGAATGTTGTATATTATCAAATAAGTTAATTACACAAAGAGATAACATATTTCTGTCAAAGAAACTAATGTAGACTAGATAAATGCCTCTATGAAAGCTAGACTACAGTAAAACATATATAAGAGTCAAAGTCTACATGACACAAAAGTACCTTTAGTTCTTCATAAGACAATGCTCCTTCTAACTGAGGAGTTTATCTTCAGGTGAGTGGGAGTTACAGAAGGACTTTTTTGTTATGCAGCTTTGAAATGACTCCAAACACATAATATAATTTGCTAGTTGAATGACATGTGTTTTGCTGTGATAAAAAAAAAAAAAGAACTTGGAGCCTAATCTTCTCTTGAACATGTTACAACATACCTTATCAGACCCTACATGAGAGCTGCCTCACCATGAGTCTCAGGACCTTTATGATTTTGATAGATACAGTGAGTTCAGCTACGGCATGACTGCTGCTGCTGCTTACCCTGCAACAGTTCCCCAGAGCCATGTTGGCCAACACCAGCACCATTTGCTACCTTCCAGGAACTTTCTGAGTTGTCCCAGTTGTATGCTTTACTCGTCAAACACTCTCAGCAGAGAACCTATTATAAAAAGGTACACCTCAAACTTTAATTATGCTTTACTTCCATTGAGGCCTGCTGCCATCCTAATTGAACGGCTAGACATTAATAATTGCACTCTCCATGGAATCAGAGCTCAGTGTGTGGTTAATATACCTCCTCTGTGGAGTATGTTTCCTGTGAGTTATTCTTTGCCTTTAAGCAATGAAAAAAATTGCTTTGGCAATACACTGTGCACATCACAGAAATCAAACTTTGATTATCTCTTAATTTTAACCATACAAAAGTATACTCTAAACACAAAATTAAAATAGATACTAAAGGCCATGAGAAGAAACAACTAGAACCTACTTAAAATGTCTTAGGGGTGGCATGAGATATGAAGGTAAACGGGTGGTAAAAACATAGCTCTGGCTAAGAAAGTGACATTTGACCTGAGACGTGGGTATGGGCCAAGTAGATAGCTGTAGATTATTCAGGGAAAGGAACATCTGGGGTCAAAGTGCTAAGGCAAAGACTGTCTGCTACACATGATAAGTACCCAAAGCTTGTCTGAGGCTATGAGGAGAAGAAGGGGCAGAGTACATGGATTCTGAGACTGGAGAATGCTAGAGAAACACAGAGCCATGGAAGATGTTACAGGCACTTCAAACGTTTCTCTAAATGTTATATACCTCTGTGTCCACTCTAACTACAGCTGTTTCTGTATGACCTCATGTTCCTGTCTGTAGATCCCACCTAGCTAGATTGAAACTATTGGGAGAAAGTACTTCCCTCTATTCTGAACATGTACAGACATTTTTCTTGTCTTTATCCTTTAATACTGCATAACAACTATTTGGGTAGCATGGACATAATATTAAGTATTATCAGCAACCCAGAGATGACTTAAAGTATACGGAAAGAGGTTAATATGTTATATGCAAATATAAAGGATATGCATATTCACAGGTTGTCCTGAAACCAATCCCCTGTGGACACTAAGAGGAGCTGCATTCTGGCCCAGTGTTCAGCAAGCTTTGTGTATAAAAGGCAGAAAATGAAGAGCCCAAACCTCATGGTCTCTATAATATCTATTATAGCTACTCAATTCAGCCACTGCAGCATCAAAACCACAGATGATGTGTAAATTTATAAGCATGGCTATGTTCCAGAAAAACTTTACTTACAAAAACAGTACACTGACCACATTTTGTCTACTAGATGGTCTTTTTGAGACAGGGTCTCCCTGTGGCACCAGCTGTCCTGGAACTCACTCTGTAGACCAGGCTGGCCTTGAACTCACAAAGATCCACCTGCCTCTGCCTCCCGAGTGCTAGGATTAAAGGCCACCATGCCCAGATGGCCTAACTTTTAAAGACAATGGTTTTCCCTACTTTTTTTTTCTAGAAAGTTTAGAGTTTTATGCATACATTCAGGTTCTGACCTAGTTTGAGGTTATTTTGTGTATGTTAGCTAAAATTGGGTTTTAGTATTTAAATAGATATAAATGCATTTCATTTAGGTCTGCTTGTGTGTAAGTGTGCCCACTGGCTTGCAATGCCCGAGGAGGTTAGAAGAAGGTGTCAGATCCCCAGGAGCTGCGGTTAGAGTCAATTGTTAGGGTGCTGGGAAGCAAACCCGGGTTCTCTGCAAGAGCAGCCAGTGCTCTTAACCACTGATCCATCTCTTCTATGCTATGTTTCATTTTTTTTAAGATTAATTTTATTTTTTTACAAATTTAGTCTTTTTAATATTTATTTAGTTATTTTTTATGTGTATGAGTGTACTGTCTGCATGTAGGTTGATGCACCCGTTTCGTACAATGCTGCAGTCAGAAGAAGATGGATTCCCCTGGGACTGGAGTTAAAGACGGTTCTTAGCTGCCATGTGGGTACTGGAAATCGAACCTGGGTCCGGGTCCTCTACAAGAGCAGTCGGTGCTCTTAACCACTGAGCCATCTCTCCAGCCCCAATTAATTTTATTTTTAATCATCAGTATGTGCGTGTCTCTTTCTGTGTGGTTATTTGCATATGAGCACAGGTACCCTCAGAGCCCAGAGGATTTGGTTTCCCTGAAGCTGGAATTACAGGTGCTTGTGAGTCACTCAATGTGGGTGTTGGGGTCCTCTATAAACAGTGTGCACCTTAACCACTGAACCGTTTCTCAAGCCCCATAAATGTATTTTTAACTAACTTTTGACCATTGCTTGTGGGAATGATTCTCCTTCCCTTTTATATTGACACTTGTGTCAAAAGTCAAATGCAAATGACATGGCATCTCTGATGATTGATTTACTATATCTGTTTCACACAAGTAAAAAACTGTGTTGATTGCCTTCACTTTGCAGCCAGTTTTCAGCCAAGTAAGCTAAGTCCTTTGGCTTTGTTCTTTGGCTTGTCTGTATCCTTTGTTTTTCCGTGTAGGTTGGGCCTAGCATGTTAATTTCTTTTCTTTTCTTTTTTTCTTTTTTTTTTCTGTCTTTTTGAGACAGGGTATCCCCGTATCCCCAGCTGGCCTGGAACTCACTCCGTAGACCAGGCTGGCCTTGAACTCACAGAGACCCTTCTGCCTCTGCTTCCCAAGTGCTAGGATTAAAGTCATGTGCTACCATGCCCCAATTAAAGATGGTTCTTAGCAGCCATGTGAGTGCTGGGAATCGAACCATGATCCTCTGCAAGAGCAGTCAGGGCTCATAACCACTGAGCCATCTCTCCAGCCCTTAGCATGTTAATTTCTGAGAATATTTTGGGGATATTGGTCTAGAATGCATAGCATCTGTGGATCAATTTAGCGAGGATTCATTTCAAAACAAAGATTTTTAATTTTTTCCTTACTAATTTATTTATTTGTTGTGTATATATGTGGATATGTATGGATATGCACACATCCCATGGCACAAGTGTAGAGGTCAGAGGACAACTTTCAGGAGTTGATTAACGGGTTATCTCCTTCTACCATGTAAGTTCTGAGATCAAACTCAGGTCATCAGGTGTTGAGACAACTGCTTTTACTCACTGAGCCATCTAGTCAATCTAAGAAGATTTCTTATATAAAACTTTAAATAGTATAAACCTTAAAAGAAAAATAAAGTGATAAATTTTACTTCGCCAAAATTAAAAAATAAAATAAAATTCAAACCGGGTATAATTTTGAAGAAAATATAGGCAAAACATATTCAATAAAGGGCTTATAGCTAGAATACATAAAAAAACTTTTACAACTCTAAAAAGACACAATCAGCTTAATTAAAAATGGATGAAATATGTGAAAAGAAAATTCACTGGTGTTCATAGCAGAAAGCAAATAAATACATTAAAATATATTCAACATATTTACCTATTTGAAAAATACAAATTTAAGTCAGAACAAACTACTGCTACATAGCCAGGACAATGGTCTGATTTACAAAAACTGATAATACTAAATTTGCCAAAGGTGCAAAGAAACTAAAACTCATATAAATTGCTAATAGGAATCCAAAATGAAACTGGACAGGGTTTTGTGTTGTTTTTAGGTTTTGTTTTGGAGACAGGGTGCCATGCATCCTAGGCTGGCCTCAAACTTAATATATATCCAAGGAGGCCTTGGAACAACCCATCCTCCTCCCTCCACCTCCCCAGCACCAGTACAAGGGACCTGCTCCACTATGCTTGACAAAACTGGACATGTATTTTTATGTTTGTTTCATGTTGTGTTTTTGTTTTGTTTTGTAAATTTTTGTTGCTTTATTATTGGTTTTTAGTTTAGCATAAGCTGAGGCTATAATTCAGTTTGTAGCATTCAGTTCACAGGCATGAAGCCCTAGATTTGATCTTTAATACCAGACGACCTGAGATATATGACACCTTATCTTAAGAAAAGAAGTGGGGCTGGAGAGATAGTTCAGTGGTTAAGAGCGCCGACTGCTCTTTCAGAAGACCCTGATTCCATTCCCAGCACCCAAATGGCGGCTAAGAACGATCTTTAAGTCATCTTTAAATGTGTGCCACCTTTAATCCTAGCACTCAGGAGGCAGAAGCAGGTGAATCTCTGTGAGTTCAAGGCCAGCCTGGTCTACAGAGTGAGTTCCAGGATAGCTGGGGATACAGGTGTTAGAAAATATCTCAGAGATAGGTGACAGATTTAATGTCCCATGCCAGAAAATCCCACCTTTTATATTCTCATGATTATGCTGGCTCTCATTCTGGAACCCTGTGTACTAAAGCTGGCCCTCATTCTAGAGCTCTGTGTACTAAAACTTTTTTACAATTCCTTAAACTAAGGGTACAAGTCCTCTCCCTCTGGAGACCCTAGACAGTGACCCTCCAATTGTTAATGCACCCAGTAGCCCCCCCTGTTGCTACTGTGAAGTCCTTATATTGGTATACTCATATAAGACTCAACCAGCTTATCTTTTCAGTTGCAGAGAAAATGTCCACTAAGTACTGGCCACTATCACTGGACCAAAATCACCTGGCAGAGCACCCAGAGCAACCAAGACAGGAAACTAGTTTTTTTGTTTTTTGGGGGGTTTTTTTTGGTATTTTTGAGACAGGGTCTCCCTTTAGTCCAAGCTGGCCTGGAATTCACTCTGTAGACCAGGCTGGCCTTGAACTCACAAAGATCCATCTGCCTCTGCCTCAGGAATGCTAGGATTAAAGGTGTGCGCCACCATGCCCAGCTAGAATCTAGGTTTTAAGTTTACACTGTTTTGTAAGTTGTATACCCTGATTTTGTTCATTGTCTACCTGGAGATCAGAAGCAAATCAACCTAGCTTCCTTAGCCTAAATAAGGCCATCCAATTACAGTTCTTTCAAAGACTAAAAATTTATTTATTTGGTTCCCTAAGTGGTTTGGTGGAGAAATTAAGTCTTGTTCTTTCTTGTTGTTTGTTTTTGGCCAGGGGTTTGGGTGAGGCTTCAACTCTGTCTCTTTTTGGACAGGGTCTCCTGTATGCTCCCAGCTGGCCTGGAATTAATAGTTTTTACACAGA
>VZQC01014996.1:0-13195 GCA_009823505.1 Rhizomys pruinosus | reverse complement strand
AAAATTAAAAAATAAAGTTTTTCTCTCAAGATAAACCCAATGGAAATTCAGATCGATTTCTGTTGTGATGAATACTTTGACCAAAAGCAACTTGGGGAGGGAAGGGTTTACTTCAATCTATAATTTATAGTCCATGGTTGAGGTAAGTCAGGACAGGGACATAGGGGCAGGAAATGAAGCATAGGCCACAGGGGAATGCTAGTTACTTGCTGGCCTGCTCAGGCCACCTACCCAGGGATGGCACTTCCAGACCAGGGGGATGGGCCCTCCCAATTCAACCAGCAATCAAGAAAATTCTCCATAGACCTACCCACAGACCAATCTGATAGAGGAAGTTCCTCAATTAAATTTCCATCTTTCCAGGTATGTCAAATTGACCACTGAGATTAGCCATACCAGAATTCCATGAAGCAAAGAAAGAGAAGTATATGTGTATATTATGGGAGTGCTTGTTGTTCTGAGGAAATGTGATTTGAACAGAAATATTCAATATGTAAAGAAAACAAAAGATGGACTGGAAATGTAGTTCAGTTGGTATAGAGCTTGTCCCGCATGCTGGAAGCAGCGGGTTTGATCCCCAGTTCTGTATAAACCAGGTATGTTGGTACACATCTGTAAATCCTAGCAATCAGGAAGCGGAGTCAGGAGAATCAGTTCAGATCATTCTCTGGGCTACATAGCCAGTCCAAGATCCACCTGAGATACAAGAGGCTTTGTAAAAGGAAGGAAGGAAGGAAGGAAGGAAGGAAGGAAGGAAGGAAGGAAGGAAGGAAGGAAGGGAGGAGAGGGAGGGGAGGGAGGGAAAGATAACAGTCTTAAGACATGCTCAAAATTGGACATTTGAGATTCATCTTCCTGTTCATGAAACCTGGTCTTCCATTCATCTTCACACTTGCATATGTAAAACAAATACATCATCATTTACTACGCATACATATGTTACTGATTTTGATCATGAAAAAAAGCAAATGATGTAAATGTATACACTTGCCGTGGCCTCTGGGGTAAAGGCAGTGCCTTCTCACTCACTGGAAGACATAGCTGACAGTCCTATAACAAGGACAGATTAACAAGAGAAAAATCAAAAGCTTACTTAACATGGGAGCCATCAGACATGAAGGTGCACGGCCAGTGAGATGGGTCAGGGGGTAAAGCTTGCTGACCAAAGTTCAGTCCTTGAGACTCACATAGAAGAAAGGAACCAAGCATGTAAGTTGTTATCTGACTTCCACACATGTGCATACACACCCTCTCTCTCCTCCCCATCTCTGACAATATCAATGAATAAAACATAATGAAAAGTATTTTTATGAGAAATGAAGACCTAAAGACCCACAGGAAACAAGACCTTTGATAGGCAGTCTTGCAGAGCATCAAAGAATAAAGATACGATCCAACAGTAGCAGTGAATTTAGTGTGCAATGTTGCTATATGCTGTGGTGATGTGTCTTGCACCAGTCACCTAGCACTTCCCACAATTAAACTTTCCTTTTTTTTTTTTTAATTGGGAGAGGAGATGGGAGGGTGGCACATGTCTTATATATGTCCATAAAGGAGTGCCAGTATGCACACAATGGGAGGCGAGACATCAATATAAGGTGTCTTCCAGATCCTTCTGTCTCCACCTCGTGATTGCCAGGATTACAGGAACGTGCTGCATGCTGCCGTACCCACTTTTTTTACATAGTTTCTGGGGATCCAAACTTAGTTCCCAATGTAAGCACTTAACTCATTGAGTCCTTTCTTCTTAGCCCTTACTGATGTTCAAAATGAAGTTTATAGTGTTTTCTCTCTCATTGCCAGTAAGCCCCTAGAATGAGCGTGAGTTATGTGGAAACTTGGCTGACTGTGAGGAAGCTTTCCAAAGCAATATTCCAAGCACAGGAAGGCTGGGAGTGCTGGCTTCTACAGTCACTTTGTTCAAGGTGCCCAGCTTTGGTCCTCCATGTTCATCAGCATCCTCCAGTTCCTGTCACCTTCAAAGGTCCAAGAACCCTCCTGCTGCTCTTTGGCCGCCCATTGTCATGCCTTGCCAACACTGGTAAGGACCATCTCCTGATAATCCTTTGCTCTTGGATTTTAGTTTAATTTATAATCCATATCAATCTTTGATTCATTTTCTGGAAATGTAGCTCTAAGCTGCCTTAGAATGTTGAAATTTTTAAGTCTATAGCATTAAACATGGGGGGATTAAATATGTAAGATATTTTGGAGATGCCAGGAGGACTATGTCAGGGGAACGTGAAACCGAGGACTGAAGGGTAGACCCTAAGTCCTTTAAGTCATATCAGGTAAAATGCAGGATTATCCTTTTTTAATACAATGGATGGACTATAACTCATCTTCAGAAATAAAGACTCAAACTGGGAAACCTGTATATTTCTTACTTTATACAGGACAAAGAAGTGAATTATTGAGCTAGAGAGAGGCTCAGAGATTAAGAATGAGAATATAAATTTGGTTCCCAACACCCTGATGGCAACTCACAACCCTTTGTAACTACATTTCCAGGCCCAGGGGATCCAACACCCTCTTTTGGCCTCCACAGAACCAGGAACACATGATGCACATATATATAGGAAGACAAACATACATAAACATAAAATGAAAATAAATGTATGTCTTTTTATTTCATCTTTTTGTGCCAAGGTCTCTCTGTAGCCACAGCTGGCCTGGAACTCACTATGTAGACCAAGCTGGCCTTGATCTCACAGATATAAGGCTGTCTGTACCTCCCCAGGCAATACATTCATACATATAATATTTAATTAATAATAAATAAAATTTTTAAAAAGAATTTTTTAGTTACTTTATCCCATAGTTTCATTGTCTAGAAAACCAAGATGATGGGGCTGGAGAGATGGCTCAGCAGTTAAGAGCACCAACTGCTCTTGCAAAGGACCCAGGTTCAATTCCCAGCACCCACATGGCTGCTAAGAATGATCTTTTTCCCTTTTTTTTTCTTTTAGACAGGGTCTGGCTAGAGAGATGGCTCAGTGGTTAAGAGCACTGCTTGTTCTTACAGAGGTTAAGAGCACTGCTTGTTCTTACAGAAGACCCCCAGGTTCAAATCCCAGTATCCACAAGGCAACTAACAACAGTCTGTAACTCCATTTCCAGGGGATCTAACACCCTCTTCTGTCCTCCTCAGGCATTTGTACGACATAGGTGTACTGTAACTCACTATGCTAGACATAACATTCATACACACACTATAATAAAAACCACTAGGATATTTTAAGAAAACCGGGCCATGGTGGCACATTGCTTTTAAATCCTAACACTCTGGAGGCAGACGGCAGTGGATTTCTGTGAGTTCAAGGCCAGTCTGTGTCTACAGTAGAGTTCCAGGCCAGTGTAGGGCTTATTGGTTGTGATTTGATTTGGCTCTCCTTTTCTCGTCCTCTTATAAAAAAAAAGGACAGGATGAGAGAAGGAGGAGTGAGGGGAGGAGGAGGAAGAGAGGAGGAGGAGGAGGAGGAGAGAACAGGAGGATGGAGAGAGGAGAGAAGAAAAAAAAAAAAAAAAAAAAGGAGGGAGGAGGAGGAGGGAGGCAAGAGGAGGAGGAGGAAATTCAAATGACAATAGTATCTTAATCTTCCATGGGTTATTAAAAACGATTGTGTTTAAATGAAATGTGCTGGGCATTGTGGTGTGCCCACCTTCTAATCCCAGCACTCAGGATGCAGAGGCAGGTGGATCTCTGTGAGTTTAAGGCCAGCCTGGTCTACATAGTGAGCTCCAGGCCAGCTGGAACTAAAGGGAGACCCTGTCTCAAAAAGACCCCCCCCCAAAAAAAGATGAAGTGTTTGATAAGTACTCTAAGTAATTCATTCTATAATTTAAAAATAATACTTTTTGTTTCTCAATGAACACGGATTAATTTTTAATTCTAAAAGTAAAAAAATTCAAAGTAAGATTCCAGTGGTTAAAATAGTAGGGAAATTAGAAATCAAAGTATGGATTGGCAAAATTCTTTTTTATCTGTGGTTTTGTGCACTAAGAGCCTTGAGATAAGTATGTTGGAAAACTATACTAAAATTCAAATCCACATAGAGTAACTGGGTATGGTGGTGCACGCCTGCAGTCTAGGCATTCCGGAGGTGGAGGCAGGAGGGTCAGGACTGTTACATCTTGAGTTTGAGGCCTGCCCTGGCTTCTCACCCTGTCCCAAGAAACCAAAAAGAATGAGGAGGAGGAAGAGTAAAAACAAGAGGAGATGAGGGGCTGGAGAGATAGCCTAGCGGTTAAGAGCACCGACCGCTCTTGCAGAAGACCCGGGTTCGATCCCCAGCACCCACATGGCGGCTGAGAACCACCTGTAACTCCAATTTCAGGAGAACTCCAGTTCCAGGGGAATCCGACGCCCTCTTCTGACCTCCGTGGCATTGCACGACACGGGTGCACAGACCTCCGTACAGACAATACATCCATACGCATAAATAAATAAATAAAATAAAAATAAAAAAATAAAAAAAAAGAAGAGATGAAGAGGAAGAGGAGATGCAGAATAAAGGGGGAGGATGGGGCAGGGAGGAATACAGGGAGGAAGAGACACACAGAGAGGGCATTTATATGTACAGTGTGAAAAGTTAGGCTCTAGAGTGTTGCTTATATAGTGCAAGTGTTGCTGCTAGCTCCCTAAGAAAAATGACCTTAGTTTTAGTACTACCTAGGGAATATGCTTATTAAAATGTCTATTATAGGCTGGAGATATAGCTCAGTTGGTAACTCACTTACTTGTTATACATGAGGCCCTGGTTTCAATCCCCAGCAACACACACACACACACACACACACACACACACACGCACGCACACACACACACACACACACAGACATTATAAATCTAAGAAATCTAATCCTGATGCAGATTTAGGGATGTTCTACAAGGCAATGGCTTCCTTTTTTTAAATAAGATGCTGACATTCTGCTGGGGAGACTGATAGTAATGTAAATTTTTCCTGCCCACAGAAATGCAGAGTCCATCCTCTGGAATGCAACTGGTGTCCCATCCTCTGGAATGTAACTGGTGTGTTTGGAGATCAAGCAATTCTGTCAGTTTTTACATCTATGCATCTACTTGCAACTCCATCCCAGCATCCTTCGTTCTTTATGAGACATGTATGTGTGCTGCTTTGAACTGTTTGCAATTTCTTACAATTTATGTTTCCTTCATAGAATTTATGTTTCCTTCATACATTAATAAATTAGATAAAATTTTCACCCATGGTTATTTAGTATCTGTATTAGAACTGTGACTATATTTTCTTTTAAGATTTATCTTTTGACATTTTTGACATATTTCTTAGAATAAGCATGAATAGCTTTATGAAAATAACATTATTTAAAATAAAAATAGAGTGCTACACAAAAACTTGCAAAACTAAATTCCCTATAGTTTTCTTTTCCAAATTGTTTTCAATGCAAATACACACCTATAAGATGAAGACAGGATAAAACTACAAAATAACTTAGATGTAAAATTATATAAAATAAAGGCATAGGATATAAAATAGTTATAAAACAGGAGTTTCAGTGCCGGGGTATAGCTCAGTGGTAGAGTAGTCACCTAGCTTTGGGTTCATCCCCAGCACACACACACACACACACACACACACACACACACACACCAGAAAACCAAAACAAAGAACGATACCCGCCCAGCCCAAATCCTTCAAGCAGAGAGTATATGTGCAAATAATCATGAAAAGGAGCATATAACATGTAAGGCAAAAGCTAGCTAAATAGCTTTGTAGTTCATGCAAGCTATGTTATGAAGAGGGTATTTGTTATCTAATGTGGCAGGATAAATGACACCAAACTTATTCGCTTAAATAATATTGATTGTTAGTATCTTAGTTTCTCTTTCTCAGGAAATGAGATAGGGCACAACAATGGAGATGGCTATCTGTTCCAGAGTCTGGAAGACACAAGGCCGGCATGCTGAAATCAATGGAAGGCTTAGCTGGGACCGGAGGATCTGTTTCTGAGTTAACTCATTCACATGGCTTTCAAGTTGGTGCTGGAAAGTTAAGTTAATTGCCACATGAGACCACTTCACAGGGCTGAATGATTGTCCCTGTGACAAGGTCATTGTTTCAGTAGTATTTAAGAGTCAAATGCTGGCTATTCTATGGTCTGCCCTCAGAGGTGACATACCCTTGCTCTGTTCTTTCAGCTCATTAGAAGTGAGTCCCTCAGTGGAACTCAAATTAGAGCAGAGGAGAGTTTGGTTCTGTTGCTAAAGTGAGAGTTGACGAAAAATTTGAGGATGTCTTTGTAAATGATTACAAGGCACAATTAAGTCTACTAACAAACTGAAGGGTAGACTAGTAAAGGAAAAGAAGCCAGGCTTCATTTCCATAAAAATAAATAGATGTAAAAAAATTTTTTTAAAGGGCGGGCGTGGTGGTGCACACCTTTTATCCTAGCACTTGGGAAGCAGAGGTAGGCGTATCTCTGTGAGTTCAAGGCCAGCCTGGTCTACAGAGTGAGTTCCAGGCCAGCTGGGGCTACAGGGAAACCCTGTCTCAAAAAAAAAAAAAAGACCAAAAAAAAAACCTTTTAAAGCAGTTAATTCTGTGTCATAGTTTCAGCTGTCGTCTTAACACAAACCTAGAGTGGGCTGGGAAGAGGGACCCTCAAGTGAGAAATTTCCTCTTATCAGTTGTGAAGCTTTTTTAATTTATTATTTTTTTTTGATTGCCAGTTGATGTATGTGCTGGATAACTTTAGTGTCAATTTGACACACCTGGGTTGAGGAAGCAGCAATTGGATAAATGCCTCCATTGGACTGGCCTGTGGCCATATATGTGGAGCATTTTCTTGATTGTTGAGTGATATGGGTGGTGCCATCCCTGGACAGGTTATTGTGTATTGTATAAGAAATCATGGGCCAGGAGAGCAAGCCAGTAAGCAGCATTCCTCCATGGCCTGTGCTTCTGCCTCCAATTTCCTGCCCTGAGTCCCTACCTTGGTCTCCCTAAGTGATGAACTGTGACCTGTAAGATGTGAGTTGAACAAATCCTTTCCTCCCCAAGTTGGTTTCCCTGAGTGTTTTGTCACAGCAATTGAAGAGAAACTAGAACAATGTAGGAGGACCCAATCTATTGTGTATGGCCTCATTCCTAGGTAGGTGAGCCCCAGCAACATAAGATAACTGAACTGAGTCTGAGAATATTAGTATGCTTTCAGCTGCTATGATAAAAACACTGACCAAAACCATCTTGGGGAAAAAAGGGTTTATTTGGCTTACAGCACAGTCCATCAAGAAAAAAAAAGGCATAAACTCAGGGCAGGAACCTGGAGCACAGACCATGGAGGATACCTGCTTATGGCTTGCTCCCCTGGCCTGGGCTCAGCCTGCTTTCTTACACAACACAAGATCATCTGTCTAAGGGTAGCACCATGCACAGTGGGCTGGGCCTTCCCACCTTGCTCAAGAATCAAGAAAATGCCTCACAGTTATGGCCACAGGCCCAGCCAATGGCGAAACCTCCTCAGTTAAGATTCCCTCTACCCAGGTGCGTCAAGTTGACAACTAAAGCTCTCCAGCAGAGAGAGCAAGCCAGTAAGCAGCTTTCGTCCATTGGTTTCCACTCCAAGTGCCTGCCTTGAGTCTCTGTCTTGGCTTCTTTTGATGATGGACTATAACCTGAAAGCAAAAGTAACTCCCTCCCCAAGTTGCTTTTGAGCATAGTGTTTCACACAGCAGGAGGAAACAAGCTAGGCAAGAGGACAGATACAGGTTCAAGATTAGCCTGGCCCACATAGCAAGATCCTGCCTTAAAAATAAAGTAAATTTACCTATGGGGCTGGAGAGATGCCTCAGCAGTTAAGGGCACTGGCCATTCTTACAGAAGACCCAGGTTTGAATCCCAGCACCCACATGGAAGCTAACAACCATCTGTAACTCCAGTTCCAAGGGATGCAATGCCCTGTTTGGTCTTCCTAAGGCACTACACAACACACAACACAAGTGTACTTTCTACACATGCAGACATAACACACATACACATAAAATAAAAATACATGAATAAAATAAATTCATAATAATAATTAAGAATGGAGTAGACTTTAGAGTAGCTGAAAGTAAACCAGCCAAGTGCAAAGCCCTTAAAATAGTTCAAGTGGAAGATGGAGGTAGTGGCACACAAACGTAATTCCAGCATTTG
The DNA here is from genome assembly GCA_009823505.1 of Rhizomys pruinosus. NCBI lineage: Eukaryota > Metazoa > Chordata > Mammalia > Rodentia > Spalacidae > Rhizomys > Rhizomys pruinosus. Next base: position 5,018 of record VZQC01014996.1, on the reverse strand, counting down.
GGAAGCCAAGGTAGGAGGATCCAGAGTTTGTAGGCAGCCTGACATGCACTGTCAGACCACATCTCAAACAACCAAGGGCTCGCAGGATGGCTCAGCTGGAACAAGTGCTTGCCACCAAATCTGACAGCTGAGTTGAATCCCCAGGATGCACAGAGCAAAAGGAGACAGTTGGCTCCCATAAGTTGTCCTCTCACCTCCACTTGGGTGCCTCATCCCCACAAAATAAGTAAATGTAAAAAAATTTTAAATTAAAGAGAAAAAAAGTTCAAATGGAAATATTTATGTAAAAATTCACATCAAGGGCAACTAACTAATTGAAACCTATACAACTTTTAAAAGTAGTGTTTTGATTCTTAGTGCTCTAGATAAATGCAGTTCTCCTGCTTTAAATTTGCTGAAAATTTCTGCAGAGATCAAGGGCTGGAAATCAAGCCCCAGCTTTGTGTGTGCTAGGAAAGCACTTTACCAACTTAGCTACAGCCAGCCTCCAATGAATCATTTTAACTGGGCCAAGTATAGGCTAATAAGAAAAATTTGAGTTTTTATTAACTGTGATTGGCTAGAAATAGTTGTTCTTTTGACTTATTTAGGCAAATGGAAAACTGTTAATCTCTGAGAAGAAAATCCAAGTAAAATATTTATTAAATATGAAATAAGATTCTCAGCAATCAAATCCCTTCATGAAAATATTTTAAAATAACTTGGCAGGAGATTATGACCACAGAAAAACACTCGAAATATATGCAATAATATGGGTAAATTGGGATACATTTGTATAGACCACATGAGAGTCTTTAAAAGTGTCCTTAAACATGGGACACATGTGGCCGGGCGTGGTGCCATTTTAAGTAAGCATTCTCCCACAACCCCAATTTAGACTACTAAAACATAAGTATAGTAGCTGGGCATGGTGGCACACGCCTTTGATCCTAGCACTCGGGAGGCAGAGGCAGGCGGATCTCTGTGAGTTCAAGGCCAGCCTGGTCTACAGAGTGAGTTCCAGGCCAGCTGGGGCTATAGAGTGAGTTCTAGGCCAGCTGGGGCTATAGGGAGACCCTGTTTCAAAAACACCAAAAAAAAAAAAAAAAAATACATACGACTCAATTCTTACACTCAGTATAGAGCTGGACTATTGAAAATTTATATTCAGTTAGAATTCATCAAAATAATATTACCAAAATGTTATTATAAATAACTCTTAAAGTTTCTATATATTAAAACATATTTGGAAGCAGACAGGAAGATGAAAACATAGATATAACACGTTATTTATGGGTTATTTTTTTATTTAGCTCTATTGAGGATTAAATACAGGGCCGTGAACATTCTAGGCACCTGTTCTACCACTTAGCTATGTCCTTAGGCCCCATTTATAAACTCTAAATATTACTAGTTAATTTATATGAGCCTCAGATATGTATATATAAAAATATCTAAAATAATTTTACCTCCCTTTATATTAAAGATTAAAGGGGCTGAAGAGATGGTTCAGCCAGTAAAGTGCTTGCCATGTGTGCTGGATAACTTTAGTATCAACTTGACATACCTGGATTGAGGGAGCCTCAATTGGGGAATTGCCTCAATTGGGGAATTGCCTCAATTGGGGAATTGCCTCCACTGGATTTGGCTGTGGTGATGTCTGTGGGCATCTTCTTGATTGTCAAGTGATGTAGGAGGACCCAGCCCTTTGTGGGTGGTTCTACCCCTGGGCAGGTTGTTATATACTGTATGAGAAAGCAGGCTGAGTACGGGCCAGGAGAACAAGCCAGTAAGCAGCATTCCTCCATGGCCTGTGCTGGAGCTCCGGCCTCCAGGTTCCTGCCCCAAATTCCTACCTTGAACTCCCTAAGTGATGAACTGTGTGACCCAGGAAATTGGTATTGGTCAGAGTGCTTTGCCACAGCAACTGAAAGCAAACCAGAGAACATCATGGAAGCATGAAGACCTAAGTTTGGATCCTCAGCACCCAGTGCTGCGGGGAGGCAGAGACAGAAAGACCCCCCTAGCTGCTAACAAGCCAGTCTAGCTGAAATGGAGAGTTCCAGGTTCAGTGACAGACCTTGTCTGACAGAAAATAAAGTGCAGAGAGTGATGGTTTGAACTGTGCCCCATAGGCTCCAAGTATTTGCATACTCCCCAGTTTGTGGGGCTGTGTGTCCATGCTGGAGGAGCCACATTACTGGGGACAGGTTTTCAGTTTCACTCTGCTTTCTGTGCCTGCTAGAAAATGTCAGTGCTCTGTTTTCTGCTCCAACTACCTCTTGGCAGCAAGCTTCCCTTCCCATCATATACTCTCCGTCTGTAACCACAAGCTACATAAAAATAACTAATACAGAGTAGTTGAGGAAGACACCCATTGTTGGCCTGCTTCCATGCCAATGCACACATACACATACAGAGAGAGAGAGAGAGAGAGAGAGAGAGAGAGAGAGAGAGAGAGAGAGAGAGAGAGAGGAGAGACACACAGAGACATACAGAGAGAACTGCAGTTTTTTTTTTTAAGAAATGTATTTATGTGTATAGAAATGTTACATAATTTTATGTAGGGACAAAATATATAGAAAAATATGCCCACTGGCTTATTTGTTTTTTTAACTTTTATTTCCCTGTTCTACAATTCCGTGCAGGCAGTCCATGTTATTGTAGCTCTGCTCCATTTGGTCAATCTGCGATGAAAAGTCTTCCATCCTTCTGCTCTCGTCTACATCATTACGGTGGGTTTTATGGGTTTATTAATAAGACTTCTCCAGAAGAGCAGGCCGCTCTGTTCATGGGTCACAGAGCCGAAAATAAAGGGGAATTTATTATAGGAGTTAACTTGAGATGACGAAGGCCAAACAGTCCCGGGATGTGCATTTTGGCAAGCTGTGGAGCCAAGACAATCAGTGGAATAACGCAGTCTAAGTCCAGACCCCTGAGTTCTTCCCAGTCTTAGGCTGGAGGCCTAAGAACTTCAGAGTGAGTCAGGAAACTGTGGGTATGATTTCTGGAGAGCGAACCTGGAGACTCCAGAACACTGATATCAGAGTGCAGAAGACCAGATCCAGCAGAGAGGGAATCCGACCTCCTTCGCCCTTACATCCCATCTGTCTATAGTGGATTGAAGACACCCACCACACTGAGGCCGAGCTTCCTGCAGACCAGTTATTCAAATGCTAATCTCTTCCAGAAACACCCTCACAGACACACCTTGAACCCTCTATCTGGGCATTCCCTACCTCAACCTGATGCATAACATTACCATCACCTGTGAAAAGCAAGCAGGTAGGAGGGCTGAAAGAGCTTTAAACTGGCAACATTCTGTGTCCCCAAAACAAATCTAGCTCCTGATTATGATGTTTTTTTGTTGTTGTTGTTTTGTTTAAATAAAACAATTTGTGCCGGGCGTGGTGGCGCACGCCTTTAATGCTAGCACTTGGGAGGCAGAGGCAGGCGGATCTCTGTGAGTTCAAGGCCAGCCTGGTCTGCAGAGTGAGCTCCAGGGCAGCTGGGACTACAGGGAGACCCTGTCTGAAAAGACAATAAATTAAATAAATAAATAAATAAATTAAATAAATAAATAAATAAATAAATAAATAAAAAACAATATTGTATTATTTATTTATTTTATTATTTATTATTTGAGACAGTTCCCTGTAGCCCCAGCTTGCCTGGAACTTGACATGTAGATCAGGCTGTCCTCCATCTTATAGAGATCTGCCTGTCTGCCTCATGAGTGTTGGGATTTAAAAAAAAATTGTTTTTGTATTTAATTTATTTAAGGATTGTTTGCCAATTATGTGGCAAACTCCTTACAGAGAGTTTGTGAAGATGTGCAATTCACAGAGCTCAACTGAGCTCTCGGCTCTTGTTACTTCCTGCATAATCCTTCACACTGTCTTATTCCCCCATTCATGATTGGTTTAGTAGCTTTTCAGGATATGTGGAGTATAAAAGGGTGAAACCAAATGTCCGTTTCTGGGGTTTTTTGTTTTTTTTTTTTTTTTTTTCGTTTTTTTTTTTTTTTTTTTTTTTTTTTTTTTCTAACTCACAGAGATCGGCCTGCCTTTACCCAGAACACTGGGATTAAAGGACAGCAACCACCATGCCAGGCCCAAGTGTGCATTCTTAACCAGGAGATTTCTACTAGTTTCAATAAATAAATTAAAAATAAAGGCTTTTCTTTTGGAAAGTTCAATCCTTGCTTTGAGGGTGGTGTGAAAATGTGCATATAACAAAAACCACATCACAGCCGGCAAGATGGCCCAGCAGGAAATGCGCCCTGCTGCCTGTCTACTTGATTTTGATTCCCAGGACCGACATGGTGGAAGGACAGAACCAACTCCCACAGGCTGTCATCCTCTGCCCTCCACACTTGTGATGTGATATCTGCCCCTTCCCAAACAAACTAAAGAAATAATAAAATAAATAAATAAATAAATAAAGATAAATAAAGTGGAATTAATTTTTTTAATGATGACATCAAAATTCCTACATCAAAGTGTTGAGAACACCCTGCACAATTCTAGACTAGACAATGCTAATAGATAGATATGATTAGATTATACCTCACTTACTGAGGCAAGGAGCCCAAAGGCGAAGGGAAAATCTGGAAGGATCTTTCCTGTTTAAGAAAGAAAATGTTAAACCGAAAAAAACAGTGTGGGCTGGAGGGATGGGCCTAGCGGCCGGGAGCACCGACCTTGCTCTTTCAAGGAGACCCGGGGTTCCATCCCAGCACCCACATGGCGGCTGAGAACCTGTCTGTAACCCAATTCCAGGAGAACTCCAGTTCCAGGGGAATCTGACGCCTTCCGTTTGGACCTTTCCACGGGCATTTGCAACGACACGGGTGCACAAACCTACATGCAGACAGTACATTCATACACATACAGAAATAAATAAAATAATTAAAAAAATAAATACAGTGGTGGCCCTTAGCAAGTAGCTCCCACTTGAAAATTACACTTCAAATATGCATCTCACATTTGGAAAAACGCGTGATTTGCATTTTTAATTTTTTTATTTTGTTGCTACTT
>VZQC01014995.1:4731183-4761154 GCA_009823505.1 Rhizomys pruinosus | reverse complement strand
ATATTATTGAACCAATCTGTTATCTATTTTACAGAAGTGTCTATGTGCTGCTGAGTAGCATGTGTCTCCTTTAGTGCTCAAATGAAATATTCTGTAAATGTCTGTTCTTTCCATTTGGTGGATGATATCATTTAACTCAGATATTTCTGTTTATTCTTTGTCCAGATGACCAATCTATTAGAGAATGCCTGATATTGAAGCCACCTAAATTTCTTAAATTATGCTGATTATTTTTCTTGAAATCCTGTAATATTCTTTTTATGAAAATAGATGCAAAAGAGATTGGTCCATATATGTCCATGATTGTTATACTATCTTTGTCAGTTATTCCATTGTTTGGAACTAATTACCTTCTTTATATATTATCATTAGTTTTATCTTGAAGACTATTTTGGGAGGTATCAGAATATCAATTCTTGATTATTTATTCATGCCAGTTCCTTAGAATATTTTTTCCTTCCTTTAACTCTAAGGTGGAGACTATCCTTGTAGATAAGATGAGTTTATTACAGAATAGATGGATTTTGTTTCTTATCTCTTTAAACTAGCCTGTATATTTTGACTGTGTATTATGCACATTGATGCTTAGAACTATCATTAATATTTGTGTATTTAGTGTCCTCTTAGTTTCTTTTCATGCACTTAGTCTTATTTTTTTGGTTTATGTGTTTTATCTCTTCAATCATTTTCTTTCTGTAACATCTTGAATATGATCATATCTTTTTTCATTCCTTTATTTTGCTTTGTGTAGTTTCTGCAGGACTGGTTTAGTGGACATTTCTCTCAGCTAATTTGTATCATGGAAGGGTTTTTTTTTTCCCTTTTGTTCATGTTATAACTTTTTGCTAGGTGAAGTATTATAGGTTGGTATCTATGGCCATTTAGATATTGGAATACTTTGCTTCAGGCTTTTCTGGTTTTTTATAGTTTGCTTTGAAAAGTCAGCTATAATTATTAGTTTTCCTCTATATCTGACTTGTTGCTTCTCTCTTCTACTTTTTAGTACCATATCTTTGCTGTATACATTTAGTCATTTTAATGTGATATGCTGTGGAAAGTTTTTCCTCTGGTCCTCTCTAATTTGTACTTTGTGTGTTTCTTGTATCTCTATAGATATGTGTCTACCTACTTTAGTGAAGTTTTCTTCAATAATTTTGTTAAAGAACTGGTCAATCCCATTGACTTGAGATACTTCTTCCTCTATGTCTATGATGCATAGATTTGGTCTTTTCATTGTGTCCTACATTTCCTGAATATTCTCAAATATTGAGTGAAATATTGCTATTTTGACTTATGTCTTCGAGCTTTCTCAAAGTAATGTTCCAAAGGGTTTTGGAGCTTTTAACTTTTCTTTCAGTTTTAAAAATTACTTTTATTATTTTTATTGAAATTTTGTGATTTTCATACGGTCCCTTGACTACCCTTGTACCCCATTCACTCAATTCAATATAATCCACTATGTATACAACACACCATATAGAGTCTGATCGTGTATTTAGGTCCCCACATGCCCCCCAGCATGGTCCATCCACTGGAGCCTGGTAAGCCTATAAAGAGTCACATCCCATAAGATACTCCCTCTCCCACTATCAGCAACCATCAATGTCCAAAGTTCCTTAGGTTGGGTTGAGGTTTCTTCTATTCACGTTCCCTGGCCTTTTTGACTTAGATTTTGTCTGCTTTTAGCTTGCTTGGGACTTGTGCATGTTGTCACCATTTTTCTTAGTTCATACGTGTGACTGACCAGCTGTCTGGAAAATTCAGTTTTCTTGTGGTCATCTAATAACCTTTGGCTCTTATAATCTCTTCATCCCCTCTTGTGTAATGATCCCTGAACCTTGAGGATAAGCATTTGAAATAACAAGCCTAGTCAGGGAAAAACACTTTGAAGTTTGCTGTTCTCTGCTCATTGGCTAGTTGTGGGTTTTTGTGTTAATCTTTCTCTTCTTCATAAAGAAACTTTCGCTGAGAGTTGAGAGATGCAGTCATCTTGTTTATAGAGCTTGCACTGAAGATGTGTGACTTAGGACCTACTATGTCTCAAGCTTATTTTAAAACAAATAGAAACTAATGGTTTCTTATAGTCAAAGACTAAATGAACTAGAAATTTGTGTCCCTATCTCTTGGGAGACCTAGATAAATTTTTTTTTCAATTTTTTAAATGTAATTTTAGGAATTCCTACACTAGAACTGTATTCATATTATTTTGATATTTCACATTATTCTCTCTAGCTGCACCAATTGCTCACACTATTCCCCACTCTCTCGAGTTCATTATCTCTTCTTTAATGAGAGATAGCCTTTAGAGAAGAGACTTCCTCCTCAGTTCCAGCTCAGTTTCTCCAGGTGCTGTGTCTGAAGTATGGCCTGTATTCAGAAAATAAAATTGCCTTCAAATTCTGGGAGGCCATCAATGGATGTATCTGCAGCCTATGTTATTTTAGAGTCTTTTGCCTGACCAAAAATATGGAAGAGAGATTTCTCTTGGTTGGCACCATGTGTCTCACACACACACACGCACACACACACACACACACACACACACACAAACACACAAACACACACACACATGCACTCACTATGTATATTCTTCTTTAGGGGTTTGAACTAATACATTTAATACATATTCCTCTTATTTTTCACACATCTACACAGTATTTCCCCTAAATGGGCCTCTCTACTTTCTCCTAGTTAAAGTATCTCTTTTTCCTCCATATACAGTATGCTTCAAGATATAGGGGCAGGAAAGGACTTTCTAAATTGGGCATCCATCGTAAAATAAGGTCATGTGTTTCTTAGATTTACTTTCCTGAAGAAATGTTTAATTCTTCGTTTTTTTTCTAAACCTTATTTATCTAATTGGATTTTCACTTAAAAAATTATAATAGCAATAATTTTAAGTTGGGTGTGATGGTACAGTCCTTTAATTCTCAGCACTTGAGAGGCAGAGGCAGGCTGATTTCTATGAGATCAAGGCTAGCCTGGTCTACATAGCTAATTCCAGCTGGGACTACAGGGAGACCCTGTTTCAAAAAAAGAATTACATTACCAATCATTTTAATAAACCCCTCAATTTCTGAATTACTAATTTGATAATTGTTCTAGTTAGTAGTGACATTTGCTAACAATTTCCTTACTATTTTCCTTCTCAGATAGATTGCTTCAGCTAAGCATAATTCACCCAAGCCTATTGTTTCTTGGACAGATAATAGTTTTTCCCATTGCCACATCTTCACTGTATTGACCCATTTCCTTTTTTTAAGCCAATTTTTATTGAAGCTTTGTGCATTTCATACAAAATTTAAAATCAAATCTAGACCTGTTCCCCTCTCCCTGCCCCCCCACCCCACCAGAGCTCATGCAATTCTGCCAAACATGTTTTTCATCATTTTCTCAGTCTCTCTCAAAACTCTCTACTCAGAAGTTTACTGTTTCAAGAAGTTCACCATTTCAGTCAGTTCTTTGACCCAGTCTTCTTGTTGTTATTCCTTCCAAAGTGCATCACTGCAAAATATGCATATATGCATGCCATGTATATCATTGGTTTTAACACCTTCGTCTTATTATTTGTTTTTGTTTATTAGGCTGAAAGATGTCATATTTGAAGGCTTCTCCTTGGCAAGCCTAAACCACCATCAGTTCTGACCTTGTGCTCTACACTGAGGTTTTCCCTTCCCATTGTAACCAAATGAGGTCCAGCAAACACTGCATCCCACCTTGATCTTCCTGTATTGGTCTCTGTGATACAGCCTGGGTAGTCCAACAATGGCAGTCTATATTCTGAAGAGGCTGAAACCCCAGTAGTAGCTCAGTCCAAGCATTGGATGTCTCAGCAGTCCCCATCTGGCACTGAAGTTTTGGAGGATTCTTGGAGAGACATGAGTCTTCAGTCCATATTGGAAGGTTGAAAAGCTGTGTCTAATGTATTTGAAGGATGGCAAAAGCAGTAAGACAGGCAAAACTGCTGTACTCTTAAAAAAAAAACTTTTTGTCTTTTTACTAAGTTCTCAAGTTTTATACCTAAAGAACAATTTCTCAGGACTTACTATTTATTTATTTATGGTTCTATTTTCCTTTCGGATGTTTAAGGCCACACAGCCCAGATTAACCAAGGTTTTTGTTTTCTCAAGGTCAGTTGAGGATCGGGTCCTCCAGGGTCACTCAGGATTTTTTGGGGGGGGGAGTGAGGAAGCCCCTGGCTCCTTTTGGCTTTTCATTTATCCAGTTCCATCCACTGGAGGACAAAGTCAGGTCTTGCTAGACCAGGCTTCCCTTTTTGAAGCATGAGCAGTCTTTCCTCTTTATAGAGTAGACACTGGCTGAAATCCCATTAGTGGATTTCCAGTTGAGCCATTTTAATTCTTCACTTGACTAGCTGATATTCTACGTTCACTATTTAATGTTTATTTTTCATGTTAAATAGGTTTTAAGAAGAATTTATATTATCTTACCTCTATGTATCCTGACTATTTATTATTCTTTTCAGGGTATTTAGCACCTTGAGTGTTCCAATTAGAGTTTTACTGAAATTCTGTGAGGGAAATCTAGCTGAAGAATGATAAAGATTTCTAACATACATGACAAAATACAACATTTGAAGTAACTAATTTAGACCTTAAATTTTACTTTTGACAGAAATAATTCAGACCTATTCAGTTCCTTAGTTCAGTTTATGTAGATACTTCTCAAATGATTTGCTCTAAACACACTTAACTAGGCATTAAATTGAAATTTAATTGGATCATTATTGAGGTTAAATATACTTTAATTGTTTCTTAAAAGACACTTATTCCTATATGCAGTGATAATCCACTATACAGTTATAAATCTTCAGCAAATGTCTCAGGTTACAAAATGATATTTAATCAATATAGGAAATATCAGAATGTTCTCAACATGGCCAGAGATTAAGTGATCACTATTAAACCACATTTGAGGCTGAGATATGTACGAACAAAATACTGACACATTTTTTGATCAATTTTCTGTAATTGGTGCTATTTGAGCTTAAATTAATATATGTGTTGTGAACCTAAATTAAAGCTATTAAATGAATATCTTTTGATCCCAATAGTTCAGACTTTCAGACAAAAGTTACTTGAATTTCCAGCCATTTTGAGTTTTTTGTACTCTAGCATTGTTTATGAGTCAGGCCATGTCTTCAGGGAAGAACTTCTAAAGGAGATCTGTAGGAATATTCAACTCTGGTAATATCCAAATAAATGTGAAGATGCAGACACCCAAATTAGAATGAGATATGAAAATTTTTAAAATATCCAGAAACTATACAACATTCTTACAAAACAATTATCATGCCAAAGAAAAAAATTAGAAGATATATTAGAAAATAAGTTGAATCATACAAAAATTAAAGGGTAATATAACTTATGGAATGTAACTATAGCTTCAAATGACTCATTTTTGATTAATGATTAAAATTAATGTATATCACTAAATACTTATATTAGGATAGGAATTTCCCATCAGTAAGCATTTCCTCTATCATGTGACATTATGTAAAAATAATTTTAATTTACACAGATAAATTTATGTCATAAAATTATATGAAGAATACATGGATCAGAAAACTTAGAGGCTGATTACAGAGAACTATTTCTTTCAGACAACCGGTTAAGTTGATAAATTCCAAATCAATAAAGTATTAGAAATGGAGAAATTACCAAAATAAGCAATGAAAGTCTGATATGATTATTGAACCCTGTATCTTAAAGAAATCACAAGGAAATCTTAGGTTGAAAAATATGTTCTGCTGAGATTTCCTGTAGGTGACCAAAAAAGGCCAGTGTAATAAATCTCTGGTAATGTTCTTTCATCTAAAATCTATTTTGTTCACTCTAAACATTGCCAAAACCTTACTAGCACATTTTGATAAATAACAGCTTATCTTTTCCCATAAAATTATTTGGTTATACATTCTTATGTAAGAGTCTGTCTTATAGATAGCACTGAAATAGATCTTGGAAGGATTAGTTGTTTGTGTTAGCAACTGCTTATTCATAATTGAGGCATTTATATACTATAATTGTCCCTTTAAATCTTGGGGGAATTTATCATAGTATTTCTCTACATAGTCCAAACATGAGTTCTCAAGAACTGTATAACAAATTTGTCAGGTTTTGCACAAGACACATATCCTTCATAGATGTTGTATCATCTCAGATTATTTAATGCAATTTAAATCATCCATAATTTAGAAAAAAATGACAATAAATTATTACACATGTGATTTTCAAAACTTACTTTTGACCTATACTTGGTAGAATCTGGAAGCCTTGGACAGATAAGAAAACCGGATTTATATTCCAGACAGATAAATTGAACAGGATTTACTTGTAATATAATGGTCAGTGTTGTTTACCTTTAAATTTATTTGCCTAAGAAATTTTTGTTTAGTTGTTTTAAAATCTAAATAAAATATTGTAAACTTTTCTTATGAATAGAGAGATTCAGTGATCAGATCCCTTCATTCTATCACATTCGTGTTACCACACATTTTTATAAAACATATGTTAAACAACATCTCTCCTATAAATCCTTTAAAATATGTGGCTATTCTATTCAGTTTTCTTCATCAATGTCTCCTTTACTTTTGTAGAGCTTCTTCTGTGATCACTAATAATATGAAAATTTTTATACATTCTTTTATTTAATTGTAGGGTGGTGGAAATAACATTTCTCTCTTAGTTTTGTGGCAAACAGAACCCTACGTTTAAAAAAATTATTACACTTATGGAGCCGAAGAAGGGATCAGGGGTCCAGAGCACTAGTCACTCTTGCAGAGGACACAGGTTTCATGCACACCCACGTGATAGCTATCAATCAGTTAGTAAGTCCAGTTTCATGGGATGTGACACCTCCTTCTGGCTGCCACAGGCATTGGATGCACTTTGATATGTGAACACAAAACACTTATATGAAAATAAATAAATACATAAATTTAAATGATTACATTTATTTTTCTAATGTGTGGGATAGAGCATATTCAGGCGTCAAAGGAAGACTTGAGTTTGTTTTCTCCATCTACTATATGGTTCCGGGGGAGCAAGCTCAAGTTGTCAGACTTGTTGTCAAGCATCTTTACCTGCTGAAGAAACTATATTTATGAGTTTCTTATTCATAGGGTTACACATGAGTTCTCTATCCTTTCATATTAGTCCATATGTATTTGTTTATTTTCTTATCATACTGTTTTGCTTCTTTAAGTTGTGTGAAATATTGTGAAATCAGGAAGTTTGAAACTAACCAGCTTTTATCCTACAAAACAAAGTTGAAGTGTTTTCCTTTCAAAGACTGTTCAGACATCTTTCCTGTTTCCACTTATATTTCAGAGGGGTTTTTCCCTTCTATAAAGAAAGCCCTTGGAAGATTTTAGAGATTGCACTGAATCTGTAGTATGCTTTTTGTGATATGAATGTCTTTATAATAGTGTCTTTCAATCCATGGTGTTTTGTTAGCTGTTTCCTTTCCCTTGTAGGTTCACTAATCCCTTCCATCAGCATAGCCTCAGTTTTGATGTCCAGCCTTTCACTACCGTTGAGAATGCCCTGGCTGAGCACTTTATTCCATCTGGTGCTGTCATGTTGCTAGTTTTTTTATCTGATACCTTGTTGTTATTGTTTTAAATACAACTGACCTTGCATGTGGATTTTGTATTCAGCGACTTTGCAAAAATAATTATTAGTGCTATGTCGGTGTATGCATGTGCAGTCTTTAGGGCTTTCAGTATATAAAATTATTTAATCTTTTAATATCAATACTTTTGTCTTCTCCATTTTAACATTTTTTTCTTTGAATAACATTGTATCTTATTATACATATTTTGTACAAAAGTATATTTTCAATGTTTTAACTTAAATATTTAAGCTTTGAGCATTTCATACATGAGTACACTATATTTACATCTTTCTACCTTTCCCTCTCCCCTCTCTAACTCTTCCTGCTCCTCCTTTTCACTCACTCCGGGATACCTGACATCTTTTGATACGTATATACATATATATCCTACTCAGTCTATTTAGTGTTCTTTGTATGCACAGTAATTTAAGGCTGACCACTTAGTGTTAGGTAATCTATCAGGGATTTTATGTCTGTAGAAATCTGAACCCCCCCACCCCCGCACACACACAGACATTGCATATCTGTGTTTCTCCATCTAGGGGTGGGACCTTGTGGACTTTCCCCTATCCTTGTTGGTTTGTGGCCTGGTGTGGTCATTATCAGGACTTTTTTAGGTATCCATGTTGTTGATACTTCATGGGTCTAGCATCAGAGACACGATGTGAAAGCAGACATTTGGTTCTCTTTCTCTTGAAATCTTTCCACCTTCTTGTCTTTAATGTATCTTCAACCTTAGATGTAGGGCTTGTGGGGTAGATGACACCTCATGGCCATTTATTCTCTGCATTTTGAACAGTTATTAATTTCTGTAGTAGATACCATGTGCCACAAAAAGTATTTGTAGGTCTTATATTTGTTATAAGAAATAATAAATTCTTAGCTGGGTGTGGTGGTGCATGCCTTTAATCCCAGCACTCGCGAGACAGAGGCAGGTGGATTTCTGTGAGTTCAAGGCCAGCCTGGTCTTCATAGTGAGCTCCAGGCCAGCTGGGACTGAAAGGGAGACCCTGTTTAATACCAGAAAAAAAGAAATAATAAATTCTTAATGTTAGAAGAGAGTGGTAGGTGACAACAGACAACAAACCACATTTTATTAAAAGAATATTAATTGGCAGAGCCCACATGGCATCTCGGAATGGCTTTTGATTCCACTTCTAGAAAATGTAATTTTCTCCTCTTTCCTTTGTCAGGGTATTCAGAAACTCATGCCGGCTCTCACATATAAATAAAAATTAAGTGATTTTTTTTTTAAAAGAGCAAACATCAGCCTTACATATCTGTGAACTCTTTGAGCTACAGTGGCAGCTGGTTTTACAGAATATACCCAATGGTTCAATAGTGTGAAGAATGTTATAGAAGTAAACAATCAGCATTTAATTGGATTTAAAACATGGTTCAAAATAAGGAGTCCATACCTGACATTTATCATGACAAGAACCTGTACCTCATTGAATCACAGGCCATAGGGGAAAACCTATTATCATAATTCTGTTAATTAGGCAGAATATTAAGCTGACAATGACTTATCATCATCTCCATAGACTAATACATCCTTCAGTTCTTACCAGAGAAGTTCTTCTTACAGCAGGTGTTAACACATAAGTAGCCAGCAGACAGAAATTAAGATACTGGGGAGTATTCAGACATAAATGAGACACCTGTGTCACATCTTTTTCTCAAAAGGTTTAGGCATCATTGAGGAAGAGGGGGCAGAAATATTCTAAGAGTCAAAGGTGGAAGATACCCACAAGGAGACTTTTATTGACACCTCATTGTAGCCCATAGCAGTTGGACAGCATGTGCAAACCCAAACCAGACTGGGGCCCAGCATGGACGAGGGAAAGTGAGCAGGGAGTCCAGACAGAGCTGTGAATCTNCCAACCTATGGAAAGCAAAGCTTGGACAGACCTGAGAATATGATGCATCATTTCAAAGGAAAAATGGACTGTTTCACTTCTCACCCACTCTTGCCCCTTTCTGGAAGAGGGGACCTGTCAGAGTGTAAGGGCTGAAGAGATTGGGGTAAATCATGAGATCACAGCAAATATATACTGGACTTAATTTGGTCAGCATAATTGTCTATGCAGGCTTTTCCAGCTGGGTTTGAGACTTTGGGGTACAACCAAATTCCCTCTGTGTAAAATTTGATACAGATGTTTGCTAATTGGGTTTGTATCAATGTTGCTTATATTTACTTGTTGGTTTTCTCTATATTATTTTATTTGTGCATAAATTAGTCTTAGTATGTTTACAGAGCAGTCATGTCCATTTGGGCCACAAAAAGACAGTTGACCACTATTTCTATAATATTATCTGAGCTTGTAGAGGCTAATACAGTTTGAGCTTAGGTATGTATGGAATCATGCTTCCCAGAGGAACAAGTGAGAGTCATGGAAATCTGCCTAGTTATACTCATAGATTGTGATATGATAACACAAAGGTTTAGTATTATACACTGGGAGGTCAGGTCAAATTGCCTATAAAATCCACTCATTTTGAATAAAGTCTCTCTCTGTATTTGTATTCATACCCTACCATGTGTCTGTGTGTTATGGTTCTCACAAGCCTGCTTCCTGTGTGGCCTGGCCCACTGTGGAAATAAATGGGCAGAACCACATTCTCCAAACTGCTTTTCACAGTGGTTGTACCAGTTTGGAATCCCAAGAAGTACTAACAACAACATATGCATTATAGAGCATTGAATATGGCTAGACCATTGATGGGGGAAATGTAGAAGGATATATAAGCTGGCTTTGTGCCATTTTATATACAGAGTTGATTAGCTATCCTTTTCTTATTTACAAACATAACTGATTTTAAGTTTGCACACATGGGTTTCATATTTGCATTATTAAGTAGTTTTGAAATGAGGCAAATTAAGTCACATTTAACAGCATCATACTGTTTTACAGTTTACATTGAAAATTTATTATTAAAATTAATTAATAAATGTACATTATCATTTATTACTCAGAATATTATTTTATTTAGGATCACTGAATCATATTCAACTCCATGATATTTATCTATTACTTTTAAAATTATTTTTTTAGTACTTTACCTCTTTATTTTATTAAATTGTGTGCATTTCATACAATGTGTCTTAATCATATTTAGAAAGTCTCTCCTTTCTGCACTCTGCCTATAGACCACTCACACAGAATTTCATGTAGTCTGTCATGTATGTTAAAGCCTACCAAGTTATGTTTGTGTCCTGAGATATTCTCAGTTTGAGTTTATCCACTGGAGCCTGGTTAATCTATCTACCATAACTCCCTTAAATATAAACCCTCCCTCACCCTGCAGTGATTAGTTGCTAGTAGTTCTATAGTTTCTCAGACAAATTTGGGGCTTCTTCACCCTTTTCCCACCTCTATTCTTGGATTTGCAAGGCTCTTCTGCATGTTCTCACCATTTCCATAAGTTCATATGAGCCAATACACACCCACCTGTAAATTGGGTTTCCTGTGGTCATCTACAACCTCTTACAGTCTTTCCATCATCATTTCATAGTGGTACCAAGCCCTCTGTTCCTTAGGTTTAATTTAGATGTCCTATCCAGGGACACACTATCTGCAGTCTCTTACTCTGTACATTTTGGCCAGTAGTGACTTTCTGCGTTAATTACCATCTGTACAATGACAAAGCTTCATTAGGGAGAGCTGAGAGATGGATTAATATTCTTTGTGCTTCCTTTTCTGGTGTTTTCCCTGAGTCGTTGTTGTAGAGGTTGCATGTCCCTTAGGACTGGATATCTCACAGACACCTATTCTCTGTCTTTGAACACCTGCAGAATTTTCTAAGGGTCTCCATATGTTGCAAAACAAACTTCTTTGATGAATTGTTAGAAGTATACTTGTCTGTAAATATAAAGATACACATTTAATATACACTAATAAATTACATTTATCTAGGGATGTGACAGACATAGATTATTCTCTCAGATTTATGACCTCTACAGCCATGTGTATTTGATTATGTGTACAATATTGTTTTTGCTTTCTTTCTTTTTTTATTTCATTTTATTTATTTCTGTATGTGTATGAATGTACTGTCTGCATGCAGGTTTGTGCACCCGTGTCGTGCAATGCTGTGGAGGTCAGAAGAGGGTCTTGGATTCCCCTGGAACTGGAGTTCTCCTGGAATTGGAGTTTCAGATGGTTCTCGGCCGGCATGTGGGTGCTGGGGATCGAACCCGGGTCCTCTGTAAGAGCAGTCAGCGCTCTTAACCACTAGGCCATCTCTCCAGCACCATGTGTACAATATTGTATATGAGATCTCCCCCACCCCCAGTTAAGCAAGCTTTAAGTTCAATTTAGCTAGCTGTTGTGGAAACATCGAGGATAGTTCCAGCTCTATTGCTCAAGTCATGAAGTATGTTAGAGGCTTACCTTCAAGTTCTTATAATAAATAGTCTGTGTTATTTGGGGGATCTGTTTGTCTACCCTGAACAACTCAAAGGGAGGTCTTACCTCAGTGGCAGTGAATTATTAATTATATAGTCTTCAGTTAAATATATGCATATATATTTATTACATATATATCTTCATTACTATATATGTTTGTATATGTAGTTACTAGAACTTCTTTTAATATTAAGCTTTATTGTGTTGTACACCAATAGAATACATGAAAATATTTTGTTTTTTTGTAGATATTATTGAACCAATCTGTTATCTATTTTACAGAAGTGTCTATGTGCTGCTGAGTAGCATGTGTCTCCTTTAGTGCTCAAATGAAATATTCTGTAAATGTCTGTTCTTTCCATTTGGTGGATGATATCATTTAACTCAGATATTTCTGTTTATTCTTTGTCCAGATGACCCATCTATTAGAGAATGCCTGATATTGAAGCCACCTAAATTTCTTAAATTATGCTGATTATTTTTCTTGAAATCCTGTAATATTCTTTTTATGAAAATAGATGCAAAAGAGATTGGTCCATATATGTCCATGATTGTTATACTATCTTTGTCAGTTATTCCATTGTTTGGAACTAATTACCTTCTTTATATATTATCATTAGTTTTATCTTGAAGACTATTTTGGGAGGTATCAGAATATCAATTCTTGATTATTTATTCATGCCAGTTCCTTAGAATATTTTTTCCTTCCTTTAACTCTAAGGTGGAGACTATCCTTGTAGATAAGATGAGTTTATTACAGAATAGATGGATTTTGTTTCTTATCTCTTTAAACTAGCCTGTATATTTTGACTGTGTATTATGCACATTGATGCTTAGAACTATCATTAATATTTGTGTATTTAGTGTCCTCTTAGTTTCTTTTCATGCACTTAGTCTTATTTTTTTGGTTTATGTGTTTTATCTCTTCAATCATTTTCTTTCTGTAACATCTTGAATATGATCATATCTTTTTTCATTCATTTATTTTGCTTTGTGTAGTCTCTGCAGGACTGGTTTAGTGGACATTTCTCTCAGCTAATTTGTATCATGGAAGGGTTTTTTTTTCCCTTTTGTTCATGTTATAACTTTTTGCTAGGTGGAGTATTATAGGTTGGTATCTATGGCCATTTAGATATTGGAATACTTTGCTTCAGGCTTTTCTGGTTTTTTATGGTTTGCTTTGAAAAGTCAGCTATAATTATTAGTTTTCCTCTATATCTGACTTGTTGCTTCTCTCTTCTACTTTTTAGTACCATATCTTTGCTGTATACATTTAGTCATTTTAATGTGATATGCTGTGGAAAGTTTTTCCTCTGGTCCTCTCTAATTTGTACTCTGTGTGTTTCTTGTATCTCTATAGATATGTGTCTACCTACTTTAGTGAAGTTTTCTTCAATAATTTTGTTAAAGAACTGGTCAATCCCATTGACTTGAGATACTTCTTCCTCTATGTCTATGATGCATAGATTTGGTCTTTTCATTGTGTCCTACATTTCCTGAATATTCTCAAATATTGAGTGAAATATTGCTATTTTGACTTATGTCTTCGAGCTTTCTCAAAGTAATGTTCCAAAGGGTTTTGGAGCTTTTAACTTTTCTTTCACTTTTAAAAATTACTTTTATTATTTTTATTGAAATTTTGTGATTTTCATACGGTCCCTTGACTACCATTGTACCCCATTCACTCAATTCAATATAATCCACTATGTATACAACACACCATATAGAGTCTGATCGTGTATTTAGGTCCCCACATGCCCCCCAGCATGGTCCATCCACTGGAGACTGGTAAGCCTATAAAGAGTCACATCCCATAAGATACTCCCTCTCCCACTATCAGCAACCATCAATGTCCAAAGTTCCTTAGGTTGGGTTGAGGTTTCTTCTATTCACGTTCCCTGGCCTTTTTGACTTAGATTTTGTCTGCTTTTAGCTTGCTTGGGACTTGTGCATGTTGTCACCATTTTTCTTAGTTCATACGTGTGACTGACCAGCTGTCTGGAAAATTCAGTTTTCTTGTGGTCATCTAATAACCTTTGGCTCTTATAATCTCTTCATCCCCTCTTGTGTAATGATCCCTGAACCTTGAGGATAAGCATTTGAAATAACAAGCCTAGTCAGGGAAAAACACTTTGAAGTTTGCTGTTCTCTGCTCATTGGCTAGTTGTGGGTTTTTGTGTTAATCTTTCTCTTCTTCATAAAGAAACTTTCGCTGAGAGTTGAGAGATGCAGTCATCTTGTTTATAGAGCTTGCACTGAAGATGTGTGACTTAGGACCTACTATGTCTCAAGCTTATTTTAAAACAAATAGAAACTAATGGTTTCTTATAGTCAAAGACTAAATGAACTAGAAATTTGTGTCCCTATCTCTTGGGAGACCTAGATAAATTTTTTTCTTTCAATTTTTTAAATGTAATTTTAGGAATTCCTACACTAGAACTGTATTCATATTATTTTGATATTTCACATTATTCTCTCTAGCTGCACCAATTGCTCACACTATTCCCCACTCTCTCGAGTTCATTATCTCTTCTTTAATGAGAGATAGCCTTTAGAGAAGAGACTTCCTCCTCAGTTCCAGCTCAGTTTCTCCAGGTGCTGTGTCTGAAGTATGGCCTGTATTCAGAAAATAAAATTGCCTTCAAATTCTGGGAGGCCATCAATGGATGTATCTGCAGCCTATGTTATTTTAGAGTCTTTTGCCTGACCAAAAATATGGAAGAGAGATTTCTCTTGGTTGGCACCATGTGTCTCACACACACACACGCACACACACACACACACACACACACACACACAAACACACAAACACACACAAACACACATGCACTCACTATGTATATTCTTCTTTAGGGGTTTGAACTAATACATTTAATACATATTCCTCTTATTTTTCACACATCTACACAGTATTTCCCCTAAATGGGCCTCTCTACTTTCTCCTAGTTAAAGTATCTCTTTTTCCTCCATATACAGTATGCTTCAAGATATAGGGGCAGGAAAGGACTTTCTAAATTGGGCATCCATCGTAAAATAAGGTCATGTGTTTCTTAGATTTACTTTCCTGAAGAAATGTTTAATTCTTCGTTTTTTTTCTAAACCTTATTTATCTAATTGGATTTTCTCTTAAAGAATTATAATAGCAATAATTTTAAGTTGGGTGTGATGGTACAGTCCTTTAATTCTCAGCACTTGAGAGGCAGAGGCAGGCTGATTTCTATGAGATCAAGGCTAGCCTGGTCTACATAGCTAATTCCAGCTGGGACTACAGGGAGACCCTGTTTCAAAAAAAGAATTACATTACCAATCATTTTAATAAACCCCTCAATTTCTGAATTACTAATTTGATAATTGTTCTAGTTAGTAGTGACATTTGCTAACAATTTCCTTACTATTTTCCTTCTCAGATAGATTGCTTCAGCTAAGCATAATTCACCCAAGCCTATTGTTTCTTGGACAGATAATAGTTTTTCCCATTGCCACATCTTCACTGTATTGACCCATTTCCTTTTTTTAAGCCAATTTTTATTGAAGCTTTGTGCATTTCATACAAAATTTAAAATCAAATCTAGACCTGTTCCCCTCTCCCTGCCCCCCCACCCCACCAGAGCTCATGCAATTCTGCCAAACATGTTTTTCATCATTTTCTCAGTCTCTCTCAAAACTCTCTACTCAGAAGTTTACTGTTTCAAGAAGTTCACCATTTCAGTCAGTTCTTTGACCCAGTCTTCTTGTTGTTATTCCTTCCAACGTGCATCACTGCAAAATATGCATATATGCATGCCATGTATATCATTGGTTTTAACACCTTCGTCTTATTATTTGTTTTTGTTTATTAGGCTGAAAGATGTCATATTTGAAGGCTTCTCCTTGGCAAGCCTAAACCACCATCAGTTCTGCCCTTGTGCTCTACACTGAGGTTTTCCCTTCCCATTGTAACCAAATGAGGTCCAGCAAACACTGCATCCCACCTTGATCTTCCTGTATTGGTCTCTGTGATACAGCCTGGGTAGTCCAACAATGGCAGTCTATACTCTGAAGAGGCTGAAACCCCAGTAGTAGCTCAGTCCAAGCATTGGATGTCTCAGCAGTCCCCATCTGGCACTGAAGTTTTGGAGGATTCTTGGAGAGACATGAGTCTTCAGTCCATATTGGAAGGTTGAAAAGCTGTGTCTAATGTATTTGAAGGATGGCAAAAGCAGTAAGACAGGCAAAACAGCTGTACTCTTAAAAAAAAAAACAACTTTTTGTCTTTTTACTAAGTTCTCAAGTTTTATACCTAAAGAACAATTTCTCAGGACTTACTATTTATTTATTTATGGTTCTATTTTCCTTTTGGATGTTTAAGGCCACACAGCCCAGATTAACCAAGGTTTTTGTTTTCTCAAGGTCAGTTGAGGATCGGGTCCTCCAGGGTCACTCAGGATTTTTTGGGGGGGGGAGTGAGGAAGCCCCTGGCTCCTTTTGGCTTTTCATTTATCCAGTTCCATCCACTGGAGGACAAAGTCAGGTCTTGCTAGACCAGGCTTCCCTTTTTGAAGCATGAGCAATCTTTCCTCTTTATAGACTAGACACTGGCTGAAATCCCATTAGTGGATTTCCAGTTGAGCCATTTTAATTCTTCACTTGACTAGCTGATATTCTACGTTCACTATTTAATGTTTATTTTTCATGTTAAATAGGTTTTAAGAAGAATTTATATTATCTTACCTCTATGTATCCTGACTATTTATTATTCTTTTCAGGGTATTTAGCACCTTGAGTGTTCCAATTAGAGTTTTACTGAAATTCTGTGAGGGAAATCTAGCTGAAGAATGATAAAGATTTCTAACATACATGACAAAATACAACATTTGAAGTAACTAATTTAGACCTTAAATTTTACTTTTGACAGAAATAATTCAGACCTATTCAGTTCCTTAGTTCAGTTTATGTAGATACTTCTCAAATGATTTGCTCTAAACACACTTAACTAGGCATTAAATTGAAATTTAATTGGATCATTATTGAGGTTAAATATACTTTAATTATTTCTTAAAAGACACTTATTCCTATATGCAGTGATAATCCACTATATAGTTATAAATCTTCAGCAAATGTCTCAGGTTACAAAATGATATTTAATCAATATAGGAAATATCAGAATGTTCTCAACATGGCCAGAGATTAAGTGATCACTATTAAACCACATTTGAGGCTGAGATATGTACGAACAAAATACTGACACATTTTTTGATCAATTTTCTGTAATTGGTGCTATTTGAGCTTAAATTAATATATGTGTTGTGAACCTAAATTAAAGCTATTAAATGAATATCTTTTGATCCCAATAGTTCAGACTTTCAGACAAAAGTTACTTGAATTTCCAGCCATTTTGAGTTTTTTGTACTCTAGCATTGTTTATGAGTCAGGCCATGTCTTCAGGGAAGAACTTCTAAAGGAGATCTGTAGGAATATTCAACTCTGGTAATATCCAAATAAATGTGAAGATGCAGACACCCAAATTAGAATGAGATATGAAAATTTTTAAAATATCCAGAAACTATACAACATTCTTACAAAACAATTATCATGCCAAAGAAAAAAATTAGAAGATATAATAGAAAATAAGTTGAATCATACAAAAATTAAAGGGTAATATAACTTATGGAATGTAACTATAGCTTCAAATGACTCATTTTTGATTAATGATTAAAATTAATGTATATCACTAAATACTTATAGTAGGATAGGAGTTTCCCATCAGTAAGCATTTCCTCTATCATGTGACATTATGTAAAAATAATTTTAATTTACACAGATAAATTTATGTCATAAAATTATATGAAGAATACATGGATCAGAAAACTTAGAGGCTGATTACAGAGAACTATTTCTTTCAGACAACCAGTTAAGTTGATAAATTCCAAATCAATAAAGTATTAGAAATGGAGAAATTACCAAAATAAGCAATGAAAGTCTGATATGATTATTGAACCCTGTATCTTAAAGAAATCACAAGGAAATCTTAGGTTGAAAAATATGTTCTGCTGAGATTTCCTGTAGGTGACCAAAAAAGGCCAGTGTAATAAATCTCTGGTAATGTTCTTTCATCTAAAATCTATTTTGTTCACTCTAAACATTGCCAAAACCTTACTAGCACATTTTGATAAATAACAGCTTATCTTTTCCCATAAAATTATTTGGTTATACATTCTTATGTAAGAGTCTGTCTTATAGATAGAACTGAAATAGATCTTGGAAGGATTAGTTGTTTGTGTTAGCAACTGCTTATTCATAATTGAGGCATTTATATAAAATAATTGTCCCTTTAAATCTTGGGGGAATTTATCATAGTATTTCTCTACATAGTCCAAACATGAGTTCTCAAGAACTGTATAACAAATTTGTCAGGTTTTGCACAAGACACATATCCTTCATAGATGTTGTATCATCTCAGATTATTTAATGCAATTTAAATCATCCATAATTTAGAAAAAAATGACAATAAATTATTACACATGTGATTTTCAAAACTTACTTTTGACCTATACTTGGTAGAATCTGGAAGCCTTGGACAGATAAGAAAACCGGATTTATATTCCAGACAGATAAATTGAACAGGATTTACTTGTAATATAATGGTCAGTGTTGTTTACCTTTAAATTTATTTGCCTAAGAAAATTTTATTTAGTTGTTTTAAAATCTAAATAAAATATTGTAAACTTTTCTTATGAATAGAGAGATTCAGTGATCAGATCCCTTCATTCTATCACATTCGTGTTACCACACATTTTTATAAAACATATGTTAAACAACATCTCTCCTATAAATCCTTTAAAATATGTGGCTATTCTATTCAGTTTTCTTCATCAATGTCTCCTTTACTTTTGTAGAGCTTCTTCTGTGATCACTAATAAAATGAAAATTTTTATACATTCTTTTATTTAATTGTAGGGTGGTGGAAATAACATTTCTCTCTTAGTTTTGTGGCAAACAGAACCCTACGTTTAAAAAAATTATTACACTTATGGAGCCGAAGAAGGGTTCAGGGGTCCAGAGCACTAGTCACTCTTGCAGAGGACACAGGTTTCATGCACACCCACGTGATAGCTATCAATCAGTTAGTAAGTCCAGTTTCATGGGATGTGACACCTCCTTCTGGCTGCCACAGGCATTGGATGCACTTTGATATGTGAACACAAAACACTTATATGCAAATAAATAAATACATAAATTTAAATGATTACATTTATTTTTCTAATGTGTGGGATAGAGCATATTCAGGCGTCAAAGGAAGACTTGAGTTTGTTTTCTCCATCTACTATATGGTTCCGGGGGAGCAAGCTCAACTTGTCAGACTTGTTGTCAAGCATCTTTACCTGCTGAAGAACCTATATTTATGAGTTTCTTATTCATAGGGTTACACATGAGTTCTCTATCCTTTCATATTAGTCCATATGTATTTGTTTATTTTCTTATCATACTGTTTTGCTTCTTTAAGTTGTGTGAAATATTGTGAAATCAGGAAGTTTGAAACTAACCAGCTTTTATCCTACAAAACAAAGTTGAAGTGTTTTCCTTTCAAAGACTGTTCAGACATCTTTCCTGTTTCCACTTATATTTCAGAGGGGTTTTTCCCTTCTATAAAGAAAGCCCTTGGAAGATTTTAGAGATTGCACTGAATCTGTAGTATGCTTTTTGTGATATGAATGTCTTTATAATAGTGTCTTTCAATCCATGGTGTTTTGTTAGCTGTTTCCTTTCCCTTGCAGGTTCACTAATCCCTTCCATCAGCATAGCCTCAGTTTTGATGTCCAGTCTTTCACTACCGTTGAGAATGCCCTGGCTGAGCACTTTATTCCCTCTGGTGCTGTCATGTTGCTAGTTTTTTTTATCTGATACCTTGTTGTTATTGTTTTAAATACAACTGACCTTGCATGTGGATTTTGTATTCAGCGACTTTGCAAAAATAATTATTAGTGCTATGTCGGTGTATGCATGTGCAGTCTTTAGGGCTTTCAGTATATAAAATTATTTAATCTTTTAATATCAATACTTTTGTCTTCTCCATTTTAACATTTTTTTCTTTGAATAACATTGTATCTTATTATACATATTTTGTACAAAAGTATATTTTCAATGTTTTAACTTAAATATTTAAGCTTTGAGCATTTCATACATGAGTACACTATATTTACATCTTTCTACCTTTCCCTCTCCCCTCTCTAACTCTTCCTGCTCCTCCTTTTCACTCACTCCGGGATACCTGACATCTTTTGATACGTATATACATATATATCCTACTCAGTCTATTTAGTGTTCTTTGTATGCACAGTAATTTAAGGCTGACCACTTAGTGTTAGGTAATCTATCAGGGATTTTATGTCTGTAGAAATCTGAACCCCCCCACCCCCGCACACACACAGACATTGCATATCTGTGTTTCTCCATCTAGGGGTGGGACCTTGTGGACTTTCCCCTATCCTTGTTGGTTTGTGGCCTGGTGTGGTCATTATCAGGACTTTTTTAGGTATCCATGTTGTTGATACTTCATGGGTCTAGCATCAGAGACACGATGTGAAAGCAGACATTTGGTTCTCTTTCTCTTGAAATCTTTCCACCTTCTTGTCTTTAATGTATCTTCAACCTTAGATGTAGGGCTTGTGGGGTAGATGACACCTCATGGCCATTTATTCTCTGCATTTTGAACAGTTATTAATTTCTGTAGTAGATACCATGTGCCACAAAAAGTATTTGTAGGTCTTATATTTGTTATAAGAAATAATAAATTCTTAGCTGGGTGTGGTGGTGCATGCCTTTAATCCCAGCACTCGCGAGACAGAGGCAGGTGGATTTCTGTGAGTTCAAGGCCAGCCTGGTCTTCATAGTGAGCTACAGGCCAGCTGGGACTGAAAGGGAGACCCTGTTTAATACCAGAAAAAAAGAAATAATAAATTCTTAATGTTAGAAGAGAGTGGTAGGTGACAACAGACAACAAACCACATTTTATTAAAAGAATATTAATTGGCAGAGCCCACATGGCATCTCGGAATGGCTTTTGATTCCACTTCTAGAAAATGTAATTTTCTCCTCTTTCCTTTGTCGGGGTATTCAGAAACTCATGCCGACTCTCACATATAAATAAAAATTAAGTGATTTTTTTTTAAAAAGAGCAAACATCAGCCTTACATATCTGTGAACTCTTTGAGCTACAGTGGCAGCTGGTTTTACAGAATATACCCAATGGTTCAATAGTGTGAAGAATGTTATAGAAGTAAACAATCAGCATTTAATTGGATTTAAAACATGGTTCAAAATAAGGAGTCCATACCTGACATTTATCATGACAAGAACCTGTACCTCATTGAATCACAGGCCATAGGGGAAAACCTATTATCATAATTCTGTTAATTAGGCAGAATATTAAGCTGACAATGACTTATCATCATCTCCATAGACTAATACATCCTTCAGTTCTTACCAGAGAAGTTCTTCTTACAGCAGGTGTTAACACATAAGTAGCCAGCAGACAGAAATTAAGATACTGGGGAGTATTCAGACATAAATGAGACACCTGTGTCACATCTTTTTCTCAAAAGGTTTAGGCATCATTGAGGAAGAGGGGGCAGAAATATTCTAAGAGTCAAAGGTGGAAGATACCCACAAGGAGACTTTTATTGACACCTCATTGTAGCCCATAGCAGTTGGACAGCATGTGCAAACCCAAACCAGACTGGGGCCCAGCATGGACGAGGGAAAGTGAGCAGGGAGTCCAGACAGAGCTGTGAATCTAGTGGCTACTGATTGATGGTAGGAGGGAGAGAGTTTCCTTACTGGTGTGATGCCAAGTAGGTTGAGTACACTCCAGGGCTTGGACCCACAGAGCGGAACTTGTGGGAGTCACAGATTAGAATCAATGTGCCTTAAGTGGGCTGGAGAGATGGCCTAGCGGTTAAGAGAGCAGACCGCTCTTACAGAGGACCCGGATTAGAACCCCAGCACCCACATGGAGGCTGAGAACCGTCTGAAACTCCAATTCCAGGAGAACTCCAGTTCCAGGGAATCCGACACCCTCTTCTGACCTCCGCAGCATTGCACGACACGATGCACAAACCTGCATGCAGACAGTACATTCATACACATAAAGAAATTTAAAAAAAAGTAGTGCTATAAATTATTTATACTGAAGTTGTAATGTAGATATTCTAAAGTAGTAATTGTTCTATTCCATGGTAACTATGCCTGTACCATCCTATCCACTCGAATATTGAAATTTTCAGATAACAAAGGAGGAGGAGAAGGAGCAAGTCCATAATGCAGACAAGAAGACAGAAGACATAAACCATTGTAATCACACTCCCTCCCATCTTTGAACACATCACTGTGCTTTGGTTTTGCCTGAGCTGATCACTTCAGACATCAAGGCGGTTGCTTCCTCTGTCAGTCCAGTGTATGTAGTGTCATTTGTATTCACCTCGGGCAGACATAGAGCCTCTGCTCATTTCATCAAAGAACTATTTATGAGGCTGTAAAAAAGATGAGTTTCCCCGAATAGTCTCCAAATTAAACTTTTTAAAGTTTAATGTTGGCACACAAGAATAATTACAGTTATAAACCATTAAATATTTAGAAGAAATTTATAGGATTGGAGGGAGAAAATTTACAGCTGTGGCCTAATACAATAAATTTCCCCTGTAAAAGCAGAACTACAGAAACATTTCTATTCAGGACCCCAAAAAGCAAAAACGCTTTATTAACATGATCCAAATGTAAGTGCTATATTCAGACATTATTTATATGAAAAAAAAAATGAATACCTTTGTAAGATACAGTTAATTAACCATGCAAGCAAAAGTCAATATTTTTTTTACATTAGTAAATATAGTACACTAAACACATTTATAAAATTAGGCTGCATATCGTTTCTTATAGACGATGGTCAAGTGACAGAGCAGCTTGTTTCTTCTGCAGTTAGGAAAGCAAAATGTGTTCTCTTCTGTGTGTGTTACTGCAGTTAGTAGGGGGTCTGTGGTTGTTATGTATGCTTAGAAACCTACAGCTAGAATTTGAGAATAACTTATTCATCTAAAATCCCCTAAACCTTCATACTATAGAAGATACTTGGACTTGACTGAATTTACCCTTATAAGTTTTGAAATTAAATGTCCTATTAGTGTGATGAAGAGTCATCAGGGCATATTGTTCAGTGTTACAAACGTCCTGCAACATGGGACTAATCAGCTAGTACCCAGAACTCAGTTCTCACGGGGCATAGAGCTTTGCCTGAAACAACCACATCTTCACACATACTGTTCTTTTTTAGCATCATTTGTAAATATTTTCATTATGTATCTTGGACATTTCTGATTGATTTCTAAGTGCTTTCATTTTTTTGCTTGTATGAATGGATGTTTCATTAATTTTACTATTGCATTGTTTTTTTTTTCTGCCCTCTCCTAGTTCAACTACAATATCACAAGTATTTTAATTACTTTTTTTGGCCTTCCAAAGTAAACAGTGATATCAATGTATAAATAAGAATAATATTTCTTTTTTTTACTATCTCTTTCACATAGGTTTAGCAAGCTCTCAAATAATTTGGGGAATAAAAGAGGTCTTGCCTCATTTTACTTTATTGGCTGTTTCCATAGATTCCTATAATGCTAACACCTGCTGAAATACTAGGTATATAGACGTATCTAGTTATGTCTTTTTTAGAACTTAGAATTTAATTCAGGAATGTGCATACCTTGCAAGGGTTCTACTACTGTGCTTCAGGCCCCAGTCTGAGAACTTCTCCCTAGCTTTGCCACTCTCTTAGTTCTCTTTGCATCTGCTTCAGTGGCTCAGGCCCTGGTGTTTACTTTTTTATATACCATAAGACTAATACAGGTTATGCATCCTAAACAAATAATAATAATAAAAAAGTAGCCCCAACTTCCCCGTAAATCTTTTTCAGAAAACTCACACCCACAATCAATCTTAACATCAAAAGAATGAAACAACTAATAATAGTACAACCATTCAGCTTAGACATAAAAAAATAAATAAAACAATTAATAATGGTACAGCCACTGGGCTACTAAGTTCAGCAATTTAGCAATTTTGCAGCAAAGTGAAGTTAATATTAACTTTTAACTCCAAGGAATTCATTCCTTATGCCTGTGGTTACATAAGTGCTAGACAGTGTAAAAAATGAGTTTAAGGCTTTAACAATCAAGAGCTTTAGTTTTCACTTACCCAACCTATAAGCCATTTTGTGGCTGATGTGGTTTTGATTCATATCTTGTCTTTATTCTAGTCTTTATTTTCCTCGGATTCTCTCATTACATCTCCTCCTGAGGTGTTTTCCTGAACACTACTAATCTTTGAGTCAGAATACTAGAATCCGTGGCCTCTCTGAACTTAGTTTCACTTGTGTTATGACCCTCTTTTTAGTTTAAACCCGGCCAATGAGATCATCAAACTTCCTTTCTTTACTTGGGCAATCTATGCATGATACAGTTTCTGTAGAATTCTTAATTGCTGCTGTATCATATTTTTTTAATTGAATACACAGTGTCATTATTTCTCACAAAGGACTCATTTGTAGAAAAAGCGAAAGAATCAGTTCCATTCCTTGAACCAGAATCCAGTGCCCTAATTGCTAAAAAGCCAAAAGCTAAGCAGGTTAGAAAAACAAGAATTAATATGATAAAAAGAATTATTAAAAACCATGGTCAGCTGGGGAGCAGACTTCTACCAGACGAGTCAGGTCACTGGAAGTTTGTCAAAGATTGAATATTTCATTGATGGCTTCAACAATATATTATAACTTTATAAAGTAGTATAAAGGTGTATTTATAGGTGCATATATAAAGGTATATATTATATATGATTTAGTAATTAATCTTGAAAATATTAAGAATATAATGAAGAAAAATGTTAAAGCATATAAACTTTGTAGAAAATAAAACCACATGGAAGACAGTAGAATAGATAATAGCATCAAATTATATTGAATTTTATAAAATTTAAATTAAACAAGTTAAATATAGAGGTTGAAATAAAAGGCCATCTTTATTGTTGCACTATGAATTTAATATTATAATATGATTTTGATCAATCAATCACATACTACAATGAATACATTAGTAAACTTACTATTAATAAATCAAAACAAAAGCCTATGTTTCTGATAGAGACCCTATAGTGGAATAGTGCTCAAGGTGTCTCAGCTTCTCCAGCTGCATTTGCAGAGGTACCATCTATCTGGGTAATACTAACAGGAAACATACATCCTTCTATGTTGGAATCAACAAATATGCAGAGATCTGGAAGGTCCATGATTGTGATACTCAGAACAGTAGAGCAACAAGTTGTTTAACAGGAACTGAGAAGTCAGGCCATGCTTGGGATCATACACAAATGTGCCAGTCAGAAAGTCTATGCCATTTATTGAGGTACTCTACTGTGAGACAATAAATATCCAGTAACCAACTTCCTCCAATGAGATGACAATGCTGAAAATACCCATCATGTCCTGAAATAGCACTACCATCTGTTAATGAAGTCTTAAGTAGGTTTCAGTTGAAATCCATAGCAGCATGGTGGAAACTACCTAGGGTGTCATCCTAAAGAAACAAGTATGCACCAAACTAAATCATAAAACACTGTTAATGCTTAAGTACTTATGGCTTATGCTGACCAAGGGGAGAAACATTGCCCATCAAGGGAGATCTTTCCATGTTTTGATGTCTCCTTCTTCAGGGTTTGAAATTTTTTGTTGTAGAGGTCTTTGGTGTCTTTGGTTAGGTTTATTCCTAGGTATTTTTTTTGAGGCTATTGTGATTGGGAAGGTCTCTTTATATTCCTTCTCCAGTTGGTTATTGTTGGTGTAAAGAAAGGGTACTGATTTTTCTAGGTTTATTTTGTATCCCACCACTTTACTGAAACTTTTAGTCATTTCTAAGAGTTTTCTGGTGGAGTTTTAGCATCCCTTAGGCAAACTATCATATCATCTGCAAAAGGGATAGTTTTGCTTCCTCTTTTCCAATTAGTGCTCCTTTAATTTTGCTTTATTGCCTTATTGCCCTACCAAGCATTTCCAGCACTATATTGAAGAGGAGTGGCAATAGTGGACAGCCTTGCTGTGTTCCTGCCTTTAAGGAGAATGCTTCCAACTTTTCTCCATTTAGGATGATATTGGCTGTGGATATTTTGTATATGGCTTTCATTCCATTGAGGAATGATCCCTCAAGTCCATTTCCCTCTAGGACTTTAATCATGAAGGGATGCTGGATTTTGTCGAAAGCTTTTTCTTCACCAATTGAGATGATTGTGTGGTTTTTGTCTTTCAGTCCATTTATGTGTTTTATGATAGTTATTAATTTACATATATTGAACCATCCCTGCATCTCTGGTATGAATACAACTTGGTCATGATGAATGATCTTTTTGATGTGGGTCTGTATGCAATTTGCAAGTATTTTGTTGAGAATTTTTGCATCTGCGTTAATTAATGATATGGGTCTACAGTTTTCTTTCTTGTTTGTGTCTTTGCCTGGTTTTGGTATTAGAGTGATGTTGGCTTCATAGAAGGAATTTGGGATACATCTCTCTGTATCCTTCTGAAAAGTTTGAGTAGTAATGGTTTTAAGTCCTATTTAAGTGTTTTATAGAATTCTGCTGTGAAACCATTTGGGCCTGGGCTTTTTTTAGTTGGGAGATTTTTTATTACATCTTCAATTTCCTCAGGTATTATGGTTCTGTTTAAGCTGTCAATATCTCCTTGGTTAAGTTTTGGCAAATCCCAGGATTTCAGATATTCATCCATTTCTCTTAGGTTTTCAAATTTAGTAGAGTATAGGTTTTTTAATTATTCCCATATGATTGTCTGGATATTTTCTTTTTAAATTTATTTTTTATTTTTTATGTGTATGAATGTATTGTCTGCATGCAGGTCTGCGCAACCGTGTCGTGCAATGCCACGGAGGTCAGAAGAGGGTCTCGGATTCCCCTGGAACTGGAGTTCTCCTGGAATTGGAGTTACAGACGGTTCTCAGCAGCCATGTGGGTGCTGGGGATCGAAACCAGGTCCTCTGCAAGAGTGGTCAGCACTCTTAACCGCTAGGCCATCCCTCCAGCCCCTGAATCTTTTCTTTATCTGCTGTGAAGTCTCCCCTTTCATCATGAATGTTATTGATTTGGAGTTGCTCTTTCTTTCTTTTGGTTAACTGGGCTAGATGTATGTCTGTTTTGTTATTCTTTTCAAAGAACCAGCTTTTGGATTCATTCATTTTTTTGTATTGCTTTGTTTGTTTCTATTTTGTTGATTTCTGCTCTGATTTTTGTTTTTCTTCCTGTCTGTTGGATTTAGAATTAATTTGTTGTCTCTCAAGTGTTTTTAGCTGTAGTGTTAGATCATTTATTTGTTCTCTTTCTATTTTTTTAATATGGACACTTAGGGCTATAAATTTCCCTCTTGGGACTGACTTTAATGTATCCCACAGGTTTTGTTGTGTTATATTATCATTTTTCATTTAGTTCCAGGAATGTTTTTATTTCATTGTTTATTTCTTCCCTGACCCACTCATTATTCAGGATTGTGTTGTTTAGTCTCCATGTGTTCTTGTAGCTAGTAGGGCTTATGCTGGTTTTCATATTGAGCTTTATTGCACTGTGGTCTAATAAAATGCATTGAATAATTTCAATCCTTTTGTATTTATTGAGATATTTTTGTGCCTGAGTATGTGGTTGATTTGAGAGAATGTTCCATGAGTTGCTGAGTAGAAAGTATATTCTCTCGTATTTGGGTAGAATATTCTGTGGATGTCTGTAAGGTCCATTTGGTGTATTGTATTGTTCAATTCTATGTCTCTCTGTTTATTTTTTGTCCAGTTGAACTATTCAAGGGACTCAGTGGGGCATTGAAGTTCCCCACTATTAGCACGTTGGGATTAATCTGTGTTTTGAGGTCCTGAATGATTGTGTTTATAAAGTTCAGTGCACCAGAGTTTGGTGCATAAACATTTAAGATTGTGAAATCTTCCTGGTTAATTGTTCTTCTGATTAATTTTACTCTGAGGTCTATTTTGTCTGATATTAGAATAGCTACTCTGGCTTGTTTCTTGGTATCATTCACTTGGAATATTTTTTCCATCCTTTCACTCTAAGGTGGTGTCTAACTTTGAGGGTGATATGGGTTTCTTGTAGACAGCATTTAGATGGATTCTGTTTCCTAATCCATTCTCCCAGTCTATGTTTTTTGATTGGGGAGATTATACCATTAATATTTAAGGTTATTATTGAGAGAAGTGTGTTGTTTCCTTTCAACTTATTTTTCATTTGCATTCTTGCTCTAGGTATTTATTTACTCTCTTATGCTTTTGTTAATTTCTCTCTTGGGTTGCTTAAAGATAGTTGCTTCTTTCCTTTGTTCTTTGAATTGCTTCAAGTATTTTCTGAAGTGTTGGGGTTTTTTGACATTTGTTCTTTCATTTTGTTTATGTCATGAAAGATTTTTCTTTCCCTTCAACTATGATTGACATTTTTGCTGGGTATAGTAATCTGGGTTGGCATCTAAAGTTATTTAGCACTGGGAATACTTTAGTCCATGTTCTTCTGGCTTTCATAGTTTGCACTGAGAAGTCAGCTGTAATTCTGATGGGTTTTCCACTTATATGTAACTTGTTTTTCTCTTGTGGCTTTCCGTGTTTTGTCCTTGTTTTGAATATCCAGTGTTTTAAGTATGATATGGCATGGGGAATTTCTTTTCTGGTCTTATCTATTTGTCTATGTGCTTCTTGTATTTGTACGGGTTTGTCTTTTTTCAGTTTGGTGAAATTTTCTTCCATTATTCTGTTGAAGATCTGGTCAA
Source organism: Rhizomys pruinosus (assembly GCA_009823505.1). Taxonomy (NCBI): domain Eukaryota; kingdom Metazoa; phylum Chordata; class Mammalia; order Rodentia; family Spalacidae; genus Rhizomys; species Rhizomys pruinosus. The sequence continues at coordinate 4,732,270 of VZQC01014995.1, read as the reverse complement.
TACTGTTCTCCTGGGATTCTTCTCCTTCCTCTATCCCTGTGATGCAGAGGTTTGATCTTTTCATGGTGTCCTTCATTTCCTGGTTGTGCCACTCTTGTGTTTTTTTTAATGTTTCATAATCTTTACTTGCTGTTTCTAGCTGTGCTATGTTATCCTGTAGGTCTGATATTCTTTTTTCTGATACATCCATTCTGCTTCTGAGGCTTTTTTCCATCCTTTCCTGCTGATTGGATGAATGTTCAATTTCCTTTTTTCATTTCATCTTGTGATTTCTTCAGTATTTCCACTTCCTTTTGGAGGTTTTCATTCTCTTTTAATAGCTCCTTGTTTCTCTAGTCAGTTTCTTTTCTTCTTTCAGCCTGAGATCTTTTCAGTTTTTCCACTTCCTTCCAGAGTTTTTCATTCTCTACCTCTAGTTCTTTTCAGAGTTTGTATTTCTCTTCCTCTAGTTCTTTTCAGAGTTTGTCAATCTCTCCCTTTATTTCTTTCCAGAGTTTATCATTTTTCTGTCTAGTTCCTTCATGAGTTTTTTCATTCTCTCCCTTTAGTTCTCTGATTTGTTTTTTATAGTCTTTGAATATGTCTACAATTGTTCTTCTAAAGTTTGTGACTTGGTTTCCTTCCAGTAAGATCTCGTTTTGGGGATCTTCTACATGACTGGTTGAGTTCTGTGGGGATTTATTATGGGCTTTTTGTTGTTTTCCGTAGTGTGTTTGGCATGTGTATTTGGTGTTGGTTTTTTTTTCCCCCTCTTTATTTGTTTCTTTGGATTCTGTTGCTAATCTCAAATGTTAATATGGAGGACTGTTTGGTCACTCAGTTTGCTTCCTGCTGGTTTCTTCCTCAGCTTTGGCTAGGCAGCCTAGAATTAATGACACTGCTGAATCATCCCAACCACAGTAAACCACAGCACAAGCAGCTTATACTTTCCATCAAAATAAAGTAGCTTAAGCAGGGGTGGGGTCAGGGTGGTGTTCTCCTTTGGGTTACGAGTGTGTGTGCCACTGACTGTCCTTCTATCCATGCATACAGTTCCTCTATATGGTTCTAGCAGTGGGTGGCAGATGCCCACCTAGTGTGGTCAGCA